>SJXQ01011591.1:301987-427014 GCA_006408695.1 Aepyceros melampus | reverse complement strand
AGGAAGCAACAGTTAGAACTGGACATGGAACAACAGACTGGTTCCAAATAGGAAAAGGAGTACGTCAAGGCTGTATATTGTCACCCTGCTTATTTAACTTTTATGCAGTGTACACCATGAGAAACGCTGGGCTGGAAGAAGCACAAGCTGGAATCAAGATTGCTGGGAGAAATATCAATAACCTCAGATATGCAGATGACACCACCCTTATGGCAGAAAGTGAAGAGGAGCTAAAAAGTCTCTTGTTGAAAGTGAAAGAGGAGAGTGAAAAAGTTGGCTTAAAGCTCAACATTCAGAAAACTAAGATCATGGCATCTGGTCCCATCACTTCATGGCAAATAGATGGGGAAACAGTGTCAGACTTTATTTTTTGGGGCTTCATAATCACTGCAGATGGTGACTGCAGCCATGAAATTAAAAGACGCTTAGTCCTTGGGGGAAAAGTTATGATCGACCTAATAGCACATTAAAAAGCAGAGATATTACTTTGTCAACAAAGGTCCATCTAGTCAAGGCTTTGGTTTCTCCTGTGGTCATGTATGGATGTGAGAGTTGGACTGTGAAGAAAGCTGAGCACCGAAGAATTGATGCTTTTGAACTGTGGTGTTGGAGAAGACTCTTGAGAGTCCCTTGGACTGCAAGGAGATCCAACCAGTCCATTCTGAAGGAGACCAGTCCTGTGTATTCATTGGAAGGACTGATGCTGAGGCTGAAACTCCAATACTTGGACTACCTCATGCGAAGAGCTGACTCACTGGAAAAGACCCTGATGCTGGGAGGGATTGGGGGCAGGAAGAAAAGGGGATGACAGAGGATGAGATGACTGGATGGCATCACTGACTTGATGCACCTGAGTTTGGGTGAACTCTGGGAGTTGGTGATGGACAGGGAGGCCTGGCGTGCTGCAATTCATGGGGTCACAAAGAGTCAGACATGACTGAGCAACTAAACTGAACTGATTTACTAAATATATATATTGTGTGTGCTAAGTTGCTTCAGTCATATCTGACTCTTTGTGACCCTAGGGACTGTAGCCTGCTAGGTTTCTCTGTCCTTGGGATTTTCAGGCAAGAATACTGGAGTGGGTTGTCATGCACTCCTCCAGGGGATCTTCCCAACCCAGGGATCAAACATGCATCTCTAAAGTCTCCTGCATTGGCAGGAGAGTTCCTTATCACTAGCACAACCTGGGAAGCCTCATAATATATATTATATTTACATATATATATACACACACACAATAGATACATGATAAGCATATCCTTTGACACCAGTGAGGAAAGATTAATTATTTCATTGACTGTAGCCTGCTAGGTTTCTCTGTCCTTGGGATTTTCAGGCAAGAATACTGGAGTGGGTTGTCATGCACTCCTCCAGGGGATCTTCCCAACCCAGGGATCAAACATGCATCTCTAAAGTCTCCTGCATTGGCAGGAGAGTTCCTTATCACTAGCACAACCTGGGAAGCCTCATAATATATATTATATTTACATATATATATACACACACACAATAGATACATGATAAGCATATCCTTTGACACCAGTGAGGAAAGATTAATTATTTCATATATGTTGTGGGGAAAATTGGTTATATATCTGGGAGAAAAAAATCTGGATTATTTTCTTGTTCCCACACCAAAAGTCCAGATAGATGAAAAATTTCAACATAAATAAATGAAATCATAGAAAGAAAACATCAGTGACTATACTTACAATCTTGAGATAAAGGTTTTTTCAAGCATGGCACAAAAGTCAAAAATTATTTTTTAAAAAGGCCTTGATAAAATTTCATTATACATGTTTTTTGTGCAGGGAAGAATTTTTAATGGTTTATTTTGAAATAATTTCTAGCCTAAAGAGAAAACTACAGGAATAAAAAGAAAGTCACACATAACCTTCACCCACATTCATCAATTATTAACAGTGTGCTGCATTTTCATTATTCTCTCTCTCTTTCTCTCACACACACAGATACATACCCACCTATACAATCATTTTGACTCACTTGAGAACAGGTGCCTTCATCCCTGACTACTTCAGTATATCTTCCTCAGTATAACCATTATCTTCACAACCACAATTCAATTATCAAAATCAGAAAACTTACTATTGATACAGTTTTATTATACAATCTACATTCCACATTCAAATTTTGCCAATTGTCTTAATAAATGTCATTAATAGCATTTTTTTCTGGTATGTAATTAAATCCAGTGGAACGTAATACATTTAGTTTTCAGCCTCTATAGATATTTTTGAAGGCTATAGGCTAATTGTTCTATAGAAAAATGCTTTTATTTTAGTTTGCCTCATGTTTTCTCAAGGTTAAATTCAAATTTTGTGTGTTTGGCAAGAGAATTACATAAATGATATGTTTCTCTTAGTGCCTTATATCAGGAGGACCATAATATCTCATTATTATTGATACTAATTTTCACCCCTTGGTTAAGGTACTACCTGCCAACTTTCTCCACTATAAATTTACTACTATTCTTTTTGTAATTTGTGGCAAAATACTTTGAAATTATGCAAATATTCTGTTCCTCATTAAATTTTTATCTAATAGTTTTAGTATCCATTGAAGATAATAAGCATTTTAATCCACGAAGAAAGTTAAAAACAAAGTGAAGGAATATTTTCAATATACATGAGAAAGTAGCTATCCATAATACCCAAAACATTCTTTCAAATAAGTAAAGTAACAGCTATACTTCAATAGAAAGTAGTAAAAGACTTAAAGAGGCAGTTCATAAAATGAAAAATCAAATTGGTTAATAACTGCACAAAATATATTAAACTTTACTAAGAAACAATTTAAAATATAAGAAAATTTTCTTATTTCTTACAAAATTAGCATATATTCAGGGAATTAATAAAATCCACTGTTATTGATGACGGAAATAAGATGGCCCTTTTATGCACTGCTGACAGGAATACATATTAAATATTCTATCTAAAAAGAGCTAGCAGATATTTCAAAAAAGCTGAATGTGTATATATACTCTGATCCCGAAGTTTCACTTAACATACTTATGATAATATACTTGCCATGATAATAGAAAATTGAGAATAGATGACCATTAATTGACATTCATTTAATGAAATACTATGCAGTCATTTAATAAATTCTATAACATTTCAAGAGAAAGTAGGTTGCAAAATCTTTACCTACCCAATTTGTTTTCAAATATAAATGCAATAGACAGACGATTCCAAAATTTAAAAGTTTAGAGTATAAAGCCTCCATGACTTCCTCTTGAAATAACTCCTTGACAGTGAAATTCCACCAAGCAAAAATGATTCAAAAGGAAGAACTCAGAAATATAGAAATTGAAAGGGGAAAACAATGATGAACAGTGAATACAGGACTTAAACTGAATAGCTGAGGGAAATATGGTTACAGATCAAAATGTAAAAGTAATAAACCCTTAAAAAGGAAACAAAATCAGCAACAAAATTTACTAGATAGGGAGAGGGAAAATGGGAAGAGATGTCATATCAATCTCTCTATTATTCATATCTCAGAGATCATCTTCATTACACTAAATCTCAACCATTGAATAAAGAACTAACTGTTCCAGCTTTGTAGTGACTTTTAAATCGCCTTTCTTAATCTTGGAAGAATCATTTAGAACTATCTCTAATAGTAAAGAAACAACTATTTAAATTCTATAATTCCTTCAGTTTCCCTTCATGTTCTTTTTATATTATTAAATTCAACTAAAATTAATATTTATATTGTATTTAATATCAATATTTTATTTAAGTAGTACATGTGAGCTAAGGTCCATTTCTTACAAAATTATTTCTACCATCTATCTAGTCATCCATCCATCCATAGATATTCATAGAGAAGATGAAATAATATTCTACCACTATTGACAGTAAGTAGATGGTAAGATTTAGAGTGATCTATCTTTTTTTTTTTCAATTCCTATTACACACTTTGGAAAATTATTTTTCACTTTGCACAATTTTGAATAAAATGATTTTCTAAAACAAGTGAGAAATAAATTGCTAAAATAGATAAAAACATAAAACCTAAACTAAACCAAAAGCCCTGGAGTAAATAGAGAAAATTTCCACTCGTGACTATCACCCTATACTTGCATAAAAGATAAAAGTCCCAGTGGCATCATGAGTTATGTTCTAAAACATGATAATTCTTCTGCCTGCCATTTTCACAGTTCTGGAACATAAAGAAAGAAGTTCAGTTCAGTTCAGTTGCTCAGTCTTGTCCGACTCTTTGCGATCCCATGAACCCCAGCACGCCAGGCCTCCCCTCCATCACCAACTCCTGGAGTTCACTCAAACTCATGTCCATTGAGTTGGTGATGCCATCCACTCATCTCATTCTCTGTCATCCCCTTCTCCTCCTGCCTTGAATTACCAAAAGCAACAGCTAAAAGTTTAGGGAAGGAGATACATACAATGAAACATATTCTTCATTATAAATCTTAAATGACATAGTTTAAACTTTAAACAATGTATATGTGTTACTTAGATAAAAATTTTAAATAGTTCTTTAAAGATTAAATGATTAATGGGTATTTTACAGAGCAAAATCAAGTTACAAACAATATGTGTAGTAAAATTCCAATTTGGAAAGCTTGTGTAAGAAGTATATGTGCAAAAAGAGCAGCATGACGCTGAGGCACATGTTATTTTTTATGTACGGGAATAGAAGTGTGCCTAATAAAGTCTAGAACAACACATCCCAAATGGATGATAGATCTTATTCTACTTCCAGGCTAAGGGCTAGCCTGTTCAGTTCAGTTCAGTCGCTCAGTCATGTCTGACTCTTTGCGACTCCATGAATTGCAGCACGCCAGGCCTTCCTGTCCATCACCAACTCTCGGAGTTCACTCAGACTCACGTCCATAGAATCGGTGATGCCATCCAGCCATCTCATCCTCGGTCGTCCACTTCTCCTCCTGCCCCCAATCACTCCCAGCATCAGGGTCTTTTCCAATGAGTCAACTCTTCACATGAGGTGGTCAAAGTACTGGAGTTTCAGCGTTAGCATCATTTCTTCCAAAGAAATCCCAGGGCCCATCTCCTTCAGAATGGACTGGTTGTATCCCCTTGCAGCCCAAGGGATTCGCAAGAGTCTTCTCCAACACCACAGTTCAAAAGCATCCATTCTTCAGCGCTCAGCCTTCTTTACAGTCCAACTCTCACATCCATACATGACCACAGGAAAAACCATAGCCTTGACTAGACGGACCTTAGTCGGCAAAGTAATGTCTCAGCTTTTGAATATACTATCTAGGTTGGTCATAACTTTTCTTCCAAGGAGTAAGTGTCTTTTAATTTCATGGCTGCAGTCACCATCTGCAGTGACTTTGGAGCCCAAAAAAATAAAGTCTGACACTGTTTCTTGCCTTCTTCACAGTCCAACTCTCACATCCATACATGACCACTGGAAAAACCATAGCCTTGACTAGACGGACTTTAGTCGGCAAAGTAATGTCTCTGCTTTTGAATATGCTATCTAGGTTGGTCATAACTTTTCTTCCAAGGAGTAAGTGTCTTTTAATTTCATGGCTGCAGTCACCATCTGCAGTGACTTTGGAGCCCAAAAAAATAAAGTCTGACACTGTTTCCACTGTTTCCCCATCTATTTCCCATGAAGTGATGGGGCCAGATGCCATGATCTTCATTTTCTGAATGTTGAGCTTTAAGCCAACTTTTTCACTCTCCTCTTTTACTTTCATCAAGAGGCTTTTGAGTTCCTCTTCACCTTTTCATAACGGTAGTGTCATCTGCATATCTGAGGTGATTGATATTCCTCTCGGCCATCTTGATTCCAGCTTGTGTTTCTTCCAGTCCAGCGTTTCTCATGATATAAGCCTACTCTGCATATAATTTAAATAAGCAGGGTGACAATATACAGCCTTTATGTACTCCTTTTCCTATTTGGAACCAGTCTGTTGTTCCATGTCCAGTTCTAACTGTTGCTTCCTGACCTGCATACAGGTTTCTCAAGAGGCAGGCCAGGTGGTCTGGTATTCCCATCTCTCTCAGAATTTTCCACAGTTTATTGTGATCCACACAGTCAAAGGCTTTGGCATAGTCAAGAAAGCAGAAATAGATGTTTCTCTGGAACTCTCCTGCTTTTTCCATGATCCAGTGGATGTTGGCAATTTGATCTCTGGTTCCTCTGCCTTTTCTAAAACCAGCTTGAACATCTGGAAGTTCATGGTTCACATATTGCTGAAGCTTGGCTTGGAGAATTTTGAGCATTACTTTACTAGCGTGTGAGATGAGTTCAATTGTGCAGTAGTTTGAGCATTCTTTGGCATTGCCTTTCTTTGGGATTGGAATGAAAACTGACCTTTTCCAGTCCTGTGGCCACTGCTGAGTTTTCCAAATTTGCTGGCATATTGAGTGCAGCACTTTCACAGCACCATCTTTCAGGATTTGAAATAGCTCAGCTGAAACTCCATCACCTCCACTAGATTTGTTCAACATCACTAATTACTACGAAATGCAAATCAAGACTACAATGAGATATCACCTCACACCAGTAGGAACGGCCTTCATCAATAACTCTACAAACAATAAATGCTGGACAGGGTGTGGAGAAAAGGGAACACTCCTACACTTTTGGTGGGAATGTAAGTTGGTACATGGAGAATTGTATGGAGATTCCTAAAAAACTAAAATAGAGTGACCATGAAATTGAAAGTGAAGTCGCGTCTGACTCTGCGACCCCATGGACTGTAGCCCACCAGGCTCCTCTGTCCATGACATTCTCCAGGCAAGACACTGGAGTGGGTTGCCATTTCCTTCTCCAGGGGATCTTCCCAACCCAGGGATCAAACCCAGGTCTCCCACATTGCAGGCAGATGCTTTATCCTCTGAGCCACCAGGGAAGCACGACCATGTGACCCTGCAATCCCACTCTTAGGCATATACCTGAGAAAAAACATGGCTCAAAAGGATACATGCACCCCAGTGTTTACTGTAGTGCTATTTACAATAGCTGAAACATGAAAGCAGCCTAAATGTCAATTGACAGATGAATGGATAAAGATGTGGTACATGTATTCAGTGGAATGTTACTCAGCCATTAGAAAGAATGATATGATGCCGTTTATAGCAACATGATGGACCTGAAGATTGTTACACTAAATGAAATAAGTCAGAGAAAGACAAATACCATATGTATCACTTATATGTGAAAAAAAAAAGATACAAGCAAACTTATTTACAAAATAGAAACAGACTCACAGTCTTAATGAACAAACATGGTTACCAAGGCGAGAGGGTGGGAAGAAAGGGATAGATTGGGAGTCTAGGACTGACATATACACACGACTGTATTGAAAACAGATAACCGACAAAGACCTACTGTATAGCACAGGGAACACTTTGCTCTATACTCTGTAACAATCTAAATGGGAGAAGAATTTGAAAAATAATAGGTACATACACACATATGTAACTAAATCACTCTGCTCTACACCTGAAGCTAACACAACATTGTTAATCAACTCTCCTCTGATATAAAATAACTATTTTTTAAATGTTAGTAATAAAAATGCTAACTGAATTAAGAAAGAGTAGTGATATAAACACAGATAATTTTAACAAAAAACTATAAACTACAAAGACACAGTCAGAAATAGATAATGCCATTTCTGAGATAGAAAAAAAAAACATTTTAGAAACATCAATAGCTGAATAAATGACAGAGAAGAACACGTGGATGTGGTGATATAAAAGATAGAATAGTGGAAATCACCCAGTCAGAACAACAGAAAAACTAATTTAAAAAAATGAAGCAACATATGAGATCCATGGGATAATATACAAGGTGCCAACATTCACATGCATTATAGGCTTTTCAGAAGAAGAGAGAGAAAAAGGAGTGAAAACAGTGTACTTGATTTGAGAACATTATGGCTGAAACCTTTCCAAATCTAAAGAAGGAAATATATCCAGGTCCAGTCAAGGAAATATATGCAGGAAATATATCCATGCTTGCTCAATCTGTGCGACTCTTGGCAACCCCCTGAATGATAGCCTGCCAGGCTCCCCCTCTATTCATGGAATTTCCCAGGCAAGAATACTGAAATGGGTTGCCATTTCCTACTGCAGTGGATCTTCCTGATGTGGGGATAGAACCTGCATCTCCTGCACTGGCAGGCAGATTATTTACTGCTGTACCACCTGGGAAGTCCAGAGGGTCCCAAAGCAAAATGAATCCAAAGAGACCTGTACCAAGACATGTCATAATGAAACTGGCAAAAGTTGAAGAGAGAGTCCTAAAGACAACAAGAGAAAGAGTTCTATAAAGGGGAATCCCTACAAGGCATCACCTGACTGCAGACTCTATGCAGGCCAGAAAGGAGCAGCATAATATATTCAAAGTACAAAAGGAGAAGAAAGTGCAACCTAGCATGCTCTACCCAGAAAGATTATTATTTAAGAGAGAATGAGAGAGAAGCTGTTTCTCAGATAAGCAAAACCTAAAAGAATTCAGCAATGCTAAACTTCCCTTAAAAGAAATGTTTTCTCTAAATGAAAAAGAAGCAAGAATCTAAAACCAGTGTACAGATTACAAAAGAAAGAAAATTGAGAAAGAAACTGTGCAATAAGCAATGAAAGGATAGCATGAAGATATAGGGTTGTTGTTGTTCAGTTGCCCAGTCGTGTCCAGCTCTTTCTGGCCCCAGGAACTGCGGCATGCCGGCCTCTCTGTCCCTCACCATCTCTGGAAGTTTGCTCAAGTTCATGTCCATTGCATCGGTGATGCCATCCAGCCATCTCATCATCCTCTAATGCCCTCTTTTCCTCCTGCCCTCAATCTTTCCCAACATCAGGGACTTTCCCAGTGAGTCAGCTGTTCGAATCAGGTGACCAAAATACTGGAGTTTCAGCATCAGTCCTTCCAACGAGTACTCAGGATTGATTTCTCTTAAGATTGACTGGTTTGATCTCCTTGCTGTCCAAGGGATTCTCGGGAAGTCTTCTTCAGCACCACAGTCCAATTCAGTTCAGTTCAGTCACTCAGTCGTGTCCGACTCTTTGCGACCCCATGAACTGCAGCACCCCAGGCCTCCCTGTCCATCACCAACTCCCGGAGTTCACTCAGACTTGCATCCATCACAGTTAGAAGGCATCCGTTCTTCGGCCCTCCGCCTTCTTTACAGTCCAGCTCTCACATACATGCATGACCACTGGGAAGATCATAGCCTTGACTCTACAGACCTTTGTCAGCAGAGTAATGTTTCTGCTTTTCAACACACTGTCTAGGTTTGTCATAGTTTTCCTGTCAAAAGGCAAATGTCTTCTGATTTCATGGCTGCAGTCACCGTTCACGGTGATTTTAGAGCCCGAGAAGAGGAAATCTGTCACTTCTTCCACCTTTCCCCTCATATTTCCCATGAAGCAATGGGGCCGGATGCCATGATCTCAGTTCTTTTTAATATTTAGTTTTAAGCCCGCTCTTTTCACCCTCATGACATTACATTACATCCCTAGTAGCCATTCATCTTGTAACTGGAAGGTTGTACATTTTGACTCCATTCTTCCAACTTCTTCTCCACCAGGAGTCTTATATAAGACATCTCATAGGCAAAGCAATCTAGTTCAAGTTGATAACTTAATTTTGATTATCTACGAAAGTTTCACCCTTTTACTTCATCTTTTTATATTTTGAAGTCATTATTTTCCTCTTTTTATGTTGTGCTTCCTAGGTGGCACGGTGGTAAGAATCTGCCTGTCAATGCAAGAGACACAAGAGACTTGGGTTGGGAAGATCCCATGGAGTAGGAAATAGCAACCCAATTATTTTTAATGTTTTTTCTTTTGATCTTTGTAGTATAGTTCAGGGGTTAACAAACCATGCTATTAGAGTTTTCTGACTGTATATTTACCTGTACCAATGTGTTATATGTTTCCATATGTCTTCATGTCTTTAATTAGCATATTTTAATTTCTCTTTGTATTAACTAACTCCTTTCTGTATTTCTTGCAAGTCAGATCTAGTAATGATGAATTCCCCTAGCTTTTTTTTTTTTTTTTAACTAGGAAAGCTATAAGATTTTTTGTGTTCTTTATACAAATTCTATATAGGATATCAGTATTGCAAATATCTTATCCAAGTCTTTAACTCCTCTTTTCACTGTCTTAAGGATACATTTTGATGAACCAACATTGTGCATTTCAATGAAATTTAACTTACCAATTCTTCAAAATGGTTTTGCTGTTTAGGTGATGTTTAAGTAACCTTTAGCCTATTCCAAAGTTATTAGTACATGCTATGCTTTCTTCTGGAAGTTTTATTGCTTTACTTTTCACTTTAGACCTACAATCCAAAAAATTTGAATTTGCTTTTTGTGTATACTGTGAGGTAGAAGTAATGTGTAGAAAAAAATTAACTAAGTAGAGAACCCAGAGTGTTAAGTGCTAATGGAAAGAGGCATACAAATTAGTTGAGAAAAATACAAACTTTTAAATAAACATTGTTGGGGTAATTGGCTAGTCACATGGAAATATAGTAACTTGGATCAATTTCTTACAAGGATAAATTCCAAATGGTTAATCAAAATGTTAATTTAATCAAAGAAACTATTAGCGGGAAACCTGAATGAATTATTTCTTACCTAGAGTAAGAAAATTTTCTTGCCTGGAAAACCTCATGGACGGAGGAGCCTGGTAGGCTGCAGACCATGGGGTCGCTAAGAGTCGGAAACGACTGAGCGACTTCACTTTCACTTTTCACTTTCATGCTTGGAGAAGGAAATGGCAACCCACTCCAGTGTTCTTGCCTGGAGAATCCCAGGGACAGCGGAGACTGATGGGCTGCAATCTATGGGGTCACACAGAGTCGGACATGACTGAAGTGACTTAGCAGCAGCAGCAGCAGCAGCAGAGTAAGTGGAATTCTCATACAGTACTGGTAGGACTCTATATTAGTATCACCACTTTGGTAAACTATTTTGGTTGTTTCAAGTTATGGATATGCCTACCCTGTGACTCATACATTTTACTTTTAATTACCTACCCAAGAGAGATGAGTGTGTATGACTGTCAAAATTCTTATGTGATACAAATTTTAAAAACAGCTCATATGAGAATGTTCATAGCAGATTTATTTACAATAGCCCAAAGCTGAAAACAACTCATGTCCATCAATAAGAGAATTGATTTAATAAATTGTAGTGTATGTATGTGCTATGCTGTGCTTAGTCACTCAGTTGAGTCCAACTCTTTGCAACTCCTTAGATTATAGCCTGCCAGGCTCCTCTGTCCATGGGGCAAGAATACTGGAGTGAGTTGCCATGCCCTCTTCCAGGAGATCATCCCAACTCAGGGATTGAACCCAGGTCTCCCACATTGCAGGTGGTTTCTTTACTGTCTGAGCCACCAGGGAAGCCCAGTGTATGTACACAATGGGAGAAAAAGAACAAATCTTTGGTATAAGTGAAAACACACATGAGTCTTAAAAATATTATGGTGGGTGATCGAAACTAGACTCAAGACACTGTTTTCTGTATAATTTTCTTTATAATAAGTTCAAGAACATATAAAATTAGTTCTATGGTGATGGAAGTTAGAATAATACTTTGGGGAGTAGATTGTTACTTGAAGAAACTTATAGGAATGACGAAAATGTTCTATGTCTTAATTGGGATGGTGGTTATATAGGTTTATCTGCTTTTCAAATCACATCAAACTCTATACTTAAAATATGTGCATTTTATTATACATGAATTATACTTCAATTAAGAAGATAATTGCCAGAAGTGGGAGGAGATTCAAGAGGGAGGGAACATTTGCATACCTATGGTTAATTCATGTTGATGTGTGACAGAAATCAAACTAATATTGTAAAGCAATCATCAATCAGTTAAAAATAAATATTACAACAATAAGATTATTATTCATTCATAATGAATGATGGATCTCGCCAATAATAATCAGTAGGAGCTAAAGCTGTTAGCTGCACAATTGAAGGGAAACTTTATACTTCATAGAAAAATCTGAGAGCAACAAAACTTATATAATTAATTCTGACATTGTTAAAACTAGGAAAATGTCTGCCTTCAGGTATTTCCAAGTGTTGGGCCAGATTACCCTTTCTAAACTTCCAGGCCTGTTTTGTAAGGCTTTGATATAATAATAGTTTTAATTTTGAATATTGAAGTAAGTGATGAGTTTTGGAAGAATCCCATCAAAAAAAAAGTTGTTTTAAGTTAATATATTTGAATACTGGAGGGTCCCATAATCAGAAATGTCCTTTTCATAATTTCTTTGAGGAAGACACATGGTATGTTGGCACTGGAGTGAATGTTCATGTCTGCTAGGGAGTACGCTCAACAAGATACGTAAAAAACCAAAAAGCCATGATAAACAAATGGACAAGAAAAATTCCATCAGCTTTACTGGAAACTCTTTTAAACCCAGTGAAGTCTAATTGGCCAGCTAAAGGCAACTAGAGATGAGTAAGACAAGGTGTTCTTGCTGTGATTTATAACATTCTAGAGCAAATTAGACAAACAAATGATTCCTTTTTTGTGAGGAAGAGAAAAAAAAAGTACCTATAAAGTGACTTGGGTATTCAGAAGAAGGAGAATTTGTGTAGCAATGGTGTGGGTCGCTGGTGAGTCAGAGTGGAAGTGGGTGGCAAAAGAGGAAAGGAATTGAGAAAGACTAGGAGAGGAAGAGGAAGAAATGAGAGTCGCCATATATCTTGAACACACATCTTGCCAGGCCTAGAAGTGGCTGTATGTGAGCTGTGAATGCTACAGAGGTAAGAAGTCCTTTATTTGCTTTCCCTACTAACATTGTATATAGAGACACTTTGTAAATGCCAAGGAAATCATTACTGAGTGTGAGGTGGACATTGTCCACTGGGGACAATAATTTTTGTCCACAGAAGAAAATCTCAAGTGTCCAGCATCTGCTTTTTTTTTTTTTTTTTCTATTTCTGCTTAACTATAATGATGATGTGAGTTTCAGACAAAAACTTTTGTGAATTTTCAGCTGAAGAATTTCTAGTCCACCTCCACTAGCTAAGATAATCCACCAGGATCTAGAATGGTCTTATTTTAAAATTTTCTACTGTGCTTCTGAGGGTAAGCTTCTTGAAGTACAGAAATGCCAGTTCTTGTAATGGGAGAATTCTGTTGTTCAGGATAGTAATCCTCTGACTGAGGTAGAAACCAAGCTTGAGGCAATAGCAAGGATTAACACTGAGTTACAGAGAGGGCTGAGGTCCCTCCAGAACAGACAGGGCAGAAAAGCCAGGGCAGGCCAACTGTGAAGGCAGAGACGTATTGGTCACATCTTAAAGGGAGCACTCATGAGTAGAAGTATTTCAGCGTTTTGAAGTTACAATAATTGTAGTCGCAGCATTTGTGAACGTAAATTCGACCCTGGAAACTGTATGTCAGATCTCTGCAGAATCTCTGACACACCAGATACGATAACTGGAGGGTGCCACCTGTAATAAGAAGGAACCATAGAAAAATCAGCCAGCAATCTAAGTTCATTAAAGACAAGTCACATGTGGCACTAGTCTGGTCCATAGAGATTTAAAAGGGCATCAGGGGTAGGTTTGGAGTTGGCTTCCCATCTTGTACTTCCCAAGGGGACTCAGGCAGGGAGATGGAGACATCAAGGGTCCCCTGCAGGAGTTATTTGCCTAAGTTCCCTGGAAAACCTCAACTGTCTGTACTCATGTTTCTCCCTTCTGGCTCATTTCCCCAGGTCCTCTTCAATGTATATGCACAGGGTCCTGTGCACAGGGGTCCCGCACAGGGGTATGTGGCACTTTGGTTCCTCTCTTGAATTACCTTAGCTTGAGATAGAAATTTGCTCTCCTAAGAATTTTCTAGGAATCTCACAGCACCTCCCCAGACCCTCTAACTTACCCTGGAAGATCTTTAAGATCATGCATCTCTCATAATTCCTAGCAACACAGACGCCAAAGCCTCTTCTACAGCGATCCGTCGGTGTACGAAGGTGGCAGGTTATGCATCTCAGTGGTGTCACTGCTGGAGAACACAGAGCTGATGTAAGGCCAGGGGAGGCAGAGACTTAGAAGAAACTAGACCTGTCTAGACCTGGGAGTGGGCTGCAGGGTGGCTGGGATCAGGGAGTAAGCAGTTTGAGCTTTCACCAACTCCACACCCGAAAAAATGTCATTGTGACAGTAAAAGGATTCTGACCCTCAATTTAGCCCTTTTAACCTGCTGAAAGTGAAGTGTCTGACTCTTTTGTGACCCCATGGACCGTAGCTCTCCAGGCTCCTCTGTCCATGGAATTCTCCAGGCAAGAAAACTGGAGTGGGTAGCCATTCCCTTTTCCAGGGGATCGTACCAACCCAGGGACTGAACTGAAGGCAGATTCTTTACTCTCTGAGCCACCAGGGAAGCTCCTTTAACCTGGTAACTTTGAGCAAAGATTTAGCCTCTATGGCATGGACTTTCCAGCTTAAAAATGATTCTGTTAATGCTAACCTGGTTTACTTGGCAGCAGTGTAGATAGAATGGGATAATAAGGCTGAATGCTTTAAAGTGTTTGACCCATTACTGTGATGGGATTTCTGACATTCATCACTTAGATATGGTTAGGTGATATAGTCTGTTTTGAACTTCAAACTGCATCTGTATGAAAGCCTCCTGAATTATATACCATAGTCAGTGCCACTTTATGTGGTACTGTGGGGTGAACTATTGAAATAAAGTTTAATTTTAAAAAATGCTCCTTAAGACACCTATATGAGAAAGTATCATTTCTTGAGCATCTGGTTTGGGCCATGTTCTCTTTCCTTATTATCTGATTTAATTCTCACAAAAGCCTTGTAACTAGATTTTCCCCATTTCCCAGATGAGCAACCAGAGAATTTAAGACAACGACTGAATTATTTTTTAACCTGTCTGATCCCAGTGCATCCAGTATTTTCTTTCCTACAATCACTTGTTTGAATATAAAAATCCCTGGTAAGGGTATCAAAACCTTTGATGTCACTAAAGCCAACTATGAAATTATTCACTGTAGACTGACCAGCTCCCTCAGCAAATAGGGCACAGATTTATATATGGGAAGGATGTGCTGAGGGAGACCTTGCTACGAGTTTTGATTATGGGGAATGGTAGGGACAGACTGGTGGGGAGCCCCACGAAGGGGCAGCCATAGAGGCTTGAGCCCTTGGTGGGGAACGGTAGAATGTTAGAAAGGTCAGGCAAGTTGGCGTGCAGGCCCAGGGAGCGCTCTAAAGGCTGGCTTCCCCTCCCATATAAAGGTAGTCAAGACCTAGCCCAGCCTGAACACCACCCACACATACAGAGTGTCCCAGGGAGCCCCCCTCGATCCTGGCTCTGGAGCCCGCTCCTCAAGTCTCTTGACTCACCCACGGGCCAGCCGAGGAGGAATAAAAGCAACAAGAAGCATCTGTCCATCTTGACAGAGAAGTCCCTCGCACAGGAAGAAAAGAAGCCAGGGGCAGCACACATAGGCCTGTAGGCTACAGGAGGAAGCCTTGCTCTTCATCACAGGGCAGGGATTATTCATGCCTGAGGGGAACCAGGCCCACAGTCAGTTCTGGGCACTGCAGTTTCCTGCTTTCTCCACCCATCACAGAGGATGGTAGTTAAATAGTGTTGGCATTTACATGAAGTTAACTTTTTTTATGTGTGTATATATATATATATATACACATACACATATACTATTCATCATAGTAATTATTATTAATGTAGTTATTATTCTTATCCTAATTTCACAGAGGAGGAAGCTAAGGCCTGGTGAGGTCCAGTATCTTTCCCAAGATCACATATCTAGTGACTTATAGTGCCAGGATTCACAGCAAGGTCTTTTCCAGTTCCAGAAGCCAACCTTTAACCATTTTGATAGAATGCCTCTTGGAGGTTTGTTCATACATTCAATTAATATTCATTGAGCACTTTCATAGGACAAGCACAGTTTCATGTATGAGAGCAGGGCAACAAATAAGATCCAAAAAAGCTCACCTGGCTCCGCGCCTTATGGGTGAGCAAAAGAAGAGTAAAGAAGTGAAAAGACGGGATCATCCATGACTAAGCTGGGCCTTCCAGTTAGAACTTCTGATTCTTAGCCCAGAACTTTCACTTTACCAGAAATCTGTTTCCCAAGGCCAGGAGATATTTACTTTGAAGGGCTGTGAAATCATCTCTAGGATTATCACATGGCTTGATCTCTTGCAAATTTACATTATGTATCTGGCCAGTTTGGCCCACATGCTTTAGGGATCTGTCTCTACAGAAATTAACTCAGGTAAGGTTCACCATGAGTAAACCACTGGAAAACTATGACTGGTTCAGGCACTGTCAGTCTCTGACAGTTCACTGACCCAGCAGTGAACTTATGGTACTTTGGCTAGAGATAATAGAAATCTTCTATCGTGAACTCATTTAATGACATGTTCTTTAGCTGTAGGAACGGTATGTTCTTCAAAATGTCTCAAGTATAACATTTTTAGATGACAGGTAACAACTGGGTGAAATCAAGCCTTAGCTCAAGTGCCATGAAATTTATGATGTTCCTTTTAAATGAGCACAGTGTTGAGTCCATCTCTGCCTAAGAAGAGAGCCATAGGCTTTCAACATGAGTCTGTTCCTTTGAAAATAATTGATTCTAGAATCGAAGTCAACTTTGTGAAGTCTATGAATCCAGTTTTCTATCTTCCATCTTTCAGAAGAAGATGTGAGAAACTGCGATAGCATTTTTCAGGACTTTCCAAAGGCTTATCAAGAAGGCAAGCTTCTGAGCCTTTATGGGCCACCTGTTTCCTCTTCTCTATCTTTAAAGAGAGTGACTCTAGAATCAAAGGAAGAAGAAATTCTAGGTTAAACCACAGAGGATTTGCCCAATTTCTATCTACTGCCTTCAAGGTGCCCTCTGGCAGATATTTTCTGAAAGCCCCGCTGAGTTTGGAACCTCTTTCCTATTTTCAGTTAGGACTGTAGAATTTTGCAATGCCATCCATGCACTAGGTTCTCTGATCTTACTTCTCATCCCTCACCCATCAAAATTTCTCTTGGAAACAATGTACTGTGGTATCTATGGGCCTTCTAAAGTAGAATGGATGTTTGTGGATGTGAATCTGGAACTCAAAATAGAGGTCAGAGGTAGAGATGTAAAACTGGGCATCATCAGCATGTGGCTGACCTCAAGCTCGAGCTGTGAGAATGGACCCAGTTCTCATGCAGTCTTCAATAAATCAGAACTCAGTTAGTTCCCAGCTGCTAACCCACCCAAAGCAAATGAAACAATTTGTTCAGAAACTGATGCTGTCTTCAAAGTTCATTCCAGAAGAAGCTGTCAGTCTTTCCATCTTTTCCAACACCCAAAGCCCAAGGGAAGCCTTGATGAAACAACATATGACATGATGCTCCCAATTTTCATCTTCACAGCTCTTGACCCTTGAATGCCAAAACCACAGCCACAGCCACTCCATCACCACCTTTCCCGGCCAGGCGCCCTTTCCCACACGTGGCTCCTTTTGACTGAAGTTTCTGACACCTACCCTGGCAAAAGGACCCAGGTTGCTCCTGAAGTTTTAAGTCCTGCACATGGGATTCATGTTTGATAGTTTCCAAGGCCTCCATGCAGACTTGAATATGCTACTAACACCAATCTTATGCTGAAAATTCATTCTCAACGTTGGTAACATACCCAGAGTCACAATATTGGCAAGCAGGGGAGCCAGGATCTGAATCCACATATGTACCAAACTTGAGCCTGGGATAAAGGAAGATGTCCTTTCTAGAATTCAGTATCAGTACAGACGAGTGGTACTTTAATGTCTTTTCCAGTCCTGGGAAAAATGATGCTTTTCATTGACATCTTGCAATTGTAATAGTGAGCAAGAAATCCCACTTTATGTGCATGGGACTAAGAATCTCAGTAGCAAGCACCGAGCATCGTCCGCTGCAGCCCCTCTCTCTACTTACCTGCCATCACCTCCAGCAAGATACATCTCTCTGAGTTTCTTGCTCACCCATGTCTCTAGAACCACATGACCAGCTCCCATCCCCATGCAGCAGGTTGCATGATATCTCTGCACTTTGACATTTGCTGTGCCTTTGGGTGCCTGTCCTTATTCACCACCCTACTGTGGTGCTGGAGAAGACTCTTGAGAGTCTCTTGGACTGCAAGGAGATCAAATTGGCCAATCCTAAAGGAAATCAACCCTGAATATTCATTGGAAGGACTGATGCTGAAGCTGAAGCTCCAATACTTTGGCCACTTGATGCAAAGAATCAAGACCCTGATGGTGGGAAAGATTGAGGGCAGGAGGAGAAGGGGATGACAGAGGATGGGATGGGTATATGGTATCACTGACTCAATGAACATGAGTTTGAGAAAACTCTGGGAGAAAGTGAAGGGAAGCCTGGTGTGCTGCAATTCATGGGGTCATAAAGAGTCAGACAAGACCAGTGACTGAAAAACAACAACATCACCCCTCTTCACTAATTCTCACTATTAATAGCACATCACTAGCTTTCAGAGTCCTGCACAAGTATCCTTTCTTCAGGGACACCTTCCCTGGTCACGTAGTCAAATTTGAATGTCCTTTACCTAGGCCTCCAAGTCAACTGTGGCTGATGTACTTGTGTTCACCTTAACTAGCCTCTAACCTTTGTGATGCTGCAGATTTGTGGCCTGATTTGCTTGGTATCTTCTCTTTTTATAATACTGGCATTTGGTATGGGATTCCCTGGTGGCTCAGAGGATAAAGCATCTGGCTGCAATGCAGGAGACCCAGGTTTGATCCTTGGGTTGGGAAGATCCCCTGGAGAAGGAAATGGCAACCCCCTCCAGTATTCTTGCCTGGAGAATCCCATGGACAGAGGAGCCTGGTGGGCTATAGTCCACAGGGTCGCAAAGAGTGTAGAAAATATTTACTTTTTAAAAAGACTCAATTAATTAATAACACCTGAAGGCAAAGTAGGCACATCTCTCCTTCTCCTGAAACTTCCCTTTGCTACACCACAGCAGGGACACTTCAGTGTTTTCCTCACATTCAGACCATACCTGAAATCCTGGATGTAATTCCTGGTGCCTCAGTCTGGGGCTTCCCAGGTGGCGCTAGTGGTAAAGAACCCGACTGCCAGCGTGGGAGACAAAAGAGACGCAGGGTTTGATCCCTGGGTCAGGAAGATCCCCTAGAGGAGGGCATGGAGACCCACTCCAGTATTCTTGCCTGGAGAATCCAATGGACAGAGGAGCTTGATGTGCTACAGTCCACAGGGCTGCAAAGAGTTGGATATGATTAAAGCACCCATGCAAAGATGGGCTCGATAAAGGACAGAAATGGTCGGGACCTAACAGAAGCAGAAGATATTAAGAAGAGGTGGCAAGAATACACAGAGGAACTGTACAAAAAAGATCTTCATGACCCAGATAATCACGATGGTGTGATCACTCATCTAGAGCCAGACATCCTGGAATGTGAAGTCAAGGGGGCCTTAGAAAGCATCACTACGAACAAAGCTAGTGGAGGTGATGGAATTCCAGTAGAGCTGTTTCAAATCCTGAAAGATGATGCTGTGAAAGTGCTGCACTCAATATGCCAGCAAATTTGGAAAACTCTGCAGTGGCCACAGGACTGGAAAAGGCCAGTTTTCATTCCAATCCCAAAGACAGGCAATGCCAAAGGATGCTCAAACTACTGCACAATTGCACTCATCTCACACGCTAGTGAAGTAATGCTCAAAATTCTCCAAGCCAGACTTCAGCAATATGTGAACCGTGAACTTCCAGATGTTCAAGCTGGTTTTAGAAAAGGCAGAGGAACCAGAGATCAAATTGCCAACATCCGCTGGATTATTGGAAAAGCAAGAGAGTTCCAGAAAAACATCTATTTCTGCTTTATTGACTATGCCAATGCCTTTGACTGTGTGGATCACAATAAACTGTGGAAAATTCTGAGAGAGATGGAATACCAGACCACCTGACCTGCCTCTTGAGAAATTTGAATGGAGGTCAGGAAGCAACAGTTAGAACTGGACATGGAACAACAGACTGGTTCCAAATAGGAAAAGGAAAACGTCAAGGCTGTATATTGTCACCCTGCTTATTTAAATTATATGCAGAGTAGGCTTATATCATGAGAAACGCTGGACTGGAAGAAACACAAGCTGGAATCAAGATGGCCGAGAGGAATATCAATAACCTCAGATATGCAGATGACACCACTCTTATGGCAGAAAGCAAAGAGGAACTCAAAAGCCTCTTGATGGATGTGAAAGAGAGTGAAAAGTTGGCTTAAAGCTCAACATTCAGAAAATGAAGATTATGGCATCCGGTCCCATCACTTCATGGGAAATAGATGAGGAAACAGTGTCAGATTTTATTTTTGGGGGCTCCCAAATCACTGCAGATGGTGACTGCAGCCATGAAATTAAAAGACACTTACTCCTTGGAAGAAAAGTTATGACCAACCTAGATAGCATATTCAAAAGCAGAGACATTACTTTGCCAACTAAGGTCCATCTAGTCAAGGCTATGGTTTTTCCCGTGGTCATGTATGGATGTGAGAGTTGGACTGTGAAGAAAGCTGAGCACCGAAGAATTGATGCTTTTGAACTGTGGTGTTGGAGAAGACTCTTGAGAGTCCCTGGGACTGCAAGGAGATCCAACCAGTCCATTCTGAAGGAGATCAACCTTGAGATTTCTTTGGAAGGAATGATGCTAAAGCTGAAACTGCAGTACTTTGGCCACCTCATGCGAAGAGTTGACTCACTGGAAAAGACTTTGATGCTGGAAGGGATTGGGGGCAGGAGAAGAAGGGGACGATAGAGGATGAGATGGCTGGATGGCATCACTGACTCGATGGGTGTGAGTCTGAGTGAACTCTGGGAGTTGGTGATGGACAGGGAGGCCTGGCATGCTGTGATTCATGGGGTCGTAAAGAGTCGGACACGACTGAGCGACTGAACTGAACTGAACTGAAGCACCCAATCAGTCTAAGTGAGACAGTGACAAATCTGATTATTCTGAGATTATCAAAAAGAGCTAAAAGGAACGAAAGTATCCAAACTCTGTCTTAAAGGTTACAATGTGGCAAAGAGACTTATCTTTCTTTGCAGAGCACAAGGCTTAGCTATAGAGGGGAATTTTAAAACAGATGGTTTATGGGCAGTGGACTGCGGTTGGTGCTTTGGTCCTTTCTGGGAACACTGAGATACTAATTCTATGATTATATGATAGAAGAATAGCCCAAGGACAGAATGCGGATGGAGATCAACCAGTGCCTTCCACGGGCCAGTGCACATGACCAGAGTCCCGGGATGTCTGTTCTGTTTCTGCTGCGCATTGTCATTCTAGTCTGCATGAGTAAGGGTAAGTCCTGGAGGCAACGGGAGGGCTGGCTGCTGGTTAAGATAAAGGAAGGCACTAGGGGAGGAGAAATTTCCAGAATTGGCTCTTGGGGCTCTGGTAGATGCATATGCAGCTATGATGAGAAAAACTTCTCTTTTCACAGGTGAATTTTATGAATATATGAAAGGTACGACCATGGCTAACTGCTGCTGCCGCTAAGTCACTTCAGTCCTGTTCGACTCTGTGCGACCCCATAGATGGTAGCCCACCAGGCTCCCCCGTCCCTGGGATTCTCCAGGCAAGAACACTGGAGTGGGTTTCCATTTCCTTCTCCAATGCATGAAAGTGAGAAGTGAAAGTGAAGTCGCTCAGTCGTGTCCGACTCTTCGCGACCCCATGGACTGCAGCCCACCAGGCTCCTCTGTCAGTGGGATTTCCCAGGCAAGAGTACTGGAGTGGGGTGTCATTGCCTTCTCCGGCAACCATGGCTAAAGTCCTCAGCAAAAAGGTTATTAGTGACACTTTTTAGGAGTAAACCTCCCTCTCCCTCTTTTGAGAAAGCTGTAATCCATTCTTACTGTAAAACCCTAGGAGTTTGATCTTACCAATTTAGTCCATTTCATGAAGTTAAGAAGCTAAAATCCCCACCTTTGCTTCCTTTCTCCATTACTGAACAAAATCATCAGGCTAGATAAGGGGCTCATTACTTGGGGACCACAGATAAATTTTTAGGGAAACTCTAACCTCTTGAGATTACATTCAGGGTTTGATTTAAACCTGTTTGTACAAGTTTGCTTTCACAAGGTTATCAAAGGAGTCAGGGTCTCAAGAAAAGTTGGGAAGCACTAGGCAGTAGTAAGTTCCTGTTGGGAAGCTCCCCAGCCTGGAGAGCCTTCACCATAAAACCGCATCCTATAAGCACCTCTTTCTGTGTCTGGCAGAGACAATGATGTGTTACAAATGTAAACGATATCATCTCGGGATATGCTATGAAGCCATGAGGTCCTGCACCCTGAAGTACAAACAGACATGTGCTGTTGAAAACGTTTACATCCTTACCAAAAAAGGTAGTGTTGGGCACAGAGCAACTGAGAAGTAACTAGCTCTCCCCCACTTAGAGGCAATCACCTCCTTTCGTCATTAGAACACATGGGTGAGTCGGATGGGTAAGGATGGGATGGTCCTGCAGAGATGGACTTTTCTTTAAGACAGTATTGAGTGAAGGAGAGGTGAATGTCCCCCTCTCAGTTAGAAAATAAAATCCATTCTTTGGGTCGGTAATTAATAGACTCTATCTTTTAGCTCACTAGGGTCTAGAGAAAAGTCAGGGAAGGTCTGAAGAGAGGTGATTCCTAGGAATATGGTAGGAGAAAAGAGTCATCATGGTTGTCTTCCCTTTCTTTCATCTCCTCAGGGCGGAGCATGTATTTTTATTCGAAACTGTCGTGTAAGGCCAACTGTGAAGACATCAACTTCTTAAGTTTTGATAAGAGAACAGAGCTCATCTGTTGCAAACATAGAAGCTACTGCAACCTCCCTGAAGGTGTCTAGTTCTGCATCTCTCCCGGAGTTTTGATTATTCTTCAACTCACCATTCCCCTTTATGTTTTCTTGCCCAACCTGTATTTTGTTCTCCTCTTCTAACCAGTGGCAGAGAGTGAGAAAATCAACAGGTAGTTAAAAAGGAGCCATCATTAATGATGGCGCCCCAGACAGAATTTCTGCAAATCCCTATTTACAGGGTTTTGGTTTTTTTATGATGGTACTACCATGGATATTTTTGGGATTTCAATTGGTTATTCATTATGTCCTATATGGAAATGCAAAGCGTTAGTCCAGCTCTTTGTGACCCTATGGACAGTAGCCCACCAGGTTTCTCTATCCATGGAATTCTCCAGGCAGGAATACTGTACCAGGTTGCCATCCCCTTCTGCAGGGGACCTTTTCGACCCAAGGATCAAACCTGGGTCTCCTGCATTGGCAGGCAGATTCTTTACAGTCTGAGCCACCTGAGAAGCCAAGTTTAGGTAATGTAGTAATATCAAATCTTATTTTAATCACATAAATGTCTGTTTTATTTATCCCATTCTGAATGGAAATGCAAAGACTTGTGTCAAAATCATCTCAAACCAGTACTGGGAATTCTGCAACCACACTTTATCTTCATTCATACTCACTGCTCTGGGCTAGGAGTCTCTGGATTAGCCCTGGCACTCTCCTTGTGTCCATGGGTTATGGCAATAAGAGAAGACTAACTCGAGTTTTCTAATCTGCTTGCAACATGAGCCGTATCTTTCTCCTGTAGACCTCTTGTGGGGAATTCTCAGGCCAAGAAAAAACTGGATAAACATTAGAATGAGACTTCAAAATTTCAGTTTGCAGAAATTAAGATTCAAGAAAGAATTTGGTGTGGGCGGAGCTGCCATCACCCTCTCTGACCAGGTAGCACTTGGTTGAACCAGGTGATTGAAATGGAAATGGAGACCTTGTGCCAGAATGGCTAGTCTATTTCTTCTCATAAGAATGTGGAAAAAAAAACGTTGATGATAAGGCAGGTGAAGATAATAGAACGTATAGAGACTCCATGCACTACTGTTCTAGTTACAGAGAGCCCTATGTAAGATGCAGTTATGAGTAAGCAGAAAGAGAGAGATCAGTTCAGTTCAGTTCAGTCGCGCAGTCGTGTCCGACTCTTTGCGACCCCAGAATCGCAGCACGCCAGGCCTCCCTGTCCATCACCAACTCCCGGAGTTCACTCAGACTCATGTCCATTGAGTCTGTGATGCCATCCAGCCATCTCATCATCTCTCATCCCCTTCTTCTCCTGCCCCCAATCCCTCCCAGCATCAGGGTCTTTTCCAATGAGTCAACTCTTCTCATGAGGTGCCCAAAGTACTGGAACAGTGAAAGCTAATTGTGGTGGGAGATCAAGACAATCAGTCTTACAGGAAATCAACCCTCAGTATTCACTGGAAGGACTAAAGCTGAAGCTCCAATACTTGACCGCCTGATATGAATAGCCACTCATTGGAAAAGACCCTGGAGCTGGGAAAGACTGAGGGCAAGAGGAGAAGGGGGTGACAGAGCATGAGATGGTTGAATAGCACCACTGACTCAATGGACATGAGTTTGAGCATGATCCAGGAGTTGGTGATGGACAGGGAAGCCTGGAGTGCTGCAGAGCATGAGGTCGCAAAGAGTGGGATGTGACTGAGCAACTGAACAACAACACCAGTGGTGGGAAGAGATGTAGATCCCTCCCTCTCTCCCTCCTCCCTCTCTCCCTCCTCCCTCTCTCCCTCCTCCCTTCCTCCCTTCTTCCACCTGTCTCTCTTTTTCCCTCCCTCCCTAATTTAATAAAACAGATGGGCAGAGAGAGACTGCACAGCATTGGTCATGGAACTGCACACCTGTGGCCAAGGTGGCGAAGCCTCCTCAAGTATGAAGTAACCCCAGCATTTCTCTCCCTGTGAATGACGCATACTGCAGTTCTTGGTCCTGAATTTCCATGATCAATTTTCTCCTTATTACACCACATGAGATTCTTACAATAAACCAATCACCTCTCTACTTGAATAGTCTGGTGTAGTCTCTGCCTTTGCTTGTGTCTGAAAATATAATCCTTTTGGATTTTATCCATCCAAAGCTGGGATAAAGAGAGACATGAAAGTTACTTTTTTAAAATGGGCAGGCAGATTGGAAAAGTCAATCAAACAGGGATATTTTGGTTAAGGAAACACATATTTTAAAAAATTTTATTGAAGTATACTTGCTTTATAGCTAAGTGATTCAGTTATACATATGCATATATATATATTCTTTTTCATATTCTTTTCCACTATGGTTTATCACAGGATATTGAATATAGTTCCTTGTGTTATATAGTAGGTCCTTGTTGTTTATCCATCCTATATATAATAGTTTGCATCTGCTGACTCCAAACTCCCAACCCTTCTGTCCCTCATGCCCCGCCCCGTTGTTAACCTCAAGTTTGTTTCCTTTGTCTGTGAGTCTGTTTCACAGATATGTTCACTTGCGTCATATTTTAGATTCTACGTGCAAGTGGCATCATATGGTACCTGCTTTTTCTGACTTACTTCACTTAGTAGATAATCTCTAGGTGCATCCATGTTGCTGCAAATGGCATTGTTTCCTTCCTTTTAATGGCTGAGTAATAATCCACTGTACATAGGCACCGCATCTTCATCCATTCATCTGTGGATGGACAATTAGGAGAAACAGCATATCTTTATTTCTGACTTTATATAGGCTCTCTCACCTGTTGAATTATGGGGTTGGGAGACATCATCTAGAAGAAAAAAAAGAGAGATCATTGTTTTCTATTGAGTTTCAAAATGGACTTTAAAAATATTTGTGACTCAATGTTTAGACAAAACTTGGCTTTGTTGAACAAGAAGTTTCTAATTATAAAAGCTTTCCTTAATCTTTCAAGAACAGGCATTGGTACTCTCAGCATTAAAGCACTGAATATTACCTTCTCTATGGATGACTTTTATTTGACCTTGGTGCCCTGCTCGAACCCTTTGCTGGTCAGTGCGCCTGCCACTCAACTGCACTGAGTGCTGGTTTATGACAACTCACAGCTATTTCCTTCTCTGGAGAACAACCCTCTGCTAAATGGTAGCTGACCTGCCTGGATACTAAGCTCCCAAGTAGAGCAAACAGCTCAGCCAACAAATGGCCAACTCCTCCCATCAAGCTGGGACTAAGTCTGTGGCAGTTCTTGTGCAGAGCGTTTCTGTGGGATCTGACTAAAGCCAGTCTCCAGTTGAGACCATGTTATTGGTAACATTTCCCCTGACCTCCCTTGCTTTCTTTACTCTCCCTGTAAACTTTAGGCTGAGAAGGTCAAGTGTTTTCTACCATCACAGAGCACGGAGCGCTAAAACCAGATGAGGGAATTTCCCAGTGGTCCCATGGTTAGGACTCTGCACTTTCACTGCTGGGGACACAGGTTTGACCCCTGGTTGGGGAACTAAGATCCCACAAGCCATGTGATGTGGCCAGAGCAAAAAAATTTTTAAATAATAAAACAAGATGAGGTTGGGTTATAAATGTTCCGTTTTGGTGCCTCTGACTGATAGTGCATGTGCTGTGTGAATTGCCCTTATTAGGCTTCCTTACAGCCAGAAAACATCGCTCTAATCTTGGAGAGAATTTTCTCTTGGTTTACCACATCTTGGGATATTATTCCTATTTCCATTTTCCAACTTGAAGAAATGAACAGAATAAGACCTAGGTGAAAATTTTATATGATAAATATAGACAACAACAACAAAAGACCTATTATCATGATTGTCTATTGTTGTCAAAGAAAGAATTGTGGAAACAAGAGGGGGAAAAAAAAGAATCTCCAGTGGGTCAGAGAGCAGAGTGGAAAAGGACAGAGAATTGATCTCTGCACCTGTTTTCTTTCATTTAAGTGGGAACTACATTCCCAGCACAGGGAATGAAAAACTTCCCATTGCAACCTTGGGAGATGATAGCAATTCAGTCATATTCTCACCAAAATCTAGGAAATAGCTACCACCCAGGGCTCTTTCTGGACTTCCAGGTGGCTCAGTGGTTAAAAAAAAAAAATCTGCCTGCAATGCACATGTTCAGTCTGTGCAGGAGATATAGGTTCAGTCTCTGCGTCAGGAAGATCCTCTGGAGAAGGGAATGGCTACCCACTCCAGTATTCTTGCCTGGACAGAGGAGCCTGGTGGACTACAGTCCATGGGGGTCAAAAAGAGTTGGACACAATCGAGGACTAACGACTTTCAAGTTCATCTTTCAGGGCTCTTTCTCGTGGGAGTCAAGGGAGAGACTTGAAACGATCAAGCAATGTAAAATCCTCAGTGCAGTCCCCACTTTTGTAACAGGACACGAGGCCGAAGATGACAGTCACAGCTGCATTCACACTGCTTGCTCCACCTTCTCTCACTTCTGCCCATGTCTCAGCTGGACAGGGCTCTTGACCTGATGGCATATTCCAGCCTTCAATCCTGTGTGATCTGAACTCTTGGTGGTTTTGTCCTTACAGCATCATTACAGATTTTTATTGAACAAGACTACTGGACAAGAGAGTGCTAAAGATGTTCCAGCGAATCCTATGGTTTTCAAAAAAGTTCTTCATGCCGTCATTGTGTAGTAACAACCTAAATTCCCTTGTAATCAATTACCTCTTTTCGCTGCCTGTGAGACTCTGATATTTTGCTCCCTCTCCTCCGCCACCCCGACCTTTGTCTTATCCTAGGGTCACGCTGATGCAGGGGACCAGGGAGACTGGGCATACCCTTTACACTGCAAAGAGAATCATCCCATGGGTGTCTCCCAGGTTCCAACATAAACGAAAGGGAAAGGAATTTGGGAAACTCCTCAGAGTAATTCCATGGCTTACTAGGCTACTGTCTTGTTGCAAAATATGTTTTAAAAATATAAAACCCTGCTTATGACAGGGCTTCCCAGGTGGTGCTAATGGTGAAGAACACTCCTGTTAATGCGGGAGACACAGTTTCCATCCCTGGGCCCCGTGGAGGAAAAATTCTCAACCCACTCCAGTACTCTTGTCTGGAGAATCCCATGGACAGAGGAGCCTGGCGGGCTACAGTCCTTGGGGTCCTAAAGAGTTGGACACAACACCATGCTCACACACACACACACACACATACACACACACACACACACACATTGCATATTACTACATTATTTTAGCTTTCTTCTGTTTTATACCAAATTTTGTTTTATTCCTGGACAGAGGCTTACCCAGAATGCAGTGGGGTCAGGTTGGTCCTGCAGGAGGCAAAAGTGAAAAATCACATGAAAGATAAAACTGGATTTCCCTGACAGTCCAGTGGTTAAGACTTGATGCTTCTACTCTAGGAGGTGTGGGTCAGATCCCTGGTCTGAGAGCCAAGATCCCACATGCTGTGTGGCCAAAATAAATAAATAAATAAAATACAACAGAGCTTTGCCTGGTACCACTTTTCCCAATCTCAGAAGCCTCTACCACCGTATGCGGGACTTGGGTTGCTGGGCTTCAGTGCCTCTCAGCTAGGCTAGGTTTGGGTTCAGAATGTCAGCTTGAGAGCCTTCAAAGCTTCTCCTACCAACCAACATAGTGCTTCTTCTATCTTCTTCCTCTTTAATTAACTATAGCAAGCAGTGAGAATTTTCTAGGACCTCCTCTTAAATCTTATGAAATCTAAGCTTCGACAGTACTATTTTTAAATTTGTTTAATTAAAGGATAATTACAATATTGTGTAGGTTTCTGCCATACGTCAACATGGATCAGCCATAGGTATACACATGTCCCCTCCCTTGTGAGACTCCCTCCAACCTCCCAACCCAGCCCATCCCTCTAGGTTGTCACAGGGCCCTGGTTTGAGTTCTCTGAGTCATACAGTAATGTTTTACTGTTAAAAGCCTGAGAAATCTTCTCAAGTCCTGAATTTCCTAACTATGTTCTTATTTGCATGGCCTCCGCCATAGTTTATCTAACTAGTATATAAGCAAAGATATTTTGAGTTTTTTTCCCGTAGGTGGCCAGAAGCTAAATGTACTCTCTCTGATACCATCCATGAAACCAAATTTCTATTCTAGGGCTGTTGAACACTGGCCATCATCTACCCTGAGGCACTGAGTGCTTTGAAGCCACAGGCAGTGAGCAACATAGGCCCGGAGGCTTTCTCACACTTGACTGGCCCCCCCGGCTCAAGAGAGGACATGTTCCCACATTTGAGCAGTTTGATCCAGCAGCAGTTCAAAGTACTCCTCTCCAAGTTCTGTTTCTGAACTTTCTGCAAACTCTCATTCACAGGGCTCCTCTTGCAAACATATTTGAGAATAAAGGAGACTTGGGGCTTCCCTGGTGGCTCAGTGATCAAGAATCCACCTGCCAATGCAGAGACAAGGGTTCTTTGTGTTCCAGCCCACCTACCTTTAGATATACCAATATATGGATTTTCTGGCATCCTGAGTGTGTTGGGCAGAGCTGCTCTGTTGAGCTGTGGATGTTTAACTGGTTGTTGATCGAGGGGGAGAGACAAAGGATGCATCTCACTCCACCACGATGCTGATACCAATACCATTATCTTTCTTTGGTTCGTTTTTGGCCACACCTTGCAGCATGTGGAACTTCCCTGACCAGGGGACCAGGAATTGAACCGATGCCCCCACAGTGGAAGTGGGAAGTCTTAACCACTGGACCACCGGAGAAGTCCAATACCATTATCTTTTTAATAAATATTCTATGATTTGAAAGCCCATGACTGGCTGCAAAAGTCTGAGCTGGTTTTCCTTTTTAAAAATATTTTATTTATCTATTTGACTGCATTGGGTCTTAGCTGTGACACGTGGGATCTTCACTGCAACACGTGAGCTTCTCGCTAGGTGATACCGGCTCCAGAGTACAGGGTCTTAGGAGTTGCTCCGCAGCATGTGGGATCTTAGTTCCCTCACCAGGGACTGAACTCATGTCCCCTGCATTGAAAGATGGATTCTTAGCTGCTGGACCATCAAGGAAGTCCTGGAGTTGAAGTTTTGAATCTACTACTTTTCTTTGGAAATAACACTGGTGTAGGCAGGGGATTACTATATTGCTCTCTATGTGTGAAGAGAGATAGCAAGAGAATTAAATAATATTACATCCCCAAATGAACCAGGAGTCAGAGAGGTGGCTGTGTAGGTGTTAGCATATGTGCAGCGAGATGGGGTATCAGAATAGGTTGCTCATCTAGATGCTTAAATTTTGTGAAACAGTGTAATAGTTCCTCTGTCATTTCTTAATTTGATGCATTCAAAACTTCCCAAGAAGTCTTTGCTTTAAATTCACTAACAAATATTGTCAAAATTCTAAGATGCTTGGGATCTTAAGTGGTCTTTATGGGAGTGGAGAGAGAAGCCAGTTAATCCAGGACAAATATGTTGTTTGCAGAAATAGGAGGCTTCACCCTGCGCTACAATGCAGAGATGAAGGAACTCTCCTTACCCAAATTGGCTGGGAAGAGTGATGTCATTGAATGAGAAAGCAAAGGGCCTTTCAAGAAGATAGGGTAGGTAGGAAGAGAGGTAGAGGGACTACCAGTGACAGCGAAGGCATGCACGTGTGAGAATCTGGAAAGTCCAGCCGCAGGAATCTGATGGCGATTTATGAGCAGTGTCAGGGAATAGAGTATGAGACGGTTGGATGGCATCACCGACTCAATGGACATGAGTTTGAGCAAACTTCGGAAGACAGTGAAGGACAGGGAAGCCTGGTGTGCTGCAGTCCATGGGGTCTCAAAGAGTCAGACACGACTGAACGACTGAACAACAAAAAATTGGAGAACTTCCTGATTAGAGGGCAGCGCCTGCTCCTCACTGCCTCTGAGACAGAAGCTCTTTACTACTCTCATGCTGAGTTCTTGGTTCCCGCCATGAACTGTAGCATGAGTCAGGGAGTTTTTGAACTTCCCATCTACTTGAGGGTAATATGTCAGTTCACATGATCTGGAGCCATCAGAAAATCATTGAGTAATTGATAAGGTTCCCACTCTGATGTGTTAAAGCTCAGGAAATTTTGCCTGACCTAAACTTGGCTGGGAAATAGATCGTCTCCCAAGAATCCTGACCCTCCCTGCAGGCTCTCGCCTTCCTTTAACCCAAAGATTCCCTCTTCTCCTCCCAAGCAACCTAGGGAATATTGCCAATTCCCAGACGTTTGGAACATCTAGAAGGGCTCTGGTGGGTTGCCAGCATTCTCTGGGAGTTGGAAACCCTAGAAGTAAGGAGGAGACACAGAGAGAGGCTTTCTAAACACTTAACACAAGCTTCTTGGGACCTCTATGCATCCTCTGGCTGTTTCCTAGACTGTGGCATCCAGAATTGTCAGGTGGGGTCCAGTCTCGCCCAGATACATGAGCAGAGCTCAGTGAACATCTTTGATGTCCACCCACCGAGGAAAACCAGACAGTCTGCTCTGAACCTGAGCCTCCATCTTCAAAGGTCATTCTAGAAGAAACTGTTCCTGACCTTCCTGTTCACTTGGAACACGCAAGTCAGATCTAAGCCTTGGTGGCAGTTAAAATTTAACAGACAACTCTTGCAGCCATCCCCACTGCCAAGCTCTTCCTCATCCCAAGCCAGAGCTTTAGCTGCAGGCCCCTAGCCCACTGTACCATCCGTCGGACAGATGACATTTTTCAGAGAGTGGTTCCTGCTGGTTAAGGTTTCTGACATCTGTCCTGGCTAGGAGGTCAACGCTATGACACAGATGTGCGTGCTAAGTCACTTCAGTCATGTCTGACTCTGCGACCCCATGGGCTGTAGCCCACCAGGCTCCTCTGTCCATGGGATTCTCCAGGCAAGAATACTGGAGTGGGTTGCTGTGCCCTCCTCCAGGGGATCTCCCCCACTCAGGGATCGAACCTGCGTCTCTTATGTCTCCTGCATTGACAGGTGTGTTCTTTACCACTAATGCCACCTGGGAAACCCCCAAGCCTACCGTGGAAAACCAATAAAAACGTTCCATGTTCTTACCAGAGGCCAACCATGCAGGTTTCTATTTGGGAAGTCTTGGTGAACACACACTTGATTCACTCCTGGCTTGGGGAAATAGAGATATTAGATCCCACAGTGTCACGTTTGCCAGCCACTTCCCAACGAACTTTTGATGTCAAAGTCGGTATTATTACCCTGGTGGGCATTGTACTTGGGTTTAGCAGGGCGGGCGCGGGAGACGGGGTAAGCAAGAGCTGGCAGAAATGCACCACTGGGGGGGCAGTATAACCTCCACGCCCTCTTCTCCAGCCTGACAAGTCAATATCCCAGAAGCCTGTGCAGAAGGAAGGACTGGGTGAGCATCTGTTGTGACTGCAGTCCTAGATAATAGGTTGGGGCTGTTGTTTGGGGCGACTTACAGAAGCCTCCCATCTGTACTCATCACTCCTAAAGTTGCTGGGTTACTCTCAGAGCACGGAATTGGAAGGTGACAGCTGGGGGGAAGGGGTGGGCTTGAGGGAATGGCCTCAAGGGAAAGCCTTCTCCACCTTCAGGACTGAGACCCTGATGATTCATTCCTGGAAACATCTCAGGAGGGGGTCATGGAGAAACGTTTCAGAGGAGTCCTTGTGAAGCAGCTAGTTATTATTCCTGGTCTTACCACAACTGATCCCCTCCCTTTTCATGTGTTCCAGGAGTTACTCTCCTAAGCCCAGCATGGAGAAGAGCTGAACTGGTGAAAAGTGGCGACTCGACTCCAAGTTCACGTTCCCTGTTTCTCTTACCTGTCAGATGTGATCTCTGCCCTGCTGACTGAGAGGACATGGAACAGCATCTCCCTCGGCCTTTACGCTGCCTTGAAATCTGAATCCAGTCCTGTTTCATAGGTGTAAAGTCAAGGCATTGGGCAATGTTGCTTCCATGCCCAGCTCCTCTATTTTACCCGTTTGGTAAAAGCGAACCTTCGAGACTGTCCAAGCCTTGAGAGTTGAGAAGACAGTTAAAGGAGGGTAGGTGGGGCCAGATCAAGAGGCTGATTTGGGTTGACTATAGAGGAAGAGCGGGTGGGTCAGTGGTTTCTGGGGTGAGATCCAGACGTGCAGGGCAATGTCCTGAGGTTGATCCAGGCAGCTTGAGGGAGCAGGGGTTGGAGGTGGGTCGCAGCATCAGGAGATCAGCTGGTCTGGCAGTGAGGCAGGAGAGAGGCAAGAAATGTGACTGTTTCCCTAAGCCACACTTTCTTTCTCCCGCTTGGCCAGGGCTCTCATGGAACCTGGTAGTAAAGTAAGTCTGCCTCCTCTGACTCCCCAGGGACAAGGTGATCCACTCTCAGCCCTCCTCTCTGTTGAGCAAGGCCAGCAGCAGTGCTTGTCTGAGTCGGCTGAAATGGTTGAAGACATTGCTGAATGCAGGAACTATTCAGGAGATTTTTTTTTTTTTTACTTTTATGCTGCACCTGGCAGCATGAGAGATCTTCCTTTTTCACCAAGGATCGAACTCACACCCTCTACATTGAAAGCACAAAGTCTTAACCACCAGGGAAATCCCTCAGAATTTTTGTTTTTATTTTCCTTTGCCTTCCATGCCCTTTCACTGTCCTACAGAGGAAAAGTAAACCCAGCTTTGGGCTGACTACAAAGGAGCCTGATTGGCCTCAAAGTCATTCCTTTCCCCTCCTTCTGTAGTTCCAGCAGATGGGTGCAGCTTCTGCTCTGAGGAGGACAGTGCAGGACGCCACGTCCCACAACACCGCCTCCACCCAAGTCTGGGGAAGAGCAGCAAGTGTCCGCCCTTGAGTGGGGGCCAGAGGTTCAGGGAGCAGGAGCAGGCCCTGGGTGTCAGGAAGCTGGAGGTGCTGCGAATCTAGTTCTTGGAACTCATTTAAAGGCAGGGAGAAAAGAGAGGTTTGGAAAGCATGTCCTCATCTATTGGTGGCAGAGAGAGGTTCCCTAGCTGTCCTGGGTTGATCTGTGACCCACACTGAGATCCTGGGTTGAGAGGTGTTTGAAAGGAGGTGTTTCAGTGGAAGTTTGCCCATGAATAGTGTTTTCTCTGCAAGCAAGAGAGAGATTTTATATTTTTATGAGACGGTGTTTTTCTTAGCCATTCTCCCCATCTCTCTCCCTGCCATGTGATGATTCAGGGTGCAGGTCCCTCTAGAGCTAGAGCCCTGGGAGCTGTTCTCCGGATTCTAGAGAAGGAGACAGCACAAGGGAGTGGACAAATAACAGCCCACTGAATCAGGCAGGTGCATGCCTTGTGACACCTGGAGAGAGATGCTGCAGCTCTCAGTGCTCCTGGGTCAGCGCTGAGCTGGAGTCAATGACTCCCAACCTACAAAGCTGTTCAGAGAATTCAAAAGATGAAGTGGGTCTCATGCCCAAAGGCTGTTTGAGACGTTTTCGTGTTTGGCCCCTCCCCTTTGCCATCACCCAGGAGTGATCTATTAAGTCCGAACAAAGGTATCAGATATATATATATATATATATCTGAGAGGTCCTGTCTCACCTATGCAGTCACAGGGCACAGAGACGTTCAGTAACTGTTTGAGGTCACATAGCAGACAGGTAACACGCTTGGGCTCCCATCCCACGTGTGCGTGGGGTCCTCTCCGGATGAAGATTACATGAGGGATCTCACTTGTGTAGATTGTGTGTGTGGCTCTGGGGATGAGCTTGTTCAGGTAATCAGCCCCCAAACTCCCTCCCTCCCCGAGAAGGGTGACCTGCCATCACCACCGCCTGTCTTCTGTGTTGTGACTCCTAACAGCAAGGTGAAGGCCAGGAACCTGAAATCAGGCTGTTACAGCAGAGGCCCCATTCCCTGTGCCTCTCAGGCAAACCACACTCATCAGGCCATCCAGTTTCTCATCAGGTGTCTCTGACTATCTGATCTGTGCAAGGCATCATTCTAGCTGCTGAGAAGAAAGCAGCGTAACACACGAAACTTTTGTGTTTGTGCAACTTCTGCTCTTGTGAGGGGAGAGAGACAAAATAGCCATAAGGAAGGAGAAGCTAGAGAAGGACAGAGTGGGTTAAGTACTCTAGAGAAGATGCCAAATAGGAAAGGGCCTGGGAAGTGTGGCGAGGGAGTCTGGGGTATGCGCATGTACACACGTGTATCCTTAGCTCTAACTTTCTAATCCCGCCACATCCCTTTCTAGCGAGTAAAGGAAGCATTTCTTCCTCTTTCTCCCCATCACTCCAAGCGTTTGTCTCTCCATTGTAATCATTCTTGGTCTTTGTTCCCACTCAGAATTTTAATGAATAAAGCTGGAGGGAAGCGGGGATCACTTTCACCTCGTCGCCTGTTTTCCTGGGCTGTCCCATCCATCTCAGAGAGGGATGCTCCACCGGGCAGTCAGACTGTATCTGGGGGATCGGCAGAGGTGAGTGTCCGGGAGGGTTGTGGTGCCTTAAGGGACCTGAGAAACTCACTCCCGGGTGCTCAGGGGCCCCAGCTTTCTGTAGCTGAGTGGACATCAGGCGGATGGGGATATACACCTGTTGCGTAGACCAACAGGCAGAAATACAACCATGTGAAGAGGTATTAGGGAGAGAGATGCGATACCAGCATTAATTAGTATTTTATGATAGATCTAATAAAATGAAACAGGACATCTGCTTGGCCTGAGTTCTAAGTAGGTGGAAACAGACAGGATGTACTGTGGCCTGGGAACACTGGAGAGAGAGGATTCAAGTAGACTGACCTGAAATTTGTGACTTTGCGATTCTAGTGGGATGCCTGAGGGCAGGTGGTGGGGATAAAAGAGGCTGGGGCCTCCTCCTGGGACCTCTGCAGGAATGGGCCCCCGGATGTTCCGGTTGCTTCTGATGAGCGCGTTCACGGTGCTCTTCATGAATGAGAGTAAGCCTGGAGAGGGCGGCACTTGGTGGGCAAATGGGTGGGCAGAGGATGCATGGGGAGGAGGAGAGGGACTTGGTGACTTGACTGGTGTGAAGTGGTTCAAGGAGAATTTTTCTTCTTCTTTTTGCAGGAGACAGTGTCCTGAGTGCAAGAAAATATATGGTGCAGTTCATTTTCGGTTCTCGGATAAATAACGCCGCGAAGGGAGGGCACATGTTTGAGTTCTTTTCATAGTATCTCTCTACCCTCCCTGGCTACACTCCCCTTTCCCCACTGACTGTTCTAGTGTCTTCTTTTAGCCCCCAGCCTTGGGTGAGAGGGGGAGGTCTTTAACTTCCTGAGGGGAGTGACGACCCCCTGACAGAAGCTGGGAGGGTGTCCGCATCCCTCCTGTGTGTGTTACACCACGCAAGTGTGAAGGTTTCCAGGTGGGGGTGGGCTTCTGAACAGAATCCCTGTCCCTAGAATTCAGCATCAAAGTCTTCCTCTCTTCCTTCAGGGTTTCGACTTGCCATTCCTGTGACTATTTTAATGGACTGCAGTGTCTCAAGCCTAAGAAAGACTGTTGGAAGTTGAATATACTGATCACTAACAGGAGTTGTGCCACAGAACACGTTTATTTTATAATTGTGTTACGGGTAAGTGGGAACATAAAGAGACAAAAGATACTATCAGTGGTGGCCATGATCCCTGGACTCAGCATGTGGAGGGAGACTGGGACCATTGCCGGGCGGGAAAGTGGGATTCTCCATACACACACCTGGGATGGAGGCTGTCTGGGAGGCAGATGTCTTTTGCCTGGTCCTGTTGAGACAGACACAGATGAGATGCAGATATAGCCTTGGGGCAAGTTTCCTGTCTATAGGAGACTTTTGAGGTTCTGGGGAGACGTCATTGGTTGGAACATGGTGAGATCAAGCAAGGTGATCATATTTGCTTTTCTCTTCTCTTCGGTTCTGCTGGTAAAGAATGTGCCTGCAATGCAGGAAACATGGTTTGACTCCTAGATTGGAAAGGTCTCCTAGAGAAGGAAATGGCAACCCACTCCAGTATTCTTGCCTGGAAAATTCCATGGACAGAGGAAACTGGGGGTCTACGGTCCATGGGATCGCAAAGAGTCGGACAGGACGGAGGGACTAACTTTTTTTCCTCTTCTCTTTAGGCAGACAGCTCTACCACTACTCAGTACTGTCTTGTAAGGATGGTGAAGGAGTGTGCCTCCTACACCATGACTTAATGAGAGAAACATATTGCTGTATAAATGATGACAGGTGCAATGATGGAGGTAATCTCCCAGAGAAGTCAAAGTTTGGACTAAAGGGAAGGGAAAGTATATATGATCTTGAACCACTTGTCTACAAGTAAAATGATTAACATTTTGAAACCATCCCTCCCAGTAATTTTTGCCCTTCCCTTACCCAGTGGTAATACCATCTTACATTTTCTTCTTGTTAAGAATGTTTTATTTCTTCATTTAAAAATGTATCAAGAGCAGTCTGAAAAGTGCTTGCTTTCTTCTCATTGTATAACTTATAATATGGAGTAAGCATCTTAGCTCTACTTTAGCAAATTGTCACATTCCTTTTAAGTTTGAATCAGCTTCCAAAATTTTATCCTTTGTGCTGTCAGTGTATTGCAACACTCTAGGAGTTCCTTCAATGTGCAGTTTATCAACAGCATCACTTCCTCTGAGACTGGTTCATCCTTTACAACTGTTTTCCTCAGGTAAAGCTTTATGTTCGCTTCCACTAAGTTCTTCCTCTTGCACATCTAGAGCTTATTCTTGACTGGCAACAGTGTCAACATTCACCCAGTCATCCTTATCTTCTAACTCCATTTATATTCTATTCAACTTGTACAGTTTTTCATACAGTACAGTCTCTCACTGCTGTGCAAAACAAGGACTACCTGTAATTCTTGGTACAAATTTGGGTACACCCAAATGCAAACTTGGACCCAAATGCAAATCTGGGTGCAAATTTCACAGTAACATCCTTATCTGCACTTGTAGTTTCACTGAATAGCTTAACATAATTCATGTCAACTTTGAATCAATGAAACCAGCCTTTATCGGCAGTAGAGGTCCTTGTAATTACCATTTTCCTTCAGCACAGCAACTAACTTCAATACAAAAGGATTAGGGATTTGGCTTTGACTCCACTCCTCAAGGAGAAGGCAATGGCACCTCACTCCAGTACTCTTGCCTGGAAAATCCCATGGACGGAGGAGCCTGGTAGGCTGCAGTCCATGGGGTCGCTGAGTTGGACATGACTGAGCGACTTCAGTTTCACTTTTCACTTTCATGCATTGGAGAAGGAAATGGCGACCCACTCCAGTGTTCTTGCCTGGACAATCCCAGGGACGGGGGAGCCTGATGGGCTGCTGTCTATGGGGTCGCACAGAGTCAGACACGACTGAAGTGACTTAGCAGGCACTCCTCAATCCAAAGCAGAAGTAAATGCTCCATTTCAACCGTAAGTGACTTTCTATTCCCAGTGCAAAGTAAACTAAAAGATGTTGAAGCAACTTTATCTTGTTTTTATATTCATCAGATTTTTAAAATATGGTTTGTACTGCAGCTTCATGTGGGCCTAGGTCTCATTCTATCTTTGCTTTCCTGTGGCCATTTTCCGATTTTCTAATCCAGTCTAATTTCACTTCCATACATCACTTTTCATTTCTTTGTTCTGTCATGTTTGTTGACTAGTTCCCTCTTTTGATTATTGATTTTTGTAAAACACCGCATCAGTTTATCACTGGGAGACAAGGAGGAAACGCAACTACATACTTCACTATCTATGTGTAACTAATAGCTCTTCAGTGACCAATCGTTAAGACTTTGAAAGAAGTTATGTAACTGTTACTGTTCATGATGCATGTCTTTTATTTGCATAATGATGTTTAAATAAAGGCTAGTAGCAAAACTAATGCAATTGCTCATGGTTAATATTGTGACAGCTAAAAGTTCAGCCTCGGCGGGGGAAGATGTTGTTTAACTACACTGTGAAAACTGATATTCATGCACGTTGAATTGGTGCAAAGGATTACCTGTAGCTTATTATATAAATCTTTGAATTGTTTATAAATCCAACAGTGTTCTCTAAGAAAACCATACTTCAATTTTATTCTTCCATTGTAAGTTTCTGGCAATTATCTCCCAAGACCCAAGAATCTTTTTCCAACATCTCCAAGAATATTAATTCTTTGAAATGAATCTTTTCAGCTAGAATCTGGATAAAATAAACAAAAGAGGGAAAAAGAGCAATCTTACTTGGAAATGTTGAATTCATTCTTGCCAGCTTATTTCCTCTTTAATTCCCCCCATTACTGCAAAGGATCTTGCAGAAAAGAGGCTGTTGAATTAAAAGTTGACTTATCTTGGTATTAGATTCTCATTCAGCTCTTCTAGGTCACGTACCTACAGTCAACCATACATTATGGTTTCTACACTATCTCGGTGTCAGAGAACTGGAGACTCATTGGCATGCCTCGGGCTTCTCCTCCACATTGGTCCTGTCTTTCCCATCATCTCACATTTTCTCAGAAGCCAGACCCCACCACTATTCCAAGAGATCTACTGTGGCAGCTCTGTCTTTCCTCTCATATTGCATACATTAACAGGAAAGTGCAAAGCCATAGGCCCCCCCCCAAAGTCAACACTGCCTTCTGGTTGGATTTCTCATCTTTAATTACCTGACATCTCCAGGCAGTTTTTACTTGCCCTTAGGTTTGGTGCTAAATTCAGAGTTCTAAAGTTTCTGACAAAAAGGAGCAAAGTATTTTTCTGAAGGAGCTTCTGAGAGACGGTCAGGAGAAAGCAGAGGGAATAAAATTAAGGACAAGAAATCACAAGAGATTGTGGGAATATTGGGGAGGAGAGTAGAAGAGGTATTTGGTGAGGGCTAGAAAGGTCTGGTATTCAACAGGGGCTCGGTGAAAGGTTGTTGTTGAATCACGACACCGGGATTCTTGGCCTCCAGAGGAGAAGAATTCAATCCGGGGCCAGAGACGAGTCTTGATCGCTCAGAGCTTTTGTGTAATAAAGTTTTATTAAAGTATAAAGGAGATAGAGAAAGCTTCTGACATAGGCATCAGAAGGGGGTAGAAAGAGTACCCGCTTGTTAGTGTTAGCAATGAAGTTATATACTCTCCAGTAAATCCAAAGAATGTCTGGAGGTTGTCAAGTCCTCACCAGACCTACTCCCATAATTTACATTTTGAGCTAACAGAATTAGCCAGAAGGTTTAATCCAGAGACTGTCCTCAGGCAGCATACATTGTTGTTATATAATCCTAAGGAATGTAGAGAAGAAAAAAGTTTGTCTTTTCTTCCTCCTTGAGAATTCCAGACCCCTGTCTCCTTGGGGACCCCTAGCCTTCTTATCAACCTGCCTAGGAAATGACTCTCTCATCGGGAAAGTCATTGAGAAATTAGAAAACACTAACTTCCATAAAAGGAATAGTCAGTATACTGCACTCATGCGCCAGCCATCATTGTGGGGAAACGGTACCAACCACAGCTACTCCTGATTGTGTAGCACTGGGTCACTGCGTTTCTAATCATGTTATCTAATTTTCATGTTCAAAGCCAAGTATATCCGGATGGGCACTTAGCTGAATGGTAGTCAGTTACCCTGTCTCCTGGCCTGTGAGCAGTACTTGACCATCCCGCCCTCAAAAATATTTAAATACTACCTTGCATTCAGTGGCTCATGGATAGACGACTGGGGTGTTTTTGGCTCTTAGCACAGCCCCTCAACAGAAAATGTCCAAGAGAGATAAGAGTTTCAGATCTTCACTTTAGTTTTCCTTACAAAACAATTAGTTGTGAACTGAAAATAATTAATTCCCAAGTTATCATTCACTCACCTTTGATGAAAAAATTTCTTTTATATATTAACCTTTCTATGTGCTAAAATCTACACACGCTACAATTTTATTTTTTAGCTATGTATTTACATACACATATATATTAGTTTAGATGCTGTAGTATTCCTCCTGATATGCAGGCCTATGATTAGTTATTAGTTTCTACCATATTTTATTTGCCCCAATAAAAAATATTTAATACACAAATTAGTTTTTAAATATTTCCAATTTATGTGTGGTGGAATTTCCCTCAGATTGTATCATGTTAGAATGAATATTCTACTTTCACATCTTGCAAAGTAGAAAATATGGTAGAGCCTTCCATTCAGGGTCGTTTAATCGGTTTATGTAAAATGGAGATAGTAGCAGCAGGTTCCAAATATGAAATGATTCACGGGGGACTCACTGTGATGTGTGATTAGTTTCTAGAATGGTCCAAGAGGCAGCTGCACATTAAAGTCGAGGTGCAGCGAGAGGACAGTAGCTGGCGCAGGGAGGGCAGCAGGCACTCGCTGGGTGACAAACGGAGACTGGCGCCGCGGCGACAGCAAGGCTGAACCGAGGATTCCGCGGAGCCGCGGCGACGCCCCTCGAGCTTCCTCGTCGCATCCGCATCCGGGAGACTCCAGGTCCAGGCTCCCGAGTCCGTCCTGTCTGCTTCCTGTCTTGGGTTTCCATGAGGTTCTGACTCTCATACTGCCCCGTGTTACGGCCCCCATCACCCCCTAATTTTCTGGGTCCAGTTGTGGTGCCACTTCCCTCCTTACATTTGAATGAAACAAATGGGAAGTAGAGGGAGCAGGGAGGGAGGCCAGTCCCTGAGCAAGTGCAGCTACTCTAGATTCAGGTCCAGGGTTCTGTCCAGCCAATGGTGCCTTGGAGGGTGGTGAACCTCAGCTGGCAAAATGGATCAAATAAGACAAACTGATTTTTTTTTTTTTTTAAGACAAACTGATTGTATGGTACTTTCAAGCTGAAGGGTTTAGTAATATTAGGAGAAACAGGGTTTCTACATAAGAGGCAAAAACAGTCGGTGAAACCCAAAGTGTTGGGTTTTTTTTTAAAAGATAAAAAGAATTGACAAAGCTTTATCCAGGCTCACCAAGAAGATAAGAGAGAAGGCCCAAATGAACAACAGCAACAAAAAAACCCAAAGAGGTGAAATAATACTCGATGCCATAGAGATACAAGAGATCATAAGAACATTTACATGCCAACAAATTGGACAATCAAGAAAAAAATGAATACATTTCTAGAAACATACAGCCTGCCATGATAGAATCAAGGAGAAGGAGGCAATTTGAAGTCAGATCACTAGAAGTGAAATTGAATTTATAATAATAATAATAAACCTGTAAGGAAATGAAAGTCCCAGGGCTAAGAGGCTTCAAAGGGCAAGTCTACTTACCGTTCTCAAACAATTCCAGAAAAACTGAAGAGGAGGGGACACTGCCAAGTTCATTTTATGAAACCACCATTATCCTGATAGCAAAACTAGGCAAGGACACATCAAAAAGGAAAATGACAGTCCAATATATTTGATGAATGTAGATGCAAAAATTCTCAGCAAAATATTTGCAACCAAATCCAACCATATATAAGGGTCATATACTGCAACCAAGTTGGATTTATTCCATTCACAAGGATGATTCAACTTTCAGAAATCAATCAATGTGATACATGACATTAGTGAAAGGAAGGATAAAAATCATACGATCATCTCAATAGATGCAGAAAAAGCTTCTGACAAAGTTCAACATCCATTTAAGATAAAATAATAATAATAACTCCCATCAGAGTTACTATAGGGCTTTGGGACATCAATTCAACCCCTAGTCCAGGGAGAGTCTACATGCCGAAGAGCAACTAAGCCTGTGTGCCACGCTACTAAAGCTGACATGCCCTAAAGCCCAAGCTCCACAGCAAGATAAGCCACCCCCATGAGAAGCCAGCACACTGCAGCTAGAGAGGAGCCCCTGCTCACCACGACGGGAGAAAGCCCACACACAGCAGGGAAGACCCAGTGAAGCTAGCAGTAAAGAAATAATTTCTGAAAGTTGGTATAGAGGAAACATATCTCAACATAATAAAGGCCACTTATGACAAACTCACAGCCAATATCACAATGGTGAAAAGCTGGGACTTCTAGCTAAATTCAGAAACAAGACAAGGATAACAGAAACAAGACAAGGATACCCATTTTTGCCACTTCTTTTTAATGTAGCAGTGATAGTCCTAGCCAGAGAAATCAGACAAAAAGAAAATGAAAGAATAGGTACCCAAATTGGAAGAGAAGACTTAAAAGTGTCACTGTTTGCAGACAATGTGATATCTTCATATAAAGAATCCTAGAGTCTCCACCTGGAAATGATTAGAACTGTAAATAAATTCAGCAGCACTGCAGGACACAAGATTAATAAATAGAAATCTGTTGCATTTCTATACATTAATAATGAAATATCAGAGAAAATAAAGAAACAATCTCATTTAAAATTGCATCAGAGAGAATAAAATACCTAGGAACAAACTTAAGGAAGGAGATAAAACACCTATACTCTGAAAACTATAAAATATCGATGAAGGAAGTTGATGATACAGATAAATGCAAAGATATCTTGTGCACTTGAATCAACATTATTAAAATGACCATACTGCCCAAAGCAATCAAAAGATTTAATGCAGTCTCTGTCTATACCCAGGATATTTTCCACAGAACTAAAACAAATAATTTAAAATTTATATAGAACCACAAAAGACCTGAATGTTGATGTGATGCTGAATAAAAGGAATAAAGCTAGAGGTAATGGCAACCCACTCCAGTACTCTTGCCTGGAAAATCCCATGGACGGAGGAGCCTGGTAGGCTGCAGTCCAGGCGTTCGCAAAGAGTCGCACACGACTGAGTACTTCACTTTCACTTTTCGCTTTCATGCACTGGAGAAGGAAATGGCAACCCACTCCAGTGTTCTTGCCTGGAGAATCCCAGGGATGGCAGAGCTTGGTGGGCTGCCATCTATGGGGTCGCACAGAGTCGAACACGACTGAAGCGACTTAGCAGCAGCAGCAGCAGAGGTATAATCCTCCCAGACTTCATACTATACTGCAAAGCTATAATAATCAAAACAGGTTGTATTGGCATAGGAACAGACACAGATAAATGGAACAGAATAGAGCCCAGAAATAAACCCATGCACTGATGATCAGTTACCTACAACAAAGGAGGCAAGAATATACAATAGAGAAAAGACAGTCTCTTCAACAGTGGGTGCTTTAAAAACTGGACAGCCACAAATGATAGTATTAGAACATTCTTTCATATCATATATAAAAATAAAGTAGTTTAAAAATCTAAGTGTAAGACATGAAGCCATAAAGCTCCTAGAAGAGAACATAGGCATAACACATCCTAATAGAAATAGTAATGCAATTTTTTGAAACAGTCTCTTAAAGCAAAAGAAATAAAAGCAAAAATAAACAAAAGGGGCCTAATTTAACTAAAAAACATCTGCAAGGCAAAGGAAACCACTGACAAAGCAAAAGACAGTTTATGGAATGGGAGAATATATTTGCAAATAACATGACTGACAATGAGTTAATATTCAAAATATACTAAGAGCTCATACAACTCAACATCAAAAAACAAACAACCTGATTGAAAATGGGCTGCTGCTGCTGCTGCTGCTGCTTCCAAGTCGCTTCAGTCGTGTCTGACTCTGTGCGACCCCATAGACGGCAGCCCACCAGGCTCCCCCGTCCCTGGGATTCTCCAGACAAGAACACCGGAGTGGGTTGCCATTTTCTTCTCCAATGCATGAAAGTGAAAAGTGAAAGTGAAGTCGCTCAGTCGTGTCCAACTTTTAGCGACCCCATGGACTGCAGCCTACCAGGCTCCTCCATCCATGGGATTTTCTGATTGAAAATGGGCAGAGACCTAAATATCCATTTTTCCAAAGAAGAAACATACAGATTTAGGTAACAGACACATGAAGATTCTTGACATTATTAACCATCAGAGAATGCAAATTTAAAAACCACAGTGAGATATCACCTCACACATGTCAGAATGGCTATTGTTAAAAAAAAAAAAAAAAAAAACCACGAATAACAAACGCTGGTGAGGATGTAGAGAAACCCACACCCACTGCTGGTGGGAAAGTGCATTGGTGCAGCCACTGTGGAAAACACGATGGCGGCTTCTCAGAAGACTGAAACTAGAACTACGCTGCTGCTGCTGTTTCACTTCAGTCATGTCTGACTCTGTGAGACCCTATGGACTGTAGCCCACCCGGCTCTTCTGTGCGTGAGATTCTCCAGACAAGAATACTGGAGTGGGTTGCCATGCCCTTTTCCAGGGGATCTTCCCAACCCAGGTCTCCTGTGTTTCCTGCATTGGCAGGCAGGTTCTTTACCTCTAGTGCCACCTGGGAAGCACGGAACTACCATATGACCCAGTAATTTCATTCCTGAGTATATATCTGAAAAAGCAAAAACACTAATTTATAAAGACACATGCAGCTCAAATGCTGTGAAAGTGCTGCACTCAATATGCCAGCAAATTTGGAAAACTCAGCAGTGGCCACAGGACTAGAAAAGATAAGTTTTCATTCCAATCCCAAAGAAACGCAATGCCAAAGAATGCTCAAACTACCACACAATTGCACTCATCTCACACGCTAGTAAAGTAACGCTCAAAATTCTCCAAGCCAGGCTTTAGCAATATGTGAACCGTGAACTTCCAGATGTTCAAGCTGGTTTTAGAAAAGGCAGAGGAACCAGAGATCAAATTGCCAGCATCTGCTGGATCATGGGAAAAGCAAGAGAGTTCCAGAAAAACATCTATTTCTGCTTTATTGACTATGCCAAAGCCTTTGACTGTGGATCACAATACACTGTGGAAAATTCTGAAAGAGATGGGAATACCAGACCACCTAACCTGCCTCTTGAGAAACCGTATGCAGGCCAGGAAGCAACAGTTAGAAATGGACATGGAACAACAGACTAGTTCCAAATAGGAAAAGGAAGATGTCAAGGCTGTATATTGTCACCCTGCTTATTTAACTTATATGCAGAGTTCATCATGAGAAACATTGGGCTGGAGGAAGCACAAGCTGGAATCAAAATTGCTGGGAGAAATATCAATAACCTCAGATATGCAAATGACACCACCTTTATGGCAGAAAGTGAAGAGGAACTAAAGAACCTCTTGATGAAAATGAAAGAGGAGAGTGAAAAAGTTGGCTTAAAGCTCAACATTCAGAAAACGAAGACCATGGCATCCAGTCCCATCAGTTCATGGGAAATAGATGGGGAAACAGTGGAAACAGTGTCAGACTTTATTTTTCTGGGCTCCAAAATCACTGCAGATGGTGACTGCAGCCATGAAATTAAAAGACGCTTACTCCTTGGAAGAAAAGTTATGACCAACCTGGACAGCATATTAAAAAGCAAAGACATTACTTTGCCAACAAATGTCCATCTAGTCAAGGCTATGGTTTTTCCAGTGGTCATGTATGGATGTGAGAGTTGGACTGTGAAGAAAGTTGAGCACAGAAGAATTGATGCTTTTGAACTGTGGTGTTGGAGAAGACTCTTGAGAGTCCCTTGGACTGCAAGGAGATCCAACCAGTCCATCCTAAAGGAGATTAGTCCTGGGTGTTCATTGGAGGGACTGATGTTGAAGCTGAAACTCCAATACTTTGGCCACCTGATGTGGAGAGCTAACTCATTTGAAAAGACCCTGATGCTGGGAAAGATTGAAGGCAGGAGCAGATGGGGATGACAGAGGATGAGATGGTTGGATGGCATCACTGACTCGATGGACATGGGTTTAGGTGGACTCTGGGAGTTGCTGATGGACAGGGAGACCTGGGGTGCTGCAGTTCATGGGGTCACAAAGAGTTGGACATGACTGAGCAACTGAACTGATACTGATGTGCAGTCGAATATTCATAGAAACATTATGTACAGTAGTCAGATATGGAAATAACCTAGGGGTCCATCAGCAGATGAATGGATAAAGGAAATGTGGTGTATATAGTGAAAGTAGTAGTCAACTGTTTATGACCCCAGAGACTATAGCCCATCAGGCTCTTCTGTCTATGGAATTCTCCAGGCTAGAATACTGGAGTGGATAGCCATTCCCTTCTTCAGGGGATCTTCCTGACACAGGGATTGAACCCAGGTCTCCTGCATTGCAGGCAGATTCTTTAGCTTCTGAGCCATTAGAAATTGCTAAAATCTGGTGTGTATATATACACCAAAAAAAATGTGATATTACTTGGCCATAAAAAAGAATGAAATTTTGCCATTTGCAGCAGCATGTATGGACTTGGAGGGTATTATGCTAAGTGAAATAAGTCAGACAGAGAAACATAAACTGTATGATATTACTTGCAGAATTAAAGAAATATAACAAATTGGTGAATATAATGAGAAAATAAGCAGACTCACAGATATAGAGGACAATCTAGTGGTTACCAGTGGAAAAGGGGAAAGTTGGAAGGGCAATACAGGGGTAGAGGATTAACAGGTACAAACTATTATGTATAAAATAAGCTACAAGGATATATTATACATCACAGGGAATATAGCCAATATTTTATAATAAGTATAAATGGAATGTATCCTTTAAAATTGTGAACCATTATATTGTACACCTGTAACTTATATAATATTGTACATCAACTATACTTCAATATTTTAAAAGGTATCAGAGGCAAAGGAAAAAATAAATTGGAATACATAAAATTAAAAATTCTGTGCATCAAAGGAAAAAATCAACAGAGTGAAAAGGCTGCTTATGGAATGGGAAATTGTATACCTGCTAAGAGGTCATATTCATAATATATCAAAAAACTCTTTTACAACACAGTAACTAAAAAACAGTCAGCTGATTAAAATGGGGACAAAAGGACTCGAACTTTTCCAAAGAAGATATGCAAATGGCCAATAAGCACATGGAAAGGTGCTCAATACCACCAATCATTAGGGAAATCAAATAAAAACCATAATGAAATAACACTTCACACTCAAAATGATGGCTACTAACAAAAACAAAATGACAAGTGTGGGTAAGGATGTGGAGAGATTACAGCCCCAGGCCACTCTTGGTGGGAATGTGAACCAGCATTGTCACTGTGGAAAACCACATGACAGTTCCTGAAAGATTTAAACACAGAATTACCATCCAACTTAATAATTTCACACACGACTGAGCGACTGAACTGAACTGAACTGGACGTATATATCCAAAAGAATTGAAAGCAGGGTCTTGAATGGACATTTGTATACCTATGTCCATTGCAATATTATTTGCAATAGCCAAAAGGTAGAAGTAACCTAAATGTCCAACAGTGGATGAATGGATACACAAAATGCCATAAGTACATACTATGGGATATTATTTAGCATTAAAAATGAGAGAAATGCTGGCACATTCTACAACATGGATGAACTTTGAGGACAGTATGCTAAGTGAAATTAGTCACAAAAGGACAAACACTGGATAATTGCATTTATATGAAATATCTAATATAGTGAAACTTAGAAAGTAGAAGGTGAGTGCCAGGGGATTGGGAGTATTGTTTGATGGATACAGAGTTTCAGTTTTGTAGGATGAAAAAATGATGGATATAAGATCCACATGGAGATGGATGGCGATGATGGTGGTATAACAATGTGAAATTAGTTAATGCTACTGAACAATATATTTAAAATAATTAAAATGGCAAATTTTTTGTTAAGTGTAGTTCACCACAATAAGCAACAACACATTGACAATAATAGCATAAGAAGCAGAGACGAGTAAATGGAATCAAATTCTTATATTCAATAATAGTATTGTGTTGCTAATAAAGTGGCAAAAGTACTAATTTAATGTAGCATGTAAACAGTCAAGTAGCCATATCTGTTAAAAGAATTTTTAAAGACTGTATAAGGTAATAGAGAAGATAAAATGACAAATACTAGATGAATCCTAAAGAGTCCAAGAAAGAATGAGAAAATATTCTATAGTTGATGCTGCTGCTGCTGCTGAGTCGCTTCAGTCGTGTCCGACTCTGTGCAACCCCATAGACGGCAGCCCACCAGGCTCCCCCGTCCCTGGGATCCTCCAGGCAAGAACACTGGAGTGGGTTGCCATTTCCTTCTCCAATGCATGAAAGTGAAAAGTGAAAGTAAAGTCGCTCAGTCATGTCGGCCCTCAGCGACCGCATGGACTGCAGCCCACCAGGCTCCTCCATCCATGGGATTTTCCAGGCAAGAGTACTGGAGTGGGGTGCCATCACCATAAAGCAAAATATTTTTGGTCATAAAGCAAGTTCTGATGAAGTACATTGGAAATATCCACACAGTATCATTCTTCTTCTCCTATCCATGGGGAGGAAGTTATAAAACATTTTTCGGTTAATGTTTTTTCCCTTTCCAAAAGATTTTTAAAAGAACTTTGACTTCAAAGAATGTTGGAGTCTTCCATGAAAACAGTTATCTTAACTAGCAATCTGCTATGCCAGAAACAACACTTAGACATGACATTTTCTGAATTTATACACTCTTTTAAGTTTCTTTGTTAAGACTGTGGCATTTATTCCTTATCTGTTTATGCTTTTCATGCTATATTTATTTATTGGAGTATAATCGCTTTACAATGTTGTGTTAGTTTCTGACATACAAGGTGAATCAGCTGTATGTATACACGTATTTCCTCCCTCTTGAGCCTGCCTCCCACCTCTCCCCAACTATCTCTAGAATTCCAAACACACCTTCCTTTCTTCTCCAACCCCTAACCCCAGAGAGAGTCTCATTCTATACGGCAGACAATCTTTCACTCTTCATGGTTCAGGCACGAATTTCTTTCTCCATTCTGCCCTTCTCCTCACTCTGGGAATAACATTCATGAACAAAATTCAAGAAAACTCAAATCATCTCTTTTCATGTCACCCCCTCCTTCCTCAGGAGGCCAGGTTGTGCGCTTTAATTGGAGTGAGACAAGAAGAAAAATCCCAAGAGAAACAAATGAAAATATTCTGCCTCAGAAAGAAGGAAGGAGCAGGAACAAAAAACTGACTTATCCTCTTCTTCCTTTTCTTTTTCTAAATTGATTTTGTAATTGGAGGAGAATTGCTTTACAAGGCTGTGTTGGTTTCTGCCATACAACAACACAAATCAGACACAATTATGTGTGTATGTGTGAATATATATCCTCTCTTGAGCCTCCCTCTCACCTGCCCCATCCCACCCCTCTAGGCCATCACAGAGCACTAGGCTGGGTTCCCTGTGGTTACCCTAGTTGTCTGGGCTTCCCTGGTGGTTCAGATGGTAAAGAATCCGCTTGCAATATGGGAGACAGGTACGACCCCTTGGTTAGGAAGATCCCCTGGAGGAGGGCATGGCAACCCACTCCAGTATTCTTGCCTGGAGAATCCCATGGACAGAATAGCCTGGCAGGCTACAGTCCATGGGGTCACAGAGTCGGACACGACTGAGGGACTAACACAACACACAGCTAGCTATCTGTTTCACACAGGGTAGTGTATATATGTCAATGCCACTTTCTCAGTTCATCCTACGCTCTCCATCCCCCCTTCTTCCTTTCTGAAGCAGCTTGGGTGTTCAGTGAATGCACTGGTTTCTATATCAACATGCAGGATGTATTGATCTTGTGTTCAAGATGTTCCCCATACACCCCCTCCCAGGGGCCATGGCAGAAAACCTGGAAAAAGAGAGAGCTTTCTTCTTACACATGCAGAAGGCAGAGTCGTGTGTTTCCAATCTGAAATGTATTTTTTTAGATTACTGTGAAGAGGTGGAGCCAAGAATGTCACCTACCCAGAGACTGGAGCCAGAAAAGAGCCAGTGATTTCTAGATGTCTTCATTACACAAGTCATGGCTCTTGCAACACCTGAAGTTCACCAGGTAGACACTCCACTTTATGTCGTTCACATTAGCGCAGTTCTTCAGGCAACCCCTGAAGGTTAACCAGAGAGTGCCATCATCTGCAGAAGCAGGAGAAACTTATCAGCACAGAGGTTTCTAAAACAAAAACAAAAAACTTCCCAGCCTCACTGGTGTACAAAAAACAACCTTGTGTAGTTCAAGTCTCGGTTATTTAAACGTGAAGAAATGGAAGATGTGGCAGTCTGGGTACTTCCCAAAAGAGAAACAATAGCAGAGTAGTTTAAAGCAAAAAAATTAAAAAATCCCTGAATGTGGGGCTGTAATGAGAGCAGCAATTCAAGGATTGCCAGAGCTGGGTGTTTCCACTGAGAATGTTGACACTAGTATAAGTAAGGGTTAGAAATACTAAGGTATCGCTCAGCACAAAGGATAGGAAAACCGAGAAATCATGCTGTTCAGACTTACCTATGAAGGGCCACTTAGCCTGAATCTATTGCTGACCCTGGTCCCTCTATTTTCACAGCTTAAAACTTCCCGCAGGGAAAGGCCAGGCCAGGAAGAAACAAAGAGCCCGCCTCACTTCAACACTTCACTCTGTTCTCCACTAGCCTTTCCTTTTCTGTCAACTTAGTCTCCTCTGCTTTGTTCAGGCTTCTCAAAATACTGATTCCATAGCTATAGATCCCCACCCCCTAGAGACCACCTCTATCTATTTCTCATCATGGCATGTGATGGGGTAGAGATATTCAGTCATCCTAGGGCCTCCCTGGTGGCTCAGACAGTAAAGAATCTGCCTGCAATGCAGGAGACTTCTGGTTCAATCCTTGGGTTGGGAAGATCCCTTGGAGTAGGAAAGGGCAACCCACTCCAGTATTCTTGCCTGGAGAAGTCCATAAATAGAGGAGTCTGGCGGGCTGCAGTCCATGCGATCCTAAAGAGTCCTACGCAACTGAGTGGCTCAACCTAGGGACGCTAGGACTGGTCCTCCTTTCTGCTGTGGCCCGCATGTCCTGTCTGCTTCCACCACCCGTCCTCCCGCCTCCCACTCACTCACAACTTACTTTTGAAAATCCTCCCAGTTGTGCAAGCCTCTTCTCTCACTGCAATACATAGTCCTCTGCCTCTGGAACACTTCTGTCTTGGAAACTGGATGTGGCACGTCCTACACTGAATAATTTCTGTAATTTGGCCAGAGAGTAGGGACGCAGACGTGAAAGCGCTGCTACGAAAGGACCCATCTCCCCTTTCAAATCTGAAGTCCTCTGGGAGCCCCGAGGGCTTTCCGGAGACCCATGAAGGGAGGGCATCCACCTCTATCAAACAGGCTGAGCCGAGAGAAGGGCTAGAGTTTACGGGCTCTGGAGTTTTAGCTCATAGAACAGGCGGGAAGATAAGGAAAAGAGGAACAAAATCAAAGCTGAGTGCATCAGATCCTATTCCTTTTCATACTCACCAGGTAAACGGCGATCGTCAACAGACAGTTCATCAGCTGTGCTGGCAAAAAGAAATAACACTTAGGTGCAATTTTCTCTAAGGTTTGCTCTTGCCTGCGCATTGCTGTAATCCTTGCGTAAACACACAAGGCCCATTCTGAACTCTTCACCTGGAGCCACTCTGGGCCCTTCTGTCCCTCCAAAGCCTAGTTCCCATCTCGGGGCATCTCTGTATCTCTCCCTCATTTCAACTCTCTTCACCTCTAGAGGGCCTCTCAGCCTCTCCACCACCCCTTAGGATACAGCACAGACTCGAAGGAGAAAGATAAATGAACATTTTTTGTGTGTGTGAGTGCCTCATTGCCTTCTTTTTTTTAAATTACTTTATTTTTGGCTGAACTGTGGGTCTCCCTTGCTACGCACCAACATTCTCTAGTTGCCACGAGTGGGGGTTACTCTCTAGTTGCAAGGCCTGGCCTTCTGATTGCAGCGGCTTCTCTTGTTGCTACTCAGGGGGCTAGATAGAGAACTCAGACTCAGTAATTGCCCTGGGGTGTGTAGGATTTTCCCAAATCAAGGACTGAGCCAGTGTCCCCTGCTTTGGCAGGCAGATTCTTAACCACTGGACTCCCAAGAAAGTCCCACATTCCCTTCACTTTAATTGACCTCTCTGACTTTCTTACCCACATGTAGCTGAAAGCTGCAAGGTGACAAAGCCTCTGAAATCCATGAAATTGCTACTCTGTGGATTTAGCCAGCTAGCACCTGAAAAATCACATTCCACTTCCCCCTTTCCCGTTCCCTCACCTTTTAACACACGGATCCTTTGCCTTGGCAACTGCTGCTTGTTTTTTCCATCAGGCTCAAAGTCAGTTCCCACCCCAGCCCCATCCTGCTGGAAGAAGTGGCCGAGTGCTGGAATCCGAGGTTAGTCTCTGGATTCCTTTCAACCCTCAATGCTCATACATCCCCTCTCATCTCCCCCTCCCCTCAAGTTGCCCTTCCCACAGGACTGATCTGTCTCTACTCACTTTCATGTTCTTGGCCTGCAAATGACCCGCACAGTACTGTTAAGGAAAAAAAACAAAAAGGTATACTCTCTGCAGACCTCATTTTACAAACTCACCTCCCAGCTTTTATGAACATCTTGTCAGTTCCCCTATGCTACTGCTACTGCTAAGTCACTTCAGTCGTGTCCGACTCTGTGTGACCCCAGAGACGGCAGCCCACCAGGCTCCCCCATTCCTGGGATTCTCCAGGCAAGAACACTGGAGTAGGCTGCCATTTCCTTCTCCAATGTATGAAAGTGAAAAGTGAAAGTGAAGTCGCTCAGTCATGTCTGACTCTTGGCGACCCCATGGACTGCAGCCTACCAGGCTCCTCTGTCCATGGGATTTTCCAGGCAAGAGTACTGGAGTGGGGTGCCATTGCCTTCTCCTGTCAGTTCCCCTATAATCTACCTATTTCCTTCTGCAGGCAAACTAAGACTTTGCTGAAGCTTCCAGGGATGGGGTGCATTGTGTGTGAAAGTCATGGCGTTAGAATGACAGCTTCTGTTACCTACGACTCTCATAAGAGAACCTCTGTCATGGGAAGCCCAACCCATTCCAACATCCTGGACACATCTCTCCCACTGTCAACCACAGGGACACTCACCTCGAAAGCAGCAGAGGAGGACAGGGAGCCCCAGCAGGAGGGACTTGTCCATCTCAGAGGGAGGAAAGAGCAGGTTGGAGCAGGAAGCTGCAAGGTGCCTCTTTATATATCTACCAGGTTGGGCTTCCCCGGGAAGGGCTAGGGTGGGGACATTACAGGAGTCCTTCAAAGGTGTTTCCTGCTTCAAGGGAAGCCAAGAACTCTAAAATGTTTCTTCTTGGCAAATTGTGAGGAAGAGGGACTGCCTAGGTAAGTCCTGGGTCTGATTCATTTCAGTCCTAGCACTGAGGAAGCTTTGATGCCATGTTCTGTGGTCTTTTCACTAGAGCACACTGTGGGAGAAGACCAGGATAAATCAGGGCACGCTGGGTTAGATGCAGAGACATTTACACTGAGACACTCATTAAAGCTGAGAGAAGGGACTTCCCTGCCTGTCCAGTGGTTAAGACTTTGCCTTCCAATGCAGGGGGGTGAAGGTTCGATTCCTGGTTAGGAAGCTAAGAGCGCACATGCCTCACAGCCAAAAAACCCAAAACATAAAACAGAAACAACATTGTAACAAATTCAATAAAGACTTTCAAATGGCCCATATCAAAAAAAATTAAAAAAATAACTCAGAGACTATGAGTGTAAATAATTGGACTGTAGGAAGTCCAAAAGATGGGTAACCAAAGAGCCTTTAAAAGGCAGTACTATAGGAAATGGGGAAGAGAGATGCAGAGGTTCAATGCAGATGAGTTGACAGGGTACTCGGGAGGGAAATAGTTTCCCACTTTCCGCCATACTGGAACAAAGCAAACACTGGGGCAGAGGATGAGACACTGGAGGAAATTTCTTCTCGTATTTGGAGTTTCCTGATGATTGAGACTTAGCCTTTTATTAAGAGAGAGGTTTGAGATTACTTCTACTGGAGGGAGGTCAGCTGGTCCCTCCCACTTGATCCCAAGTGAGCCAGGTATGAGGAGGGGCAGTTTCCTCAACTCTGAGAGAGACAAGGTAACCAACTGGGGTGGTAACTGAATGTAGAATTCCTGTGGAGAGGATTGAGACTGTGTAAGAAAATCTTAATGGGATTCTCCAGGCAAGAATGCTGGAGTGGGCTGCCACTTCCTCCTCCAGGGGATCTTCCTGACCCAGGGGTCGAACCCGCGTCTCTTGAGTCTGTGCATTGACAGGCAGGATGTTTACCTCCGAGCCACTTGAGAAGCCCTGTGTTCCCACTGGCAGACCTGTCCCTCTCCTGCTCTCAAGCCGGGAAACTTAGCATTGTCTCTTACATCCTCACGTTCCTTTCTTTGACCTTTAAGAGCTCCCCTCCTTTCCTTCGAGGAATTCTGTATTTAATTCTTTGGCTAATGGCAGCCCACACAAAAGGAGGGAAGGTTTTCTCCCTCTGCCCCACCAGAAACTGTCTCCTCACTTCATTACACTCTGTTGATATGATTATACCGCTTCTCCTAAAGCAGAAATGTTCCCTTCTCAGCTTTACCAATCCACCTGAACTCCTTGTTTATATTTGAACACTATTTTTTTTCAGTATTGAGTTTGTTATACTAAGTCTTAGTTGTGGCATGTAAGATCTAGTTTCCTGACCAGGGATCAAACCCCAGGGCCCCTGCCTTGAGAGTGCAGATTCTTGGCTACTGGACTACCAGGGAAGTCCCTGAACTCTATTTTATTAGCTTATTTTTCTCCTAAAATCTCCTCAAATGCACATTCTCGGTCTCAGCATAAGACCTGATTTTCTTACTGGGTCACAGTCCATGCCTTTTCTCAGTGTTTCTAATCCTTTTTCTTATCCTCTTGCTGCTGCTGCTGCTAAGTCACTTCAGTCGTGTCCGACTCTGTGTGACCCCATAAATGGCAGCCCACCAGGCTCCCCCGTCCCTGGGATTCTCCAGGCGAGAACACTGGAGTGGGTTGCCATTTCCTTCTCCAATGCAATAAAGTGAAAAGTGAAAGGGAAGTCACTCAGTCGTGTCCGACTTTTTGGGACCCCATGAACTGCAGCCCACCAGGCTCCTCCGTCCATGGGATTTTCCAGGCAAGAGTACTGGAGTGGGGTGCCATCACCTTCTCCTCTTATCCTCTTAGGGCACCCAAAATAATTATTCTTATGTCATAAATTATAGACCCACGACTTAAAAGTATTCAAGAAAGAATCCCTTTTGCTTATTGCTCCAAACTCACATGGAGTCAGATCTTATGCTTTGGCTCAGGTGGTAAAGAATCCACCTGCAATGCAGGAGACCCATGTTTGAGCCCTGGGTCAGGAAGATCCCCTGGAGAAGGGAATGGCAACCTATTCCAGTACTCTTGCCTGAGAATTCTGTGGACAGAGGAGCTTGGCAGGCTACAGTCCAAAGAGGTGGACACGACTGAGTGACTAACACTTACCTTGTTCACATGGAGTCTGGACCCCCATACTCACGATGCCCTTCTCTCCATCACAGGGTTCTAGAGGTACAGTTAGTCCAGAGGAGCAGCCCTGGATGTCTCTCACCTCTGAAGTGATTAGCTGAGTACTCAGTTATATTTTTATGTAGGTGATTAGAAGATGTTTAGATGATGCGCTAGAATTTTTGGTTTGCATCTCCGTTATCATGCAAAACAATAAAAATGGTATTTCTTGAATAGACATCCACTTTCCAATGATTACCATTATTTTCAAAAGACATATCGCTACTCTCCATGGTGAATACAGTAAAAATATCCTGAACTTCATTGATAATTGAGATATTTTTCACACAATGTCATTTCTGAAGAGCTTTATGGGGCGGGTGGTGATTGCCAGGATTTGATTTGAGGAAAGAGCTCTTAGCTTAGGCAGATGCCACCTTGAAAGTGAAAGTGTTAATGGCCCAGTCATGTCCAACTCTTTATGACCCCATGGACTGTAGCTCAGCAAGCTCCTCAGTCTGTGGAATTCTCCAGGCGTGGAATTCTCTAGGCAAGAATACTGGAATGGGTAGCCATTCCCTTCTCCAGAGGATCTTCCCAATCTAGGGATCGAAGCCGTGTCTCCTGCATGGCAGGCAGATTCTTTACCATCTGAGCCACCAGGGAAGCCCTTTGGGGGAAGGTCAACAAGATGAAGAACCACAGTTACTATTCCAAGGCAGCCCAGTGACCATAAGCTCCTGGGGTTTTCCCAGTACCCATAGGATTTATACCACTGATCTGACAGAAAAAGAACAATTTCTTCTAGTCAGGGTTTGAAGGAACAGTTCAGTCAGAAAATCGTGTCTCTTTTTCCCTTAAGCAAGAGGGCAGCACCGTTCTGGCTGACTGAGACTAGATGAAACCAGAGAAGTTCTACCCTCTTGAGGGAATTTTCAGACAATATGTGGATATCCAGGAAAGAACATAAAAGAAGTGTTTCTGGGGAGACCTTCTATGTGTATTCTTTTCTACCATGAGATTCACCATCCCCAAGGATTTGCTGGGAATCTCAAAATTTTTCAACATGTCCACAGTTCCCTAGATAGTTCATGCCAATGGTGCTGAGGGTGGGAAAAGATAAAGCGATGTTAAAGTGACTCGGGAGGTGGTCAACAACAACAATGAAGAAGCAGCCAAAAATCTATCTACCCATTGCTCCTGTTGTAGCTTACAGCTCAAATAAAAGGCCCTGGCTTTCAATCTGCCACATTGGCCAGCTCTGGCTATTCACCAGGAGAACTCTTTCCTTCAGCAAAGGAGAAATAAGATTCCTCTTCTACTTTTTGTGGTAAATTCACCAGTACGTGAAAGCCATGCTCAGAGACCAGCAGTCCCAAGGTGGCGTATAGCCCTCTGTTTTGCCGAGTTTATGACTAAGGTTTTACACGTATCCCTTTAAATTCTGCTCAGTGTCATATGGCAGCCTGGATGGGAGGGGACTTTGGGGGAGAATGGGCACGTGTGTATGTATGGCTGAGTCCCTCTGCTGTGCACCAGAGACTGTCATAACATTGTTAATTGGCTATATTCCAATATACAAAAAATTTTTAAAGAAACAAAAATAAATTGGCATCCCTTCAGATGATAAAAACAATTTGTGTTCAGAGAGACTATCCCTGACCAGTTTACTGAAGTTCTGTATATAGATTCTCCCTGTTATTTCCTGTGCGTGTGCGTGTGTGTAGATGGAGGGAGCAAGTTGGGAGAAAAGCTATTATTTTTAAACATGCCACAAAGCTCTCCTACCATGTGGACACTGTCTCATTCAGTAAACCGGAGATGAAGTTGTTGTGATGACTTACTCTTGTGATCAGTGTTTCTCTGAGGGAGACTGTCCTTCAGAGCTCCCTCCTCTGTCATTTCCACTGATGATGTCTCCTGGCCTCCTCAAAAGCTACATTTTAAAACAATTAAATAGCTAATTTAGCCCTCACAGTTCTTCTTATAGATAAATATATTTTTTCTCTAGATAGCATATTCAAAAGCAGAGATATGACTTTGCCGACTAAGGTCCGTCTAGTCAAGGCTATGGTTTTTCCAGTAGTCATGTATGGATGTGAGAGTTGGACTGTAAAGAAGGCTGAGCACCGAAGAACTAATGCTTTTGAACTGTGGTGTTGGAGAAGACTCTTGAGAGTCCCTTGGACTGCAAGGAGACCCAACCAGTCCATTCTGAAGGAGATCAACCCTGGGATTTCTTTGGAAGGAATGATGCTGAAGCTGAAGCTCCAGTACTTTGGCCACCTCCTGCGAAGAGTTGACTCATTGGAAAAGACTCTGATGCTGGGAGGGATTGGGGGCAGGAGGAGAAGGGGACGACTGAGGATGAGATGGCTGGATGGCATCACTGACTCCATGGGTGTGGGTCTGGGTGAACTCCGGGAGTTGGTGATGGACAAGGAGGCCTGGCGTGCTGCGATTCACGGGGTCGCAAAGAGTCGGACACGACTGAGCGACTGAACTGAACTGAACTGAGTGAAAAAAAAACCCCACAGGTCAGAGAGGTTAAAGGACACACACATGGTCGCACATCCAGTAGGTGAAGAATCAGATTTAAACAGCTTCACCCAACCCCTGAGCACGATGCTATAATGGTTTCCTGTGGGAGGAAAGCAGTTGGTTTCCATGGGCCAGAGATTCTTAATCACTTGGCAAGATTTTAAAAACTGTTGTAATGTTCTTGTGTTTGAAGTGATTGGCTGTAAAATTCCCAAACTGAGAAGTGTGTCAGTACTGTCTTTCTAGATTCCATATATGTGTGTTAATATCCGATATTTTTTTTTCTGAGCATTTGTTGAATTACTTCCCTTAAGGAGCATCTTATGAACGTTGGTTAGAGAAGCAAGCTTTGCTTCTGGTTCTTTGAGCACAGGAGAGCTGTCGTTATAGAGCTGGGATGCTGAGGCTGCATGGAGGAAATGAAGAAAGAAGGAAGGAAAGTTGGAAAGAGAGATTATTTTAAGCACTTCAACCTGGGAGAAGGAATACAATGATGAAACTGCAGGAGGTATTGCCTAACCAAAGTCAAGGAGACGAGACCCTGAGAGAAGCACATCCCTCGGTCGTGACCTACAGTGCCAGGGAGGGTTAGATTGGATCCTGCTTCCAAAGAGGGACGATAATGCAGGGAATGTTCTTGGGAGTTTCATATAGCCCCAGACAAGGTAGAGGCAGGCTGTGGACACAGTAGTTCAGTGGTATGGAAGCCTGTTAGGCCTGGGAACTAAGACTCGGACACAGCCTGCGGGGCTAGGAGAACAGAACATCTTCTTGAGGTCTAGAGATGAGATAGTTTCTGGTCATTAAAGTCTAAATGGGCATCAGATGAGAGGTGAAAATCTTAGTCAGGTGAGACAAAGAACAAGGCAACCCTGGAACTCTTGGCACCATCCAGAAGTGGGTGGAGAAGGAACAAGAGGGCATGAGTGCATTTAGAAGATAGAAATATACTCGAGGAAAAAAACCCAACTCTTATAATTTCAAAGACATAAACATGTGGCAAACTGTTGACAATGCAAAGTTAGAGGACACAGTCTCCTTTCTATGTCTCAGAAATTTCCTGAGAATGTGTGCTCATACACAGGACAAGAAAGTGAGGAACTTCCCTGGTGGTCCAATGGCTAAGACTCTCGCTCCCAAAGCAGGGGCCCAAGTTTGATCCCTGATCAGGGAACTAGATCCCACATGCTACAACTAAGAGTTTGCATGCTGCAACTAAGACCCAGCATAGCCAAATGAATAAATATTTTTTTAAAAAAAGGATTCCTGTGACATCTCCATTCTCCCCTCCTCCTCTCAGAAAAGTTCCTCTCCCCAGTAGAAGTCTGGAATTAGGTTCAAAGATATTGTGAGAAGGGCTTTCTGCTCAGGTCGCTATGATTTCAAAATTGATGGAATAGTACCACAGGTATACTGGAGCTTAATTTGAATCATAATATATGCATATTTAATTGTCAGGTTATTTTTTGTTATTTCTCACTCTGCGTCAGTAGTCTGCCCTCTGTCTTCTGTCCCATCTCCTATCAGTCGGTAACACCACTTGGCTTTATGGGCTATTGGATTGGGGGCCCTATTTCTGCTATTTCCATTATCCCAACTTCCCCTATGCTTCTGGGCTGACCCTTAGAAGACAATTGGCAGATACCAATCTGATTGCACTTGTTCAGGAGGATTCTTGGCAAGGAGCATAGGCCACTGTTAGAGCCAGACTGAAAACACTGTGTTTATTGGGCATGGCCTCTGTGCAGGCCAGCACACAAGAGCTGTACAAAATAACAATAACAACAGCACTGCAGATAATAACAGCAGCAACAACAACAGCAACACATAATAATAACATCTGTGGCTTGAGTTTCAGGTTTGTATTTTTCTTTATCTTTTCAGTACCAAAAATCTGAGGCTATGGACATAATATGCCTTCGGCAGTCCTTGGTCCTCTTACCCTATTAATTAACTCCTCTAGTGAACAGGTATCATAGTTCTGCTGCTGCTGCTGCTAAGTCACTTCAGTCGTGTCCGACTCTGTGTGACCCATAGACCACAGCCCAACAGACTCCCTCGTCCCTGGGATTCTCCAGGCAAGAACACTGGAGTGGCTTGCCGTTTCCTTCTCCAATGCATGAAAGTGAAAAGTGAAAGTGAAGTCACTCAGTCGTGTCCGACTCTTAGTGACCCCATGGACTGCAGCCCACCAGGTTCCTCTGTCCATGGGATTTTCCAGGCAAGAGTACTGGAGTGGGGTGCCATTGCCTTCTCCATCATAGTTCTAAATACCATCAATAGACTGATAACTCACAAATCTTTACCTTCCCTTCTAAACTCTCCACTGCCTTTTTAAACTTTTTAAAACATTTATCATTTGGCTGTGTTATGTGTTAGCTGCAGCATACGGGATCTATTTCCCTGGCCAGGGATCAACCAGGTATCAAACCTGCATTGGGAGGGCAAAGCCGTAGTCACTGGACCACCAGGGAAGTCCCCTCACTGCCTTTTTAATATCTGTGTTTGATGGGCATTTCAAACTTAACGTGCCCCCCAAACAAAAAACTGATTTCACACTCTAACTCACTCCAACATCATACCCTCCACACAACACCCTCCCAACCCTCCAGGTTCACTTCACTTTCCTCACATTCTTTCCCATGTTACCCATAACTGCACCATTCACTCATTTGCTCAGGCTAAAAACCAAGTGTCCTCAGAGATTTCTCTTTCTTCTTTCCTGGTTCCCCACCCTGTCACACATTCATTTAGTGAGTCCTTTTGGCTCTCTTTGCAAAGCATTTCCCAAGACCCATCATTTCTAGGGGCTTCCCTGGTGGTCCAGTGGTTAAGAATTTGGCTTGCAATGCAGGAGACACCAGTTCGATCCCTGGTCTGGGAAAACCCCACACGCCCCGGGGCAGATAAGCCCGTGAGCTGCAACTACTGAAGCCCGTGCTCCACATCAGGAGAAGCCAAGGCAGTGAGAAGCCTGTGCACCACAACTGGAGAAAGTCCAAGAGCAGCAATGGAGAGGCAGCACAGTCACAGATAAACAGACAGACAAAAGACCCGGCATTTCTTAAAAACAAAAAAAAGAAAGAAAGCTTTCTATTTTATATTCGAGTAGAGTTGATTAATAATGGGCTCTAAGATTTGGCTGGGACCACATTCCAGGCCCTCCGGCTGTCTCCATGCAACTAGATTCAGTTCTCTCCCAGAGTTGCAGATTAGGAAGTGCTTGGAGTTGGCCTTTGCCAGCGTCAGTCCTCTCTATAGGTACAAGTTCCTGTTCCTGATGAACAGTGAGGCCAAACTAAGTTTGGAGCAGAGAGAGATTTATTGCAGGGCTTGCAGTGAGACTGGTGGTTCATGCTCTTAAAAAAAATTAAAAAGCTGAGCTCCCTGAAGGGTTTTTGTTTTTTCCCTTTTGTAAAGTATTCAATTTGTTACAATATTGCTTCTGTTTTATGTTTTGCTTTTTTGGCCAGAAGGCATGTGGGATCTTAGCTCCCCAACTGACTAATCCTGTTGTCTTCACAACCAGAAAGTAGAGATTTCTTTTGTTGAGAAGGTTTAGGACTCCTGAGCCTCCCCAGCCAAAGCCTGGGAGACATGAGTTCAGTAGCTCTGAGAAAATTGCTCCAAGGAGGTGAGAGGGGGAGTCAGGTTATATACAAGTGTGCAACGAAGGGAGAGCCATCTGAACATCAAAGATTAGGTATTAATTTAAGGAATTTAGCATTCTATATATGGGAAGATGCAAGCCTCTGGGCTCATGGAATTCACTCCTTTCATACGCACTTAAGCTATTTGGGGCCAAATCCTTTTCTTTTTTTAAAATTAGTTTATTTTAATTGGAGGATAATTACTTTACAATATTGTGGTGGCTTTTGCCATACATTGACATGAATGAGCCACAGATACACATGTGTCCCCTCATTTTGAACCCCCTTCCACCCCCCTCCCCACCCCATCCCTCTGGGTTGTCCCAGAGCACTGGCTTTGAGTGCCCTGCTTCATGCATTGAACTTGCACTGGTCATCTGTTTTACATATGGTAATATATACATGTTTCAGTTCTATTCGCTCAAATCATTCCACCCTCACCTTCTCCCACAGAGTCCAAAAGTCTGTTCTTTACATCTTTGTCTCTTTTGCTGCCTTGCATATAGGACTGTTGTTACCCTCTTTCTAAATTCTATATATATGTGTTAATATACTGTATTGGTGTTTCTCTTTCCAACTTACTTCACTCTGTATAATAGGCTCCAATTTCATCCACCTCATTAGAACTGACTCAAATGCATTCTTTTTTATAGTTGAGTATTATTCCATTTTGTATATGTACTACAATTTCCTTATCCATTCATCTGCTAATGGACATCTAGGTTGCTTCCATGACCTGGCTATTATAACAGTGCTGTGATGAACATTGGGGTACATGTGTCCCTTTCAATTCTGGTTTCCTTGATGTGTATGCCCAGGAGTGGGATTGCTGGGTCGTATGGCAGTTCTATTTCCATTTTTTAAAGGAATCTCCACACTGTTCTCTGTAGTGGTTGTATTGGTTTGCATTCCCACCAGCTGTGTACGAGGATTCCCTTTCCGCCACACACTCTCCAACAATTATTGTTTGTAGACTTTTTGATGGCAGCCATTCTGACCGGCGTGAGAGGCAAATCTTGTTTCCTTGTTCACTTTAAGCAGTGGCAGATGGCTGCTTCTTGCATTCCTCCAGCTCCTTGGCAATCTCTGTGCTGGTGGGGGGAGCATTCACTGGATCGAAGTTTTGGGACTCTCATTCACATGTGGAGGCCAGAAGTCACTGATGGCTGTGACATTTCTTGTTTATTGGTATGGCAGGAGATATTTTCATTTCACAGAGTCTTCAAGGAAAAGTAAGGCATATATAAAGAGTTAAAGTTTGGGAAACAAATGTTCTCCTGGTCATTCAAAGACAATGGGATAGAGAGAGGATTTTGATAAAATAGGGTTTGCTAGGTTCCTTGTGGACTGTGAAGAAGGCTGAACACCGAAGAATTGATGCTTTTGAACCATGGTGTTGGAGAAGACTCTTGAGAGTCCCTTGGACTGCAAGGAGATCCAACCAGTCCATTCTGAAGATCAGCCCTGAGATTTCTTTGGAAGGAATGATGCTAAAGCTGAAATTCCAGTACTTTGGCCACCTCCTGTGAAGAGTTGACTCATTGGAAAAGACTCTGATGCTGGGAGGGATTGGGGGCAGGAGGAGAAGGGGACGACGGAGGATGAGATGGCTGGATGGCATCACGGACTCGATGGGCGTGAGTCTGAGTGAACTCCAGGAGTTAGTGATGGAAAGGGAGGCCTGGCATGCTGTGATTCATGGGGTCGCAAAGAGTCGGACACGACTGAGTGACTGAACTGAACTGAACTGAACTTGTGCTGGACATTTTTAATGATAACTGAATCTGTAGTCTCCAACTCCATTAATTAATTACTTTGTTTTTTTGGCTGGGCTGGGTTTTCACTGTTGTGCACAGGCTTTCTCTAGTTGTGGTGAGCAGGGGTTATCCTCCAGTTGTGGAGAGCAATGTATATTGCGGTGGTTTCTTTTATTACAAAGCTCAGGCTCTAAGCGCACAGCCTCACTAGTTATGGCACCTGGGCTTAGTAGCTCCACAGCACATGGGATCTTCCTGGATCAGGGATCAAACCTGTGTCCCTCGCATTGGCAGACAGATTCTTAACCTCTGAACCACCAGGGAAATCCCTCCAAGTCCATTCTTATCAGACATTCCCCAAATCTGAGGTGAGCCAGTTCCTTACCTTCACCTGAGTGGTCTCTCCTTTACCAGCCCAGTGTGACTTGATTTGGCTAAATCAAGGAACCCAACACAACACGGGAGTGTTCCGTGCACTTGTGATGCCTGCAAAGCAAAGCCCAATGCCTGGGCTCAGGGGAACAGTCTGCAGCTTTACACACAGTAAACTGAATAAGCCAAGAAAATGTGGACTCTGAAGGTGACTTCCATCTCTGCTTTACTTAGATCGCCTGTCTTCTTTGGGATGAGGGTCTTACTATCTTGAGGAAGGTCACCTCTTTATTTCTCATGTAAATTCCTCAGTTGAGTCCGTGTTGGCGGTGGAATGAGAAGAGGAAGCATAACACCCACGACCTTACAGGCAGGGCCTGCCAATATAGGTAAAGGAAGTGCAGCTCTTACAGCCCAGGGCATATCGCACAGAGAAGGAGATGAGGAGGGAGCCGCAGCTGCAGCTCCATTCCGCATCCTGTCTGGGGCACCATCCCTGAGCACTTCTGGGAGACTGCCTGCCTGCCTCACTGTCCTCTCTTCAGTCTCTATGGATTGGCTCCTATTCCTCCTGCTCCCCGGAACCCTCGTGCTTCTGTGCTGGTCTTTCAGAGAGGGTGAGTCCCACAGCAGGAAGGCAGAGGGGCAGGGTGATGGGGGACGGAGGAATGTCCAAAAAGACCTGATTGGGGAGCAGGAGCTACAGAGACTGCCTTTGCTGGAGCCAGGCCCCTGAGTCTCAGTGGCTGCTACTTCCCTTCCCCATCATGAAAACCGTTCCTGAAGATCTTGCTGCTCCTGCCGCCCCGTAGCTCTCCACACTCTCACTCCAAGAATGGTGTGAGGGAAAGGGATAATAAAGAATACTGGGGCTGAGCAAAACCAAATCTAACTCTTGAACTGAAGTGAATGAAATTGAGAGTCTGTCCGTCATGTCCGACTCTGTGATCTCATGAACTGTAGCCCACTAGGCTCCTCCGTCCATGGAATTCTCCAGGCAAGAATACTAGAGTGGGTAGCCATTTCCTTCTCCAGGAGATCTTCCTGACCCCGGGATTGAACCTGGCTCTCCTGCATTGCAAGCAATTCTTTACCATCTGAGCTACCAGGGAGTTATTTCTTATAAATGCCTCTGATAATCAAAAGAAACTTAAGTCATCTAGGGATTCCCAGGTGGCTCAGTGATAAAGAATCTACCTGCCAATGCAGGAGACTTGGGTTAGATCCTGGATCAGAAGATCCTCTGGAGGAGGAAATGGCAACCCATCCAGTATTCTTGCTGCCTGGAAAATTCCCTGGACAGAGGAGCCTGGCAGGCTACAGTCCACAGGTTCACAGTAAATCAAACACAACTTAGCAACTAAACAAACAATAACAACCACTTCTAACCAATCCCTGCCCTCTGAAAACCCCACTGTAATAATCAATTGTAATGTTAAACAACTTCCTTGTTTTCACTCTATAAGTTGCCCTGTAACATCAAGTCTCTGAGCTTCATATCAGTCTCAAATTTGAAAGCTTCCAGCTTATGAACTGCTCTTACACACTTAAGAAACTCACGTGTATGTGTCAGTCCGCTCAGTCGTGTCCAGATCTGTGAGCCCATATATCATAGCCCCTGCTGTCCATGGAATTCTCCAGGCATGAATACTGGAGTGGGTAGCCATTCCCTTCTCCAGGTAATAACTCATTCTAAACTCTATTTTATTGGGAAAAAAAAAGAATCAGTGGTTTTCCCTGGTAGCTCAGCTGGTAAAGAGTCTACCTACAATGCAGGATACACCAATTGGATTCCTGGGTCAGGAAGATCCACTGGAGAAGGGATAGACTACCCACTCCAGTATCCTTGGGCTTTCCTGGTGGCTCAGATGGTAAGGAATCCGCCTGCAATGTGGGCGATTGGGTTTGATCCCTGGATTGGGAAGATTCCCTGGAGAAGGGAATGGCTACCCACTCCAGTATTCTGGCCTGGAGAATTCCAAGGATAGAGGAGACTGGAGGGCTATGGTCCTTGGGGGTCGCAAAGAGTCAGACACAATTAAAAATACTACTTTATTGGGGAAAAAAAAGAACCATTGAAGCATCAATCGCTGGGAAAGTTAGACTCATCAGCTAACACCCAGGGCTTAATAAGAAAGCTCAGAAGGGAGATTCTCCTCCTTCTTCTCCCTCATTAGATCCTGAGCCATCTCTCTCAACTAACCTCACTCAGCTCTGTTAGCAATGAAATGCCCATTTCAGTGCCCTTTTCAAAGACACATCTGCAGGGTGAGCCTGAAAAGAAAGAAGGGAGAAGACTTCCTGGTTACCATGTGACTGCTAAAACAGATTCCTTGGTAGATCTGGCTCTGCAGAGAAGATCCTCAGGGAGCAAGGAGGAAGGCCTGGGAAGTCTAGTCTTCTGGCCTCAATCCTGACACCTACAGCAGCGGCCCAGCTCTCTTCCCCTTCACTACTTGGCATTCCTTTTTCTCACCCTGTGGTTCTCTCATGTTGTCCAGATCCTCCCATGATGAGATTGATTTCTTGCACCTCCTGTGATGAATATATTGGCAAAAACTGCAGAAAGAATTTAGGTTCCTGCCAACCCAGATATCCTGATTTAGCATGCCAGACCAAAGAAGTATACACTCATCATTACACTGGAGGTGAGATGGGCAGGAGAATGGGGAGGGATGGGATATTGACTGTGTCCAGTTTCTCACCTAACAGTGATGAGGTTTTGATGGATGATCTCCAAATTCCTTTGCATTTCTAGTATTCAGTAACTGAATCCCTAATAGAGTCTGTCTGTTCCAGCAACTTTGCTGTAAATGTGTGTGGGCATTGGGAGCAGAAGCAAGTCACCTCAGAAGGAAACTGCCCCTTTTGTGGGAGGGGCTTCACATCCAGGGTCTACCTATGGGGACAGGTGGAAAGGGAGGGACTGTTCACTTGTCTAACCTGTGGCCTGGTTATTCTCCTACCCTCTTCAGATTATATCTACCAATATTCTGTGCTGGGTTGCCCAAGAAGATGTGCAGAGTATACACGCATCACCTCTCGCGAGAAAAACGTGTTCTTCTGTTGTAATACAAGCCACTGCAATAGCTTACCAGTAAAGGATGTAGTTCCATTCAATCCCATAGCAGAAGAGGTTTAGCCTGAGACATTCAGCTACTTTGCAATGACCTCCCCTTGACAGCATTCTGCCCACCATTCTTTAACAAACACCAAGATCCAGAAATGCTTTCACACTTAGCCAACACCCACACTGCCTCCTGAGAGCCAAGAAGCCCGAAAAAAATCAAACGTGGACAAAAAAGAAATGTAGTGCAACTTTGAAATGCTGTCTGGGCTCAACTTAGACAACCAGATCCCGTTGTCTGGTTCTGCTGTTCTGATTGGGGTCAAACCCCAAGTCTAAGGTCGGGGGGGATGGGGGAGGCTGCACTGGGACATGGGGGCACTGAATGTATTACAAGAAAAACTCTACTGAATAAAAAAAGGCTATATTCAGGGGAACTCATGGGCTGTTTCCATAACGCACCTGATAAGAAGGAAGGGATACCAGACAAAGAACAATCTGGCAAAAATCTCCAAGTTATTTTACTTCTCAAATGTCCAGTATCCTTAATCTCATCAGACTCCTAACACTCAAGGCCTGGAGAGGTCCTCAAACAGGGAGAGCCTTACAAGGAGGGCCTCGTAATATTCCACGGAGAATATTCCATGTCACTTGAGAAGAATGATGTCCTGCTGTCGCTGGCATCTACACTTGGTATATGTCTGTTACATCTAACTGGTTTATGATATTGCTTAAATCCTCTAATTCCTTATTGATCTTCTATATGTTTTTCCTATCATTATTGAAGGTGAAATATTGAGGTAGAATGTCTATTTCTTCTTTCAACTCTGTCAAAGTTTGCAATATATATTTTGGTTTCTGTTCGGCCTATGTATAATTGTCACGACGTCTTAATGAACTGGGCTTCTCAGGTGGTGCTAATGGTAAGAACCCACCTGCCAATGCAGGAGACAAAGAGATGTGGGTTCTATCCCTGGGTGGGGAAGATCCCCTGGAGGAAGGCGTGGCAACCCACTCCAGTATTCTTGCCTGGAGAATCCCTCGGACAGAGGAGCCCGGCAGGCCACAGTCCATGGGATTGCAAAGGGCTGGACATGGCTAAAGTGACTTCACACACACACACACACACACACACTTAATGAATTGGCCCTTCTATGAACATATAACGTCATTCTTTATTTCTGGTAACTTAGATCACTTAGTTTAAGTTTAGGTTCCCTAGGTCGCCTTTGGTAACTATTTACAAGGAGTATCTTTTTTCATCCTTTGAGTTTCAACCTATTTGTGTCTTTAGATTTAAAGTGAATCTCTTGTTGTATAGCTTATGGATGGATAATTTTTTAAAAAATATGTTCTGCCAATCTCTGCCTCTTTATGAAAGTTTAATCCACTTATAGCTAAAGTAATTACTGACAAAGAAGGGCCAAACGTCTGCCATTTTAACATTGGTTTTCTGTGTGTCTTATAGCTTTTTGAGCCCTTATTTTCTCCATTACTATTTGCATTTTGATGATTTTTTTGTAGTGAACAATTTTCTCTTTTACGTTTCCTTTTGTGTATATTCTACAGATATTTTCTTTGGTTACCATAAAAACTACAGTTAGCATCCTACAGTTATAATAATTCAATTTGGATTGAATTATTTAACTTCATTAACATTCAATTCAGAAACTACTGAAATACAGTTTACTCATTTATGTTAGTAAAGTCACAAATTGCATCTTTATTCATTGCGTGCCCAATAACATAGATTTACAATTTTTTATGTTTATGTTTTAAATCATATAGAAAATAAAAAGCAATTTGCCTTCCCAAAGGAGAATAACAAATGTTCTTTGAGAAGTTGCTAATCGTCAGACTCTTTTCTAAACACTGTACAAGTACTGAATCATTTAAAATCATCACAGCTCAGTGAAGTACTTACTGGCATTATTCTATTTTACAGATGAGAAAATGTAAGCACAGACTTAAAGTACTTTGTTTAAGTTCATGGAGCTGATATATGCTATAATCAGGATTTAAAATCCAATGTCTGAGGACAGAGCATGCATTATTATAATACTTACTACATCATAAGACCGCCAATCCTATTCCCTGACCCATTATTCTTTACCAAATTATGTATTGCATTTACAGTGTGGATAGAAAAAAGCAAAACAGATTTCATTTATTTATTTGGCTGCACCAGGTCTTAGTCGCAGCATGTGAGATCTTTAGTTGCTGCTCGTAGGAACTAGCTCCCTGGCCAAGGATCAAACCCCTGCATTAGGAGCATTAGGAGTACGGAGTCTCAGCCACTGGACCACCAGGGGAGTCCTCATAATAGATTTTAAATGTGCATGCCAATCAATTGTATCAGTGCTATGTAGAATTCTCCTAGGTTCATAGGCAGAATGTATCAGACATGCTTCCAGCTCCCCACAGCTGTGCTGGATTTCCACATTTCAATAATTATTTAGAATAGATAAGAGAGTTTCGGAGGGAGAGCCAGGGAGACTTCATTTTTTAAATGAAGAATTAAAAACATGAGGAAAGAAAGAAGACAGAATGAAGAACAGAGCAAGGGAATTAAATAAATGACCCCAAGGGAAAAGTCTGTGTCCTGTTGGTGAGGCACTTTGTCAGACGATGCCACCTTAATCTCTCTGTCTGATTCACCCCTCTGACTCTCGAGTGCATGGTCAGAACCTTTGAGTCTGCTCTCCTCGTTTTATTATTCTAAACAAACAAACAAGCAAAGCATCGATCTGAGGACATCACGTGATCAGAGAGTAAGATGAATTGGGACAACCAGGAAAGAACTGATTCTTAGGCCCTGACATTTGGACTGTGTGACGTTTGAGGAAGCCACTGAATAAAGGGGGAAAGTGCTTTGACCCTGTTTCTGGAAGAGATGTATAGAGTCTTGCTTAAAGGAGGAAAAGGAGACCGGGTTAGGTATGACCTTACTGCTACGGTTATTGTCCTAAAATATTGTGGGAGAAGTGGGATTGCTGGCTCATACCAAAGTTCTACTTTCGTATGAGTTCAGCATGTACCAGGGTTCCTTTTCTTCACATCCTCACCAAACTCGTGTTATCTCTTATTTATTTTTTTTTTATTTTTAAAATATACTTATTCATGGGCTGTGCTGGGCCTCCATCTCTGTGCGGGCTTTTCTCTAGTTGTGGCGAGCAGGGGCTACTCTCTAGCTGTGCTTGGACTTCTCATTGCTGTGGATTCTCTTCTTGTGGAGTACAGGCTACAAGGGTGCCCAAGCTTCTCTGAACTAAAGAGACAGATACCCGCTCTCCACGCACCTAATATAGAAGAGGAGGATAGAAGTAGAATAACTGCAATAAACACTTTCATTCAAAGGGAGATAATGTGAGACTTCTCTAGTGGTCCAGTGGCGACAACCTCATCCTCCAGTGCGAGGGGATGCTGGTTTCATCCCTGGTTGGGGAACTAAGATCCTACCTGCCTCGCAACCAAAAAAGCAAACAAACAAAAAAAACCAGAAACGATATTGTAACAAACTGAATCCAGACATTTAAAATGGTCCACATCAGAAAAATCCTAAAAGGGGAAAAACAAGCAAACAAAAAGGGAGATCATTTGAGACACAGTCACGGGTCCACGACAATTCGGAAGTCCAACTTTTCACAGATAGTCAGTCCTGCAACTGAGAATGGTTCCCTGTGGGTCTTAGCTCCGCCCTCTGCCCTCTGGGTTCTTAATTCCTTCGTCGAATCACTCTTCCTTCTCCAAAAGAAATGGCCCATGATCCCAGAGGTCTCAGTCTGCTTCCTGTCCCTAGAAAACTGGGAATCAAAAAGACTCTTCATTTTCACTGTCTCTGTGTCTGTTAGCCTATGCTGATATAACTTCTCTTTTAATATTTATTCTATTTATCAGTGCTTATTTGGCTGCACCAGGTCTAACTTATGCCGTTCACACTCTTAGTTGTGGCATGCGGGATCTAGTTCCCCAACCAGGAATCAAACCCAGGCCCCTTGCACTGGGAATGCAGAGTCTTAGCCACTGGACCACCAGGGAAGTTCCTGATGTAACTGAAATCTCTGAGCTGATGTAGATGCTCCCAGCAGCAGCCATCTGAGACCTCCCCATAGCCTCACTTCATCCACTGTCCAGTGGCTGCAGAGGGCTCTTAGAGCCCGGGAAGGGGTTAATTTTTCAGAACAGTGGTGAAGGAAAGTGTGCTTGCAGGATTCAAGGTGTGAGTGGTGTGTAGTTAGGCTGTTAGATTTCTCTTATGTGAGTTATCTGCACAGAATGTATCAGAAGAGCTGGGGAAAAAACAGAAAACACTGCTAGCCTCTCCATGAGAACATTCTGAAAATGTTTTTGATCAACACTGCTGTAAAAAGTCTCTCACGTGATGAATACGCATAATTATGCATTTGTCCAAACCCACAGAATGTGTAGCACCAAGAATGAACTGTATTATAAATTATGACCTTTGGGTGACTCTCCTGTGTTAGCATAGTTTACCAGTTGTAACCAATGTACCACTCTGGTGGGAAATATTAATGGCGTAGACTGTGCATTCAGAAAACGAAGATCATGGCATCTCGTCCCATCACTTCATGGGAAATAAATGGAGAAACAGTGGAAACAGTGTCAGACTTTATTCTTTTGGGCTCCCAAATCACTGCAGATGGTGACTGCAGCCATGAAGTTAAAAGACGCTTACTCCTTGGAAGAAAAGTTATGACCAACCTAGACAGCACATTAAAAATCAGAGATATACTTTGCCAACAAAGATCTGTCTAGTCAAGGCTATGGTTTTTCCAGTGGTCATGTATGGATGTGAGAGTTGGACTGTGAAGAAGGCTGAGCGCAGAAGAATTGATGCTTTTGAACTGTGGTGTTGGAAAAGACTCTTGAGAGTCCCTTGGACTGCAAGGAGATCCAACCAGTCCATCCTGAAGGCAATCAGTCCTGAATATTCATTGGAAGGACTGATGCTAAAGCTGAAACTCCAGTACTTTGGCCACTTCATGCGAAGAGATGACTCACTGGAAAAGACTCTGATGCTGGGAGGGATTGGGGGCAGGAGAAGGGGATGACCGAGGATGAGATGGCTGGATGGCATCATGGACTCGATGGATGTGAGTCTGAGTGAACTCTGGGAGTTGGTGATGGACAAGGAGGCCTGGCATGCTGCGATTCTTGGGGTCTCAAAGAGTCGGACACGACTGAGTAACTGAACTGAACTGAATTGAGACTGTGCATTTTGGTGGTAGGGAGTATAACGGAAACCTCTATACCTCCATCAATTTTGCTATGAATCTAAAACTGTTTTTAATAAGAGTCTTAATTAAAACATTAAAATATCTTTTCTGTGTATCATAAAGCATTGTTAACTCTAATTGTCATGTTGTATGTTACACCTCTAATACTTCTTTAATTTATAACTGGAAGTCTATATCTTTGGACCACCTTCATCTAATTCCCCTACCCTCACCCACCACCTCTGGTAACCACAAATCCAATCTCTTTTTCTGCAAGTTTGTTTATTTTGATTTCACAAATAAATAAGATCATATGGCATTTGTCTTTCTCTGTCTTACTTATTTCACTTAACATAATGCCCTAAAGATCCATCCACGTTGTCACAACAGATTGGCAGGATTTCCTAATTTTTTTTTTTAATGGCTAAATAATGTTCCAGTGTGTGGAGATTTCCCTGGTAGTCCAGTGGCTAAGACTCCAAGCTCTCAGTTCAGGGGGCTCAGTTTCAATCCCTGCTCAGAGAACTGGATCCTGCTGCTGCAACTAAGACACAGCACAGTCAAATAAATAATATATAGAGAAATACTTTAAAAAATATTCCCGTGTATGTGTGTATACACTGAGGTTATTTCCATGGTTTATTCTTGAGGTTGTCTTAAATGAGGTGTGGGACCTTAAGCTTTAGAGACAGGAGAATCCAACTTTCTCCCCAATACTCAAATCAGTTTCTTATATGGCCTGGTGTCTGAATACTTGGGAAATTTCTTTGAGAAGAGGGAGTGAGGGGCTAAGTCCTAAGTGTAGGGTGATCAGGCACTTAATATTGAAGTCTTGCATCAGTGGAGAAGGCAATGGCACCCCACTCCAGTACTTTTGCCTGGGAAATCCCACTGACAGAGGAGTCTGGTGGGCTACAGTCCATGCGCTCGCGAAGAGTTGGACACGACTGAGCGACTTCCCTTTCACTTTTCACTTTCATGCACTGGAGAAGGAAATGGCAACCCACTCCGGTATTCTCGCCTGGAGAATCCCAGGGACAGGGGGAGCCTAGTGGGCTGCCATCTATGGGGTCGCACAGAGTCAGACATGACTGATATGACTTAGCAGCAGCAGCAGCTTGCATCAGCGGAAACAGACCTGAGAGCTGCCGTTGTACACCGATCCTGGGTTCAGCCTCTGGCTCTCCTAAGATCCCAAGCCTACCTTCATGTCTTCAAATTTCCCTGCTGTTAATCACACAATATTCTAATAGTCTGAAACTCTTCCAATACATCAAAATATCCTAGAGATAAAGAAACTATTGCTCACCAGTTTTCATCCAGTGCTTAGCCCAGTAGGTTTCCAGAAAGCGCTTGTTATATAAATGGTTTTGAAGAAGAGGCCAGTCTATTCCACCAGCAAGGACAGCTCTTTCTTACAGGAGAGTTATCTTGGATATTGGGTCTTCCATGAGATGTGACATCTCAAGAACGAAAGCTGAGCTCCTTTTATGGAGCACGCAGCCTTTTTAGGGGCTTCCCAGGTGGCTCAGTGGTAAAGAAACTGCCTGTTAATGCAAAGACACGGGTTCAATCCCTGGGTCAGGAAGATCCCCTGGAGGAGGAAATGGCAACCCATCCCAGTGTTCTTGCCTGGGAAAATCTCATGGACAGAGGAGCCTGGCAGGCTACGGTCCATGAGGTCACAAAACAGTCAGACGTGACTGAAGCAGCTAACAACAACAACAAGCCTCTGGAGAATATTCTTTCTCTACGTCCAGTCCTAAAGGAGAATGGACGTTTGCTATCTTACAGTCATTTTCTCTGGCCAATAGTCTGCCTGTTATTGTGACCCCTGTGGATCTGACTTTTTCTTGCATGGTGGATGAGATGACCAGCTGTGAGAAAAACTGTTCCAATTATGAAACAAGTTCTGGTTTTTTCAGCATGCTGAGTGTATACTCTGCCACTTTGATTTCTGCAATAACCACACTGTCATTTCGCATGAGGTTTCCAATTAAACCGCCCCTTCATGAAGTCTTATCCATGTTCACTCACTTCAGAATGATCATTTCCCCTGAATGAGGAGTTTCTAAAAAGATAAGCTCACTGCTTGTTCAGTCAGTCTTTGGCGGGCAGGGGGAGCTGGTGTTTCTTTCTATTGAACATGTATAGAGCTGATTCAGGCTTTTAGTCCATTCTTATGAATCAGAAGGGAGAACGTTAGCACAGATGGTGTGGGCAGATATGTCACAAGCTGAAGACAGGGAGGAGGGCAACTGACCATGAGAAGAGTCACTTTTTTTTTTTTAACAGATAGACATTTCTTGCCTCCTTTCTTTTTACCTTCCTCCTTTTTTAGCTCTTCCACTCTCTCTTCTTCAATCTCTCCATCACCAAGGCTCTTTATTTTTTTTAATTTTTAAGTTTTGAATATTTATTTTAATTTAGAATCCACAACCACACTACACAACTGGAAATCAGGATGGATTGACTGAGCTGGCAATCTTAGGAGAGAGTTATGCAGGAAAGGAGTGTTCTGAAAACAGCTATTTAATACACATCACGTTACCTTCACTGGGTCTGTGGTCAGCACAGTTAGAGCATGTTGATGTGGGATATGATAATCGTTGCGTAACTCTGTGGATATACCCAAACCCACTGAATTGCAAGTTTTTAAACTAGTGAACTGTATGGCACGCAAGGTTTATCTCAATCAAACCAACAGGCAAAATGGGTTTCACTGTGGTTGAATGTTCTCTTCCTTTCCCAAAGCCTGTAACATCTTCATTCATGCATCTGTACCATCATCTTCCCTCTGCTTCACAGTGTGGAGCCCCAGGCTGGGGTCACAGGGCAGTATATCCAGAATTAGCCAAGCTCCATGGCAGCTATTGTCACGATTCATCCTGTTTGTCATGAGCTATGGCATCCTGATTTTCTTAAGCCATCCTGTCCCTAACCAGCCAGCTTCCACCTCTATATTAAGTAACATATGTGCCATGTAGAATCCTGACCAATGACCTAATGCAAACCCTTGCCACAGGAACTTGCCTTGTCCTGAGGCTATAAAAATTGACCGCAAGCCCACAAAAGCATTGGTCTCCTTTGAGCCAGCCTGCTGCTCTAACTGAGCCGGTCTCCCGCTCTGTTCTCCCTTCCGTCAGCTCTCCCTCATCTTCGGGAAGTCAGCCCACCGTCTTTGCAGCACCCCTCACTACCTCACTCTTTTGCTCTCAATAAACTCTCTTCTAAAATACTCTGTGTCTGGAAATTCTTTTCCATCCCACACCTGGACTGCCTCAACAAGAAGTATTTACTGAAACAGAAGCAGCTCTATGCAGGCTTTTTGCAGGGTAGGGTGCGCAGGGAACAAGCATATGTTGTGTGGGCGATGGTACTACAGAAAGACCAGAGAACAGGCTTCCCCAAGGTCAATGTACCCACCAGACATAGTGATACAAGAGAAACCTGAATAAATAAATGTGAATCCCAAAGAGAAGAAAATAGATAAGCCTGAGTTATGAGGATGGAGAGGATATGACCAAGTGATCCCCATCTCACACTATTATATTGCAAATAGCTTTGGGAGGGAATCCTTATTCTGCAGCAGGTTTTCAAGACAGTTCCCAGAATAACCTCCTCATTATGGCAGCAAGTTGAACCCAGGGCCTCAGTTCACGTCAGAACATTCCCTGTGAAAGAAAAAAGCAGAACAAACTGTTCCCAAAGGCCAAGTCTGCACGAAGCCATACTGCTTTAAGGAAAGAGAGATTTATAGAACAGACAGGCTCCAGAATGGAACCTGCCTCTCAAAAGTGCAATCCGAGGTTCTTCTCCCAGGATTCGCTAGTACAGTGCTAGCGGCAGAAAACCAGCATGCCGATGCAAGCGACCCAGGAGACAGGGGTTTGATCCCTGGAAGATCTCCTGGAGAAAGAAATGGCAGCCCACCCCAGTATTCTTGCCTGGAGAATTCCATGGACAGAGGAGCCTGGCGGGCTACAGTCTGGGGCTACAGTCCATACGACTGAAACGATTTAGCACGAGGGAACTAGCACCATCAGGGGGAGCTGTGGTTCCAGTCGTTGAGTGCATTCGGCAGCTTCTCCCTCTAAGCCAAGGAAGCACGAAACACTTGCTGAAAACCTGCTGAGTTCCAGGCTCAGTGAAAAGTACTAGAGGTGGTGTGATGAGCAACACAGGAGAATATTTTTTTAATATTTTATTTTATTTTATTTGGCTTCATTGGGTCTTAGTTGCAGCATAAGTGAAAGTCACTCAGACTGAGTCTTCGACCCCATGGACTACACAGTCTGTGGAATTCTCCTGGCCAGAATGCTGGAGTGGGGAGCCTATCCCTTCTCCAGGGGATCTTCCCAACCCGGGAATTGAACCGGGGTCTCCTGCATTGCAGGCAGATTCTTTCCCAGCTGATCCTGCAGTTGCACCATACAGGATCTTAGTTCTCCTGATAAGGAATCAAACCCATGTCCCCTGCATTGCAAGGTGGATTCTTAACCACTGGACCATCACGGAAGTCCCTCAAAAAACAAATTTTACGGACAGCATGCTAATTGCCTAGCTTACTGGAGCAAGGTAGGCCTGTCGTTCTCGCTGCATGATGTGAGGAGATTAAATCAGGGCTCTGTGACAAACTAGAGGGGTGGGATGGGTGGGATGAGGGAGGGAGGTTCAATAGGGATCGGACATGTGTATACCTATGGCTGATTCATGCTGATATATGGCAGAAACCAACACAATATTGTAAAACAATTATCCTCCAATTAAAAAAAATTTAGTGTAAGAAATGCTCCCTCTTCTAAGCAACTCTGCACTTAGCCAGAGGGGGAAAAAAGATTTATAGAGAAAGCAAGGTAAGCTCACTACAGTAGCAGGCTGTGTACACCAGAGACCTTGGCACAAACAGGGGGATGCAAGGGAGGTTATCTCGGTGTAGTGGGGATGAGCTAGATCTCAAAGAAGGCCAAATTAAAGAGTAGAAAACGGTATATTCAGAGGAGGTGAATTTCCCTGGATATAGCAGCAAGCTGGAGGTTATACCAGTGGGATTATGAAATGACCCTTGGATGCCCCCATAGCAGTCCTCATCTTTTAATCAATTTTGCTGCTGGTGCCATGAGTCTCTGAGATCAAGATTTCTGATTTTTCCTCCCAGCACCTCTCAGATGCACTGTGGGGGCTAGAGAGCTTGTCACCATATCAGCCCTTTCCCTCTTAGCTGGGAGAAATGGGATTCAATGACCCCGAGAGTGGGCCAGGGGCTAGGTAAGAGATTTCATACATCAGTGCTACTCTAGCTAATATGTCTGGGATGTGCTGGCATGCTCTTCTGTACTCATCCGTGTCTATTTCCTAATCATGAGCCCATAGAGTCCTTCCTGTCAACCTCCTGAAGCCCTCTGTTTTCTGCTCAGTTACCCATGAAGCCTGTACTGAAATACACCACCCACACCTAATGCCACTGAGCGCTTCACCTCCCTCCTGATGAGCTCCTCCAGAAGATGCCCACCTTCCCTGGGCAATGAAAGCCCTTTGTGAGTGCAGGACTGTGACAGAGAGTTTCATCTGAGAACAGTGAGTCAGATCTAAACTTCAAACAGTAAAGAAGACCAGAGTGGAAAGTCCATGGCCCAGGTAGAGTTTTCCAAGAAATATGGGATATAGAGAGTTCTCTGGTGGTCCAGTGGCAAAGATTCCGGGCTCCCAATGTAGGGATCAGGTTCTAACCCTGGATCGCACATGCCCCAACTAAAGAGCTCCCATACCTCAAAGAAGATTGAAGATCGCACATGCTGTAACTAAGACCCGGTGCAGCCAATTTAATTAATTAGTTATTTTAAAAAGAAATAAATATGGGATACAGAACAGACATCTGATGGAACAACAGAACTTTTCTGCTCTCCAAGGCCAAGGAATAAACGAAAAGCTGTCAAGCATCGCTAAGATCTACTGAGATAACACCACAGAAGCACTAAGCACTTGCAATGGCAAACTAGCCACACACACAGCCCCTCAACTCACAGAGCATGAAGGAGAATAAACCTGAGCTCGGCGCCATAGGGACCTCCGTCTAGATCTTTGCCTCTGCCTCATCAGAGCGTTCGTCCAAAGCTGATTTTTGCTGTGAGATTTTTAATTGAAAATAATTTTTTGTTTATTAAGGACGAACTGCAGTGTATTGTCAAAAAATAGATCACGAATGGACATCCATGTGCCCCCCAAAAAAAAAAAAAGTATAGACACAGACTTCACACCTTTCACAAATTTTACTCAAACTGGATCACAGACATAAAGGGACATTGCAAAACTAAAAAACTATTGCAGAAGAACATAGGAGAAAATCTAGATAACCTTGGGTTTGGTGATAACATAGATGTAACACCAAATCTACAGCCCATGAAAGAAAGAAATGATAAGCTGAACTTCTTTAAAGTGAAAATTTTTTGTGCTGCAAAAGATACTGTCAAGCGAATGAGAAGACGAGCTACAGATTGGGAGAACATGTTTGCAAAAGACATGCTGATGAAGGACTGTTATCCAAAACATACTATGAATTTTTAAAAAGTTAACAATAGGACGCAATATTCTATAATAACCTAAATGGGAAAGAAGCTGAAAAAGAATAGATATATGTATATGTGTAACTGAATCACTTTGCTGTACATTAACACCAATACAACATTGTAAAAATCGTCTACACTCCAATATAAAATAAAAACTAAAAAACAACAACAAAAAAAACCCTCTCAACAAGAAAACAAACAACCCAACTGAAAAATGGAGCCAAGACCTTAAAAAGATCTCACCAAAGAAGACTTACAGGAGGCAAATAAATACATGAAAAGATGGTCCCATCATACATCATCAGGGAAATTCGAATAAAAACAACAGTGACATACCGCTATACATCTATCAGAAGGGACAACACCGAGAACACTGACAACCGGAAATGCTGGCAAGAATGTAGAACAGTACTAAGTCTCATCTATTGCCGCTTGGAACCCAAAATGGTACAGCCATTTTGGAAGATGGTTTGGCAACTTCTTAACAAAAATAAATATACTCTAACCATATGATTCAGCAATCACATTCCTTCCTATTTACCCAACTGCACTGAAAATTTACAACGATAACTAGAGACTGGCTAAAACAACTTTATAGGAGCTCTGGTAAACAAAAATATACAGCAACCAAGTGAATGGTTGTCGTCTAGTCGCTAAGTTGTGTCCGACTCTTACTGATCCCATGGACTGCAGTTTCCAGGCTCCTCTGTCCGTAGTATTTCCCAGGCAAGAGGAGTTGCCATGTCCTTGTCCAGGGGATCTTCTCTACCCAGGAATTGAACCCACATCTTCTGCCCTATAGGCAGATTCTTTATCACTGAGCCACCAGGGAAGCCCTGTGTGTGTGTGTATATACTTATCATGAAAAGGCCAATAAGATACACATTATACATTACATTATCACAATGTTTCTCTCTAATGACATGTTTGGGTGGTTTTTTCCAACAACTTTTAATTCTGCAATATTGTGCAATTTACAGGAAAAGTTGATCATAGTTAATGAGAAAATATTGATTTAGCTCTAAACTGTATGTTGCATGCAGACTTCATTAGGTTCCTGCCTAGTCTGTTTTGTCTTCCAGGATTTCACATTTCATTTTCTTTTCATGTCTCCCTCCCTCCCCAGATTATGGCTGTTTCTCAGACTTTCCCTGTTTTTCTAAATAGCATTCAATCTTTTTGAGGAGTATGGAACCTCGGTATGGGTTTTTTGTGATGTTTTATTAGACCTGGGTTATGTGTAGATGACTTCCCTGGTGGCTCAGATGGTAAAGCGTCTGTCTACAATGCGGGAGACCTGGGTTAGATCCCTGGGTTGGGAAGATTCCCCTGGAGAAGGAAATGGCAATCCACTCCAGGACTATTCCCTGGAAAACCCCATGGACAGAGGAGACTGGTAGGCTACAGTTCATGGGGTTGCGAAGAGTTGGACACGAGTGAGTGACTTCACTTTCACTTTCACTTATGTGTAGATAACACCAACCTGTCTTATCATGGATGACATTAACCTTGATCACCTCAGTACAGTTCAGTTCAGTCGCTCAGTCGTGTCCGACTCTTTGCGACGCCATGAATCGCAGCACGCCAGGCCTCCCTGTCCATCACCATCTCCCAGAGTTCACTCATGCGACGCCATGAATCGCAGCACGCCAGGCCTCCCTGTCCATCACCATCTCCCAGAGTTCACTCAGACTCACGTCCATCGAGTCCGTGATGCCATCTAGCCATCTCATCCTCAGTCGTCCCCTTCTCCTCCTACCCCCAATCCCTCCCAGCATCAGAGTCTTTTCCAATGAGTCAACTCTTTGCATGAGGTGGCCAAAGTACTGGAGTTTCAGCTTTAGCATCATTCCTTCCAAAGAAATCCCACGGTGGATCTCCTTCAGAATGGACTGGTTGGATCTCCTTGCAGTCCTAGGGACTCTCAAGAGTCTTCTCCAACACCACAGTTCAAAAGCATCAATTCTTCAGCACTCACCGTCTTCACAGTCCAACTCTCACATCCATACAAGACCACAGGAAAAACCATAGCCTTGACTAGATGGACTTTAGTTGGCAAAGTAATGTCTCTGCTTTGAATATACTATCTAGGTTGGTCATAACTTTTCTTCCAGGGAGTGAGCGCCTTTTAATTTCATGGCTGCAGTCACCATCTGCAGTGATTTGGGAGCCCAAAAAAATAAAGTCTGACACTGTTTCCACTGTTTCCCCATCTATTTCCCATGAAGTGATGGGACCGCATGCCATGATCTTAGTTTTCTGAATGTTGAGCTTTAAGCCAACTTTGTCACTCTCCTCTTTCACTTTCATCAAGAGGCTTTTTAGCTCCTCTTCACTTTCTGCCATAAGAGTGGTGTCATCTGCATATCTGAGGTTATTGATATTCCTCTCGGCCATCTTGATTCCAGCTTGTGTTTCTTCCAGTCCAGCGTTTCTCATGATATAAGCCTACTCTGCATATAATTTAAATAAGCAGGGTGACAATATACAGCCTTGATGTACTCCTTTTCCTATTTGGAACCAGTCGTTGTTCCATGTCCAGTTCTAACTGTTGCTTCCTGACCTGCATACAGATTTCTCAAAAGGCAGGTCAGGTGCTCTGGTGTTCCCATGTCTTTCAGAATTTTCCACAGTTTATTGTGATCCACACAGTCAAAGGCTTTGGTGTAGTCAATAAAGCAGAAATAGATGTTTATCTGGAACTCTCTTGCTTTTTCCATGATCCAGCGCATGTTGGCAATTTGATCTCTGGTTCCTCTGCCTTTTCTAAAACCAGCTTGAACATTAGGAAGTTCACGGTTCATGTATTACTGAAGCCCGGCTTGGAGAATTTTGAGCATTTGTTTACTAGCGTGTGAGATGACTGCAATTGTGTGATAGTTTGAGCATTCTTTGACATTGCCTTTCTTTTTGATTGGAATGAAAACTGACCTTTTCCAGTCCTGTGGCCACTGCTGAGTTTTCCAAATTTGCTGGCATATTGAGTACAGACTTTCACAGCATCATCTTTTAGGATTTGAAATAGCTTAACTGGAATTCCATCACCTCCATTAGCTTTGTTCATAGTGATGCTTTCTAAGGCCCCCTTGACTTCACATTCCAGGATGTCTGGCTCTAGGCGAGTGATCACACCATCGTGATTATCTGGGTCGTGAAGATTCTTTTTGTACAGTTCTTCTGTGTACTCTTGCCATCTCTTCTTAATATCTTCTGCTTCTATTAGGTCCATACCATTTCTGTCCTTTATCAAGCCCATCTTTGCATGAAATATTTCCTTGATATCTCTAATTTTCTTGAAGAGATATCTAGTCTTTCCCATTCTGTTGTTTTCCTCTATTTCTTTGCATTGATCACTGAGGAAGGCTTTCTTATCTCTTCTTGCTATTCTTTGGAACTCTGCATTCAGATGCTTATATCTTTCCTTTTCTCCTTTGCTTTTCGCCTCTCTTCTTTTCACAGCTATTTGTAAGGCCTCCCCAGACAGCCATTTTGCTTTTTTGCATTTCTTTTCCATGGGGATGGTCTTGATCCCTATCTCCTGTACAATGTCACGAACCTCATTCCATAGTTCATCAGGCACTCTATCTATCAGATCTAGACCCTTAAATCTATTTCTCACTTCCACTGTATAATCATAAGGGATTTGATTTAGGTCATACCTGAATGGTCTAGTGGTGTTGCCCACTTTCTTCAATTTAAGTCTGAATTTGGCAATCAGGAGTTCATGATCTGAGCCACAGTCAGCTCCCGGTCTTGTCTTTGTTGACTGTATAGAGCTTCTCCATCTTTGGCTGCAAAGAATATAATCAATCTGATTTCGGTGTTGACCATCTGGTGATGTCCATGTGTAGAGTCTTCTCTTGTGTTGTTGGAAGAGGGTGTTTGCTATGACCAGTGCATTTTCTTGGCAAAACTCTATTAGTCTTTGGCCTGCTTCATTCCGCATTCCAAGGCCAAATTTGCCTGTTACTCCAGGTGTTTCTTGACTTCCTACTTTTGCATTCCAGTCCCCTATAATGAAAAGGATATCTTTTTTCGGTGTTAGTTCTAAAATGTCTTGGAGGTCTTCATAGAACCATTCCACTTCAGTGTTACTGGTTGGGGCATAGACTTGGATTACTGTAATACTGAATGGTTTGCCTTGGAAATGAACAGAGATCATTTTGTCGTTTTTGAGATTGTATCCAAGTACTGCATTTCGGACTCTTTTGTTGACCATGATGGCTACTCCACTTCTTTTAAGGGATTCCTGCCCGCAGTAGTAGATATAATGGTCATCTGAGTTAAATTCCCCCATTCCAGTCCATTTTAGTTCACTGATTCCTAGAATGTCGATGTTCACTCTTGCCATCTCCTGTTTGACCACTTCTAATTTGCCCCAATTCATGGACATGACATTCCAGGTTCCTATGCAATATTGCTCTTTACAACATTGGACCTTGCTTCTATTACCAGTCATATCCACAGCTGGGTATTGTTTTTGCTTTGGCTCCATCCCTTCATTCTTTCTGGAGTTATTTCTCCACTAATCTCCAGTAGCATATTGGGCACCTACTGAGCTGGAGAGTTCCTCTTTCAGTATCCTATCATTTTGCCTTTTCATACTGTTCATTGGGTTCTCAAGGCAAGAATACTGAAGTGGCTTGCCATTCCTTTCTCCAGTGGACCACATTCTGTCAGATCTCTCCACCATGACCCACCCGTCTTGGGTTGCCCTGCAGGCATGGCTTGGCTTCAGTGAGTTAGACAAGGCTGTGGTCCTAGTGTGATTAGATTGACTAGTTTTCTGTGAGTATGGTTTCAGTGTGTCTGCCCTCTGATGCCCTCTTGCAACACCTACCATCTTACTTGGGTTTCTCTTACCTTGGGCATTGGGTATCTCTTCACGGCTGCTCCAGCAAAGCACGGCCACTGCTCCTTACGTTGGACGAGGGATATCTCCTTACTGCCACCGTTCCTACTGAGTAATTATTTGCCAGGTTATTTCTTGTAAGTGTCCTCCCCCACTCCTTCCCATTTTTGTGCTTTGCTCTTTGAAGAGAGTCGATAAATGTAGCCCTCTCGCAGAAGCATTTTATTTTCTGTGATTATTTGTACATTCCAAATTTTCTACAATACCTACAGAATTTCTGTCAATCATTAGTGAAGAATGAAAGATAACAAAAAGCAGGAGTTTGGGGGGGAATTGTTTTATCTTCATTTTTACTGGAAGGATAAAAGTGCATCTTTTAAAATTCTCTATTTGCTTTTCAAAATTTTGATTATGGTAAAACACATAAATAAAATGTATCACCTTAACCATTCCAAACAGTAGAGTTCAATAATGTTAAGTATATTCACACTGTTGTGAAACTGACTTTCAGAACTTTTCCATCTTGCAAAACTGAATCTCTGCATCCTTTCAGTAATAACTCTCCATCTCCCACCTCCCAGGCCCCTGGCAGCCACATTCCACTTCTTTCCAACAGCTATACAGGGGAGCTATGGCTCGTTCTGTTCCAGATCACCACAATAAAACAACTATTGCAATAAAGTGAAGCATAGTAGTTGAGGTATGCCTGCATATGCATTTGTCTTGTTGAGAAACCTCACATAAGTGGAATCATACAGTATTTGTCATATGATGGAGCCTGGCTTCTTTTACTTAGCACAATGTCCTCAAGGTTCATCCATGCAGAACCATGTGTCAAAATTTTCTTCCTTTCTAAGACAAAAGGTATTCCTTCATGGCATCACTGACTCGATGGACATGATTTTGAACAAGCTGCAGTAGATGGTAATAGACAGGTGATAGACATGACTGAGCAAATTGACTGACTAAATTATATTCCTTGTATACATTCAGTTCCTTCAGTCCCTCAATTGTGTCCAACTCTTTGCAACCCCATGGACTGCAGCATGCCAGGCTTTCCTATCCATCACCATCTCCCAGAACTTGCTCAAACTCATGTCCATCAAGTTGGTGATACATCCAACCACCTCATCCTCTGTTGTCCCCTTCTCCTCCTGCCTTCAATCTTTCCCAGCATCAGGGTCGTTTCCAATGAGTCAGTTCCTCACATCAGGTGGCCAAAGTATTGGAGTTTCAGTTTCAGCATCAGTCCTTCCAATGAACACCCAGGACTGATTTCCTTTAGGATGGACTGGTTGGATCTCCTTGCAGTCCAAGGGACTCTCAAGAGTCTTCTCCAACGCCACAGTTCCAAAGCTTTCTTTATAGCCCAACTCTCACATTCATACATGACTCCTGGAAAACCATAGCTTTCACTATGTGGATCGTTGTTGGCAAAGTAATGTCTCTGCTTTTTAATATGCTGTCTAGGTTGGTCATAACTTTTCTTCCAAGGAGCAAGCGTCTTTTAATTTCATGACTGCAGTCACCATCTGCAGTGATTTTGGAGCCCAAGAAAATAAAGTCTCATCACTGTTTCCATTGTTTGTCCATCTATTTGCACGAAGTGATGGGATTGGATGCCAGGATCTCAGTTTTTTGAATGTTGAGGTTTAAGCCAACTTTTTCACTCTCCTCTTTCACTTTCATCAATAGGCTCTTTAGTTCTTCTTCACTTTCTGCCATAACGGTGGTGTCATCTGGTATCTGAGATTATTGATATTTCTCCCGGCAATCTTGATTCCAACTTGTGCTTCATCCAGCCCAGCATTTCACATGATGTACTCTGCATATAAGTTAAATAAGCAGAGTGACAATACACAGCCTTGACATATTCCTTTCCCAATTTGGAACCAGTCTGTTGTTCCATGTCCAGTTCTAACTGTGGCTTCTTGACTTGCATATAGATTTCTCAGGAGGCAAGTAAGGTAATCTGGCATTCCCATCTCTTAAAGAATTTTGCAGTCTGTTGTGATCTACTAGGCAAAGGCTTTGGTATAATCAATAAAGCACAAGAAGATGGTTTTCTGGAACTCTCTTGCTTTTTCTATGAGCCAATGGATGTTAGCAATTTGATCTCTGGCTCCCCTGCCCTTTCTAAATCCAGCCTGAATATCTGGAAGTTCTCAGTTCACATACTATTGAAACCTGGCTTGGAGAATTTTGAGCATTACTTTGCTAGCATGTGAGATGAGTGCAGTTGTGGGGTAGTTTGAACTTTCTTTGGCATTGCCGTTCATTGGGATTGGAATACTACATTTTGGAGAAGGCAATGGCAACCCACTCCAGTACTCTTGCCTGGATAATCCCATGGACGGAGGAGCCTGGTAGGCTGCAGTCCATGTGCTCGCTAAGAGTCAGACAGGACTGAGTGACTTCACTTACTTTTCACTTTCACGCATTGGAGAAGGAAATGGCAAGCCGCTCTAGTGTTCTTGCCTGGAGAATCCCAGGGATGTGGGAGCCTGGTGGGCTGCCGTCTATGGGGTCACACAGAGTCGGACATGACTGAAGCGACTTAGCAGCAGCAACAGCAGCAGCATACTACATTTTATTTACCCACTTACACTATTTTTTGGTGAACAGCTGAGTAGCTTCCACCTTTTAGCTAGTACAAGTAATGCTGCTACAAACATGAGTGTGCAAACATTTCTTCGAGACCCTGCTTTCAACTCTTTTGGTTACAAACCCAGAAGTGAAATTGCTGGTAACAAGGATACACTAATAACAATAATATGGGAATTCTATTTTTACTGTTTTGAACTATCATTATGCCATTTTCTATAATGGTTGCACCATTTTACATTTCCACTAACAGTGCACAAACTTTCCCATTTCTCTGCATTTTTATCAACACTTTTGCTTTCTGGTTTTTTGATATTAGCCATCCTATTAGGTGATAAGTGATAAAAGGCAGTCTTTAAAATAATAAAAGACCCTCACTGATCCTGTTCCATCAACATGACCCATTCACAGTTCTTCTTGGTGGAACCAAATATAAGACACCTAGCTTAATATAGGCTGGAATATTTGAGTTGGGTTTTATTGCCATTGGTCTTGATGGAGCTGTTGCTCACACTTTTGCATTTAATAACAAGGTTTTAGCTTCAGCCATGCTCCTCAGTGGCTCATCCAATTTATCTTCCTTTCCACCTTCTATTTCAGCTAAAATATCTTTTAAAAAAATATTTAAACTTGATATTCTGAAAGAAAAATAGGTTTTCAGAAGATTTTTCTTATGACTTTGAAATGTTTTAACTAAATAAAAGTCGTGGGACTTCCCTGGTGGTCCAGTGGCTAAGACTCTGTGCTCCAAATGCAAGCTGCCCAGGTTCGATCCCTACCAGGGAACTAAGATTCCCACATGCCACAGCTGAAGATCCACCCATCGCAACTAAGACCCAGTGCAGCTAAATAAATAATAAAAATAAAAAAATATTTTAAAAATGAATGAATGTCATAAAGTGGTTTATTCTTATTTGTTTCTTCAAGAGAAATATAGCATGTCCAATTTAATTTGTTTTAAATTGTGAATGGAAATAATCAAAATAAGCAATAAAAACACAAATAATGATCTCCATTTCCCCAGGGCAAAGGAAAAGAGAAAAAGCATGTTAAAAACAAGAGAAGAAAAGAAAAAGGAAAAAAAAGGGAAATAGACAAAAAGAGCAGAAAATGTTTTATATATATACACACACACATATATATATATACACAGAAAAAGAGATGTATAAACATATATTGCTACAGTTATAACAAAATTATTTTTACATTAAACAAATGTAAACACCAAGAAATAAACATTAAGAAGAAAAAAACTTTTCTTTGATTAAATTCATTAAGGTCGCTTTTCTGATAAAAGATGCTATTCTGCCTTCTCAATTCTTCCCAAACTTCTTGGAAGAGCTGCCCGCCCTCACTATGTTCTCCTGTCCTGGTCCCCTCACTCCTCAACCTGCTGTAAGGTGGCTTCTGTGCCACTTCTCCACTGAACCCGCTCTGCCAGTAACATGCATGTTGTCATGAAACACCAAATCCTGCTCTTCTGTCCTGCTTCCCTACCTGCTTCCAGGACTACCATCCATCATCTTTTTAGAGAGTGACCTTCACCCACTTTTTCTTTGGGTAGCCTCTAGTGTCAATCACTTGTCCACCCCCTTTCCCACCTCACTCCCTAGAGAACCTCTGTAAGCCTTATCACCAAAGCTGGCAATAGATTCTGAGTATGTACATAGCATCTAAATCTGATGATCCTACTTTTTCTTCTTTGGACCTCGGTACTTGGTATCTTCTTGGACTTTGAGGCCTCTCTGTCCATCTCACAGGTGGACACATTTTCCTGAGTTTTCCACTGATCCCATGAACTCCTGATGTAGAAATGGAACCCATCCTCCTTCTGGGCACACGGCAGTCACTGCTGAGCAGGTGGGATCAGAAACCAGGCGGCAGAAGAACAGAGTGACTGTGAGGGATGAGGGTGGGATGGTGATTTACAGATGTGAAGGAAGCAGGAGATGAACCAAGGGTGAGCTGAGCTGAGCTGAGAGCACCTGGTGTTTGGGGGAAGGAGCCAGTGGCCAGGAGAGAAATGAAGAGGGAAGCTTGGAGGAGAGAGGAGGACACTGCATGCTCGGCAGGAGGGCATGTGGAAGGATCCAGGACAAGAGATGCCGGGAAGAGAAGGGGGAGGGGACACCACCACTGACAGGAAATTAGCACTTAGTGACCTGATCATTCTTTTCCTTTTCCGATGTATTTATTACAGAAATCTCGACCTTTGCAGCAAAATGTTGAAATCTTCAGGTCCCCTATATAGTAATTTGAAGACATACAGAAATCATAACAGTCCAGTTTAGTGTGGTTGAATTTCCACCCATCTGGAAGAGAAGAACAGTGACTCTCAGCACCATAGAACATACCCGGAATCTCCCCCAGACACACTCAGTCCGGCCTCCAGACTAGGGACATGTCCACCTCCCAGGGAGGGCCCCTCAGACTACAGCCCCTCCCCAGGGTCAGGAATGAGGCACCAGCTGGAGCCAAAAGATCTGGCTTCGTAGCATTACCTTTCTCTGAGAAAATGAAGACATCTCTGGTTCTGCATCCGGGACCTTGTTCCATGGTGCAATTGCCTTTGCCCTGCAAACACTGACCATTCTTAAAATTTTGGCAGACCATACATAATGTATCTGGAGCTATAGAAAATAGAAGTAAAGGTTGATTACAGAGTCAAATGGGCTGATATTAAGGGGGGCTAGAACACTGGTAGGGTCAAGGGGTCAAGGGAAAAGCGGGGTCCTAAATATTTCCTTCCAATATACTCTTAAAGCTTGGGAACACTTGCATCATATTATGACGGTGGATTCTGTAAGGACAGGCGTTTTTTACCCAGGGATTTTTCTTTTTTCAATTATTTACTTGACTGCACTGGGTCTTAGTTGTGGCATGTGGAATCTAGTTTCCAGACCAGGGATGGAACACGGGCCTCCTGCATTGGGAGCACAGAGTCTTAACCACTGGACCACCAGGGGAGTCCGTACACAGGGATTTTGACTCTGTTAAAAATAATATGAAAGCTGTCCCTTAGCTATGATGCTATTATGAAGAACACAGTGAGATCATCTACATACAGCCACCTGAGGCCAGACTCTAGCAGCACATACGGACCGTGCTGGCCCCAAGGTAGAACTGCAGACTCACAAAACTTCCCACCATACCTCCCTCCCCACAAAGAAGCTGATGTCCAAACATATCTAAGTGACAATGGAAATACTGTCCCTTGTAACAGAAACATTGGTTCAAGATGACCTTTCAGCCACCTGTTCCTGCTGCATCACTGCCCCTTGGCTGTGTCTCTATGGAAAGTCTGCAGCAACCATTGACTCTGCCTCCTAGGGCCAGCCCAGCAAAGCACAAATTGTTTCCCCTTGAGAGGGGGCCCCAGCCCATCTGCCCCCACAGAGGGACTGACCCCACTCTGAGACCTTGGAAAGGAACCTGAACTCTGCCTGTGAGCAGTCCGGGTGGGGACAGCAGAAAGAGCCCTCAGATCCTTGCCCGTCAAACCACCCACAACCTTGGCCTTGACTTTGTCCCCTCCCGGGCCAGTCGGGTCACCAGGCGGGTGTCACTGCCGGGCCCAGCTCCACGTCCTTAGCCCCAGCCCAGCTCCCACAGGGACTCACCCACTCCTTGGAAGAACACGAAAGGGAAGATCCCCAGCAGCAGGAGCAGCAGTAGGAGCTTGTCCATCTCGGTCCGGGGGTGCAGGGGGGTGGAAAAGTGCAGAGGTGGCTGGAGCAGGGGAGCAGAGTGCCCAGGGAGGGTGAGGACAGACTGCGCTTGTGTGCAGGTGAGAGAAGGCCGGGCACTCTGGACAGAGCCGCTCTGGGCCGTGGGCAGGAGCTTCCTTTTGCACAACTGCCAGTGGGTGTTTCACAGCCAAGTGGGCCCAGGAAATGTTCCCACAGGACCAGCCCCCTTGGACACTTACAAGGATGTTATCCAGTGGGCCTGGAAACTTGTGGTGGTTCTAGACACCCCCTGTCTGGCTGCTGCCCAGGGAAGCTTCCTGTGCTGGGAGAGAGATGGTGCCTGAAATTTGGCGTGCTACAGTCCATGAGGTCGCAAAGAGTCCAACACGACTGAGCGACTGAACTGAACTGAACTGATCTCAAAGTAGATGGACCATATAATTTGTTCTCTAGAGCGAAGCACTGACCTGAGAATTTAACCAGATCATTTTCTGCTTTCCACTATCTTTTCCTAGCTTCCCCAGTGATACATGCTAAGTTGCTTCAGTTGTGTTTGACTCTTTGTGACCCTATGGACTGTAGCCTACCAGATTCCTGTGTCCATGGGATTCTTCAGGCAAGAATACTGGAGTGGGTTGCTATTCCCTCCTCCAGGGGATTTTCTGGACCCAGGGATCAAACTCATGTTTCCTGCGGCTCCTGAATTGCAGACAGATTCCTTACCACTGAGCCACCTGGGCATCCTAGTGATAAATAACATGGCTCTTTCCAATATCACAGTACGCATTGTGTCCTATGCACTCTTATCAATACAGCCTTCAAGTTTGCATAGACCAGGTGGAAGTAACACTACAGAAGAAGAATTTTGCTCTTTGGTGGCTCCAATAATCTGTTCATATCCTGTTTTCTCCATTTTCTACTCCTTCCTCACCCTCTGCTCTTGCACAGTGATGACGGGGGTGATGTGGGACTTGGGGCTCTGTGGGCAGCTCTGGAACCCCACTATCCTATGAGAGGGGCTCCTGAGCATACAGGGGACCTTGGATCACTCAGCAAATTTCCTCAGTGTGGGGACTGGGTATCAATGACGTCTTTCATCCACACACCCCACACTGCTGCAGAATCTACCCTGAATCACCTTTGTCTTTGGAAGGCGGTGGAGGGGAGTTCTCTCCTCTCACTATGTGGGAGGAGCTGGACTCCTAGTCTGTGGCACTTGGGGGCTCTGGGCCCCTTTCCCCCCTGATTGCTTTCTGGGCTGTCAGACCCTTATGCATTCATGCATTTGTCCTATTCTTGTTGAGTCAGAAATAGGGCTGAGCACCTGCTCTATACCACACAGTGTGCAGAGAGCTTCTGGAGAATGGTGAGAGTGATTGCCAGGGTCTCTGCCATGAAAGGATTGTTCTGATGGAGGAGAGAAGGGAATGGGAGACCCCACTCCCCACCCTACATTGGAACAGTTTATCTAGCCCCCAACCCGCACATTGGGACCTTGCTCCATCATCTTTCTCCCTCCTTTGGCTGGATCTCCAAGCATGAATATCATTGTTGCGAAACTGGCTATTTTTATAAAATGTGAAGACATTCCAGAGAATATAAGTAGCAAGGACGAATTGAAAGAGTAACATTGAAACATATACATCACCATAGGTAAAATAGATAGCCAGTGGGAATTTGCTCCTTTGCTGACGCAAGGAGCTCAACCTGGTCTCTGTGACAACCTGGAGGGGTGGGATGGGGTGGGAGGTGGGAGGGAGGTTCAAGAGGGAAAGGACATATCTGTGCCTATGGCTGATTCATGTTGATGTGTGGCAGAAACTAACACAATATTTAAAACAATTATCCTTCAATTAAAAATAAAACAAAACTGGCATAGCTCTAAAAAAAATTGTAATCAAAATATAAGAAAAATATTTGCACCCTCTTTGCCTTGTGTGGGTCACCTAGTTAGTCCATGCCAATGACCAAGTATCTGTAAAAATTCTGAGCCCTCCTATTTAGTCCTGGAGCAGAGATCATCTTTGTCTATATAAATCCAACTTGGTGAACACAGGATCTGTGCTTTTGGGGACTAGAAAAAGAGTTGAGTATGGTAGAAATTGTTTTACACATTGTAAAATAACATAGCCATCTACCTAGCTCTAAGGTCTCGATTACTTCTGTTGTTTGGATAGGATTTGCTTTTGGATATTTGTTTACGATATGTTTATGATAGGTTAAAGATAAATCTCAAATGATGTATTTGCATTTGTAGATCCTGGGTTTTGAAAATACTAAATAAGTGTTGTTCTAACTGCTCTCACAATTGCCAACACCAACTTGGCTCTGAGAGGTGACAGGGACTCTTTCACCAAAAGTGAGTCAAGCTCCTCTAAGCTCTCTTTTTGTCCTGTTTCCTGACCTGGACCGTGTCCTTGGCAAGGTCAGTCCAGTTTAGCAAGAATCTTGCTGGCTCAGTTTTTAGTAAAACTGATCAAATAATCTTTGATAATCTGATCACTTTGATAATCTGATCAAATTCCTCCTTCCTTGCCTCCATATCTTAACATCCTGCCCTCAGCAAGAATCCTGTTGAGTCAACCTACCAGGATTCTCATAGATCTGATGTTTCCTCTTAGAAATTTTACATAATGATGCCACTCCCTGCCCCAACCAGCCCCTTCTTGAACTCAGAACTGAGTCCATGCTTTCTTCCCTACCACCAAACCACACTAGAGTTGTTCCCTGGAATGAAATCTGCCTTACTGCTGTTAACAAATGTCCTGAATATTTAAGTTGTTATTGAATTTGTCACAATATTGCTTCGGTCTCATGCTTTGGTTTCTTGACTGTGAGGCATGTGAGATCTTAGTTCCAACCAGGGATCAAACCCACACCCATGCACTGGAAGGCTAGATCTTAACCGCTGCACTAGCAGGGAAGCCCCGTGAGTATTTTCCACTTAGCAGAGGGTCATGGTCCTAACTGAGTAGAAACGGAGGGAAGGGGAAGAAAAGCAAGCAGCAGGGGTTGCACCTGCAATGAGTGTGTCCTGAGCCTCAGTGCAGGTGTCCCCCAGGCGGGGTGTAGGCTTGGGCTCTGGGACTGGAGGGAAGGTAGCCGTGAGGGACATCTGACCCGGAAGAAATGGCTATTTCAGCAAAGCCCTACCCACAAGAAAAACTCTTGCTCTTGGGCCTGGAGCCTTTGAAATGCCCAGAGAATAAAGAATCGGGGACAGCTGAGGGGCCCAGAGAGCTGAACAGGCCTCATGTCCCCCACTGATTAGATAGCAGCCTCAAGGAACAGGGGTGGCACCTGGGACATTTGTCCTTGTAAGTATCCAAGGGGGCTGGTCCTGTGGGAACATTTCCTGGGCCCACTTGGCTGTGAAACACCCACTGGCAGGTGTGCAAAAGGAAGCTCCTGCCCACGGCCCAGAGCGGCTCTGTCCAGAGTGCCCGGCCTTCTCTCACCTGCACACAAGCGCAGTCTATCCTCACCCTCCCTGGGCACTCTGCTCCCCTGCTCCAGCCACCTCTGCACTTTTCCACCCCCCTGCACCCCCGGACCGAGATGGACAAGCTCCTACTGCTGCTCCTGCTGCTGGGGATCTTCCCTTTCGTGATCTTCCAAGGAGTGGGTGAGTCCCTGTGGGAGCTGGGCCGGGGCTAAGGATGTGGAGCTGGGCCCGACAGTGACACCCGCCTGGTGACCCGACCGGCCCGGGAGGGGACAAAGTCAAGGCCAAGGTTGTGGGATGGTTTGACGGGCAAGGATCTGAGGGCTCTTTCTGCTGTCCCCACCCGGACTGCTCGCAGGGAGAGTTCAGGTTCCTTTCCAAGGTCTCAGAGTGGGGTCAGTCCCTCTGTGGGGGCAGATGGGCTGGGGCCCCCTCTCAAGGGGAAGCAATTTGTGCTTGCTGGGCTGGCCCTAGGAGGCAGAGTCAATGGTTGCTGCAGACTTTCCATAGAGACACAGCCAAGAGCAGTGATGTAGTAAGAGGAGGTAATTGGATGGCTTATTTTGAACCAATACTTTTACAGAATTGGCTATTTTTGTAATATTATGTATGCTTAATGAATTCAGGATACTGTCAGACTCCTTTCAGTGGTATTGGGACATAGGTGCTTCTCTGAAGAACAAAATTTTAAATTAAAAAAAATTATCTGCTTCCTTTGTAGTATAGAGAAATGAGTAATACTGCAGGAATTGTTTCATATTTTATAAAATAGGCTAGTCCTACATAATGCTTTTGTTCCTATTTTATTTGGAAAGCACTTGCTGTACATCCTCCCCTCATAGCTCAGTGGTAAATAATCCGCCAGCCAATGCAGGAAACTTGGGTTTGATCCCTGGGTTGGGAAGATCCCCTGGAAAAGGAAATAGTAACCCACTCCAGTCTCCTTGGCTGGAAAATCTCATAGACAGAGAGACCTATAGGGCTACAGTCCATGAGGTCACAGAGTCAGACATGACTCAGATGTGACTAAACAGCAACAATTTTCACAGTCCTCCTTTTACTTAAATATGTCTGTACTTTGGATGACTTTGGTGCTGTCCTTGAAAATCTTTGGAGACCAAAATCTGCCTTCTCATCCTTAAACCAGTGTAGTATGCCCCATCCCTTTCCCGAGGGATCCTGGTCCAGGGCAGCTATATGGAATGCACTGAGTGTGTTCTGCACAACTGCTCCAAAGCTAAAGGCAGCTTGTGAGCACAGAGCTCGTACTATGGGGGTGTTCAGCAGTGCTATTCAGGTGCAAGTTTGGAAACTTCACTCGCTTGGTTAGAGCCCATACCTTTTTTTTTCCCCCTTTCATATCTCACCTTCTAGTATCTGCAATATTTCCCAGCAGGTAATGTGCCATATGCTTGTTCAAGGTTATTTTGGAAAAACAAACAGCTCTAGTGAGGCATCATTCACATAGTATGTAATTCATCGTAAAGTATACACAAAGTTATTTATCCTGAATGGATTTTGAAATTCCCATGTCAAAAACCCCATTTCTTTAAATATCCAATGGGAGCAACATAGTGGGGGTATTTCTTTCCTCAGATAGCATGCAGGACACGTATTCAGAGCCAGGCTTTGTCCCTCAACTCCTAGGTCCTACTGTGTCTTACATATCTTGGTCGCAGCCCATTCTACCCTGGCCTCCGCGTCCCTGTGCATTTCTCTGCAGCTCCAGCCACCTTGTGTAAAGTCTGCACTATTTTTAAGAGGGGCATATGTTTGTATGGCGAGGGGAACTGCACTGCAGAAGAAGGCCCTGGTTGCAGAACTTCCGATATGTTCTTCTTCAATATAAAAGGTAATGCTCTTATGTGGGGCCTCTCTGCCTTGAGCGGGTGCCTGATTCCTGACCCTGGGGAAGGGCTGCAGTCTGAGGGGCCCTCCCTGGGAGGTGGACATGTCCTTGGTTTGAGGCTGGGCTGGATGTGGCTAGTAGAGGTTCCAGGTACGGTTCTCTGATGCTGAGAGTCAACATCCTTCCCATCCAGATGGCTGGCTCTACAACCACACGCAACTGGACTGTTACGATAAATGCAGAGCTTGGAACTTGGTGCGCGGACGCCTCAAAGTTTCAAGTTTTTGCTGTAAAGGCCAAGACTTCTGCAACATGTACAGAGGAAGATCACTGCATTGGAAGAGTCACTAACTGCTAATTCCCTGCCCCCTCCCCCTTCTCTTCCCGGCATCTCTTGTCCTGGACCCTTCCACACGCCCTCCTGCCGAGCATGCAGTGTCCTCCTCTCTCCTCCAAGCTTCCCTCTTCATTTCCCTCCTGGCCACTGGCTCCTTCCCCCCAACACCAGGTGCTCTCAGCTCAGCTCACCCTTGGTTCATCTCCTGCTTCCTTCACATCTGTAAATCGCCATCCCAACCTCATCCCTCACAGTCACTCTGTTCCTCTGGCCGCCTAGTTTCTGATCCCACCTGCTCAGCAGTGACTGCCGTGTCCCAGAAAGGGGATGGATTCCATTTCTACATCAGGAGTTCATGATCAGTGAAAAACTCAGGAAAATGTGTCCACCTGTGAGATGAACAGAGAGGCCTCAAAGTCCAAGAAGATACCAAGTACCGAGGTCCAAAGAAGAAAAAGTTGGATCATCAGATTTAGATGCTACATACATACTCAGAATCTATTGCCAGCTTTGGTGATAAGGCTTACAGAGGTTCTCTAGGGAGTGAGGTGGGAAAGGGGGTGGACAAGTGATTGACACTAGAGGCTACCCAAAGAAAAAGTGGGTGAAGGTCACTCTCTAAAAAGATGATGGATGGTAGTCCTGGAAGCAGGTAGGGAAGCAGGACAGAAGAGCAGGATTTGGTGTTTCCATGACAACATGCATGTTACTGGCAGAGCGGGTTCAGTGGAGAAGTGGCACAGAAGCCACCTTACAGCAGGTTGAGGAGTGAGGGGACCAGGACAGGAGGACATAGTGAGGGCGGGCAGCTCTTCCAAGAAGTTTGGGAAGGATTGAGGATGCGGAAGAGCATCTTTATAAGAACAATGAGTTTAGTAAGTTGTCAGGCATAGGAAGATTTGTGTCTTCTCTTTAGTGTAAAAATGCTTCTATTATTATGACTAGAAATATCTCTCACCATCTTATTATTACTCTCACTCTGTGTGTGTTTTTTCTGACCTTTTGACCTCTCTTTTCTCCTTTGTGTTGTTTCCTCTGTCCGTACCCTTTTCCTTTATTTTCTTTCCCTAACCACTCATGATGCAAGAATATTATCATCTTACTTTATTTTTTTACTATAATCTTACACTTCTCTTTCATAAATTAAAACAAAGTATGAATAATATTTCCTTTCTTTTGTAGAGTCTAAAAATTCATTTTTGTTGATTTTTTTTATTTCAGTAAATTTTTTTGAACTTGTGAGAAAGTCTTCTGTATATCTACTTCTATTTTCAGAATGTCAAGTGTAAATATTTTTCGTGGTATCTTCCCCCTAAAATTGAGGTGAGATAGAAAATAAATATAAGATCAGTTAGATTAGCCTTTGTAGGGCACCGCCTATGCCAAAGCTTTGTCTTTAAACTCTAAAATATAGCCAGGACATGGAAGCAGCCTGAATGTTAATCAACAGATGAATGATTAAAGAAAATGTGGTACATATATGCAATGGAATATTCAGTTCAGTCACTCTAAATTAGGATGTATCTTCAGCCTATCATATACACATTAAATGTATGGCAAATACTTTCCAAATAAAACAGGAACTAAAGCATTACAGGGGCTTCCCTGGTGGCTCAGAGGTTAAAGCATCTGCCTGCAATGCGGGAGACCCAGGTTCTATCCCTGAGTTGGAAAGATCCCCTGGGGAAGGAAACGGCAACCCACTCCAGTATTTTTGCCTGGAGAATCCCATGGATCAAGGAGCCTGGTAGGCTACAGTACACGGAGTTGCAGAGTCGGACACGACTGAACTACTTCACTTTCACTTTTCAAAGCATTATAGAGGACTAGTCTATTTTATAAAATATGAAATAATTCCTGTTATATTACTCTTATTTCTCTAGACTACAAAGGAAGCAGATAATATAATCTAAAATTTTGTTGTGTTGCTCAAAAGAACACCTATGTCCCAGTACCTTTGAAAGTACAATTTTGTGGTATCCTGAATTCATTAGTCAAGTGTAATAAAAATAGCTAATTCCTGAATAAGAGTATTCATTCTAGGAGATCCAGCCAAAGGAAGGAGAAAGATGATAGAGCAAGGTCCTTACATTCCAGGTCACAGTTCAGGATAGGGGGTGTCTCCCATTCCCCTCTCCCCTTCTCCATCAGAACAACCCTTTCGTGGCAGAGACCTCGACAGTCATGCTAATCATTCCCCAGAAGCTCTCTGCACACTGTGTGGTACAGAGCAGGTGCTCAGCCCTATTTCTGACTCAACAAGAATAGTAGGACAAAAGCATGAACACATAAGGGTCTGCCAGCCCCGAAAGCAATCAGGGAGGGGAAAGGGGCCCAGAGCCCCCACATGCCACAGACTGGAGTCCAGCTCCTCCCACACTGTCAGAGGAGAGAACTCCCCTCCACCGCCTTCCGAAGACAAAGATGATTCAGAGTAAATTCGGCAGCAGTGTGGGGTGCATGGACGAAGGACATCATTGATACCCAGTCCCCACACTGAGGAACTTTGCTGAGTGATCCAAGGTCCCCTGTATGCTCAGCAGCCCCTCTCACAAGATAGTGGGGTTCCAGAGCTGCCCACAGGGCCTTGAATCCCACATCACCCCCGTCATCGCTGTGCAAGAGCAGAGGGTGAGGAAGGAGTAGAAAATGGAGAAAACAGGATATGAACAGATTATTGGAGCCACCAAAGAACAAAATTCTTCTTCCATAGTGTCACTTCCACCCTGGTCTATGCAAACTTGAAGGATGTGTTGATGATAATAGTGCATAGGAAACAATGCTTACTGTGACACTGGAAAGAGGCATGTTATCTATCACTGGGGAAGCCAGGAAAAGACAGTGGAAAGCAGAAGATAATGAGCTGGCCAAAAGTTCTCATGGAAGTTTATGCTCCTCAAACATCTTGATGGTGCTTCCCCAGGGAAGGATCTTGGTGCCATCATAAAAAACTCTACAAATAACAAATGCTGTAGAGGGTGAGGGGGCGAGGGAAGCCTCCACACTGTTGGTGGAGATGGAAACGATTGCAGCCACTATGGAAAACAGTCCAAACACACACACACACACACACACACACACACACACACATGATCCAGAAATCCCACTCCTGAACATATATCTGGAGAAAACTCTAAATCAAAAAGATACATGCAGCCCAATGTTTGTAGGAGCACTATTCACAATAGCCAACACGTGGAATCAACCTAAATGTCCATCAACAGATGAATTATACAGAAGATGTGGTACATATATACAATAGAATATTACTTAGCCATAAAAAAGAACAAAATAAGGCCATTTGCAGCAACATAGAAAAATCTAAAGATTATTATACTATGTGAAGTACACACACACACACACACACACACACACACACACATGATCCAGAAATCCCACTCCTGAACATATATCTGGAGAAAACTCTAAATCAAAAAGATACATGCAGCCCAATGTTTGTAGGAGCACTATTCACAATAGCCAACACGTGGAATCAACCTAAATGTCCATCAACAGATGAATTATACAGAAGATGTGGTACATATATACAATAGAATATTACTTAGCCATAAAAAAGAACAAAATAAGGCCATTTGCAGCAACATAGAAAAATCTAAAGATTATTATACTATGTGAAGTAAGCCAGAAAGAGAAAAACAAATACCACATAACATCCCTTGTGTATAGAACCTAAAATATGACGTAAATGAACTTATTTACTAAGCAAAAATATACTCAAGGTTTCCCCTGTGGCTCAGATGGTAAAGAATATGCCTGCAATGCAGGAGACCCAGGTTTGACCCCTGGATTGTGAAGATCCCCTGGAGAAGGGAATGGTAACCCACCCCAGCATTCTTGCCTGGAGAATTCCATGGACAGAGAGGCCTGGCAGGCCACAATCCATGTTATAGTCAGACTCACAAAGAGTTGGACACAGCTGAGTGACTAACACTCTCACTTTAGAAAACAAACCTATGATTACCAAAAGTGAGAGTGGATAGGGGCGGGACAAATTAGAAGTTTGGGAGTGGTAGATACACACTCCCATAAATAAAATAGATAAACAACAAGGTCCTACTGTTTTGCACCAGAAACTATATTCAATATCCTGTGATAACCCATAATGGACAAGAATATGAAAAAGGATATCTATATGTGCATGTGTGTGTCTGGTCTGTTTATGTAAATTACATGCTGAATCACTTTCCTGTACCTCAGAAACTAATACAGTGATGTAAATCAACTAGACTTTTTAAATACACTTTTATACTTTAAGGACAGTAAATATGAATCACCAACACTTATACTTTTTAGAAAAGATTTAGAAATGTGGCCTCACTGGAAAATGCCAGTGACAGCTATTTGTTTATGTTAAAATAAAATGGAGATGCGATATGACTAAAATAGCTGCACGTGTGTATCTGAACCTCACAGAAGTCATTTAGAAGATTTCAAGTTAAATCTACACCAGAAAAGGCCATGCTTGCCTCAAAGAAGAATATACTGCCCCACATTCCTGGCTGGCCTTCCTTCTTCCATTCTTCCTCATAGTTTCTTAAACAACATTCCATAATGTGTCCAGCTACGTTGCACTGGAAGATAATGGTCATCTTAAATGGTGGAGTTATGTTGAATAAGACATGCACCTCCGTGAATGATGTGTTGTGAAATTTTTCTGGTTTCTCAGGAGAGGAGCCTTCAGAGGTCCATCAGAAACTGAGTGCTTGATAATGTCATATATTAAATTTATCCTGAGCCCGTGAGACTTCCAAAGTTGGGAGAGAACTAATAGTTAGCTCTAATTCATGGTATTTCAAGCTTACTTAGTAAATGCCCCTTTCACTCCCCAGAGCTTCAGTCTGCTGCTGCTGTTGCTAAGTTTATCTGTGGTGTTTTGTATGGCAGCCCAAGCTGACCAAGCCCCCATCCAGTGATTCTAGGGAGAGATCAGCTTTGCTCTGTGAAGTCCTTCTGCTCTGAGACCCTCACAGGAATGAATTACTTGCCTCTTTCAAGCATGTCCTTCCTTTTTATTTTTGGAAGAGGTGAGGATTGTATTTAACTTCTCTGAGGACTATGAAAGAAAAAACTTCCCTGAGGCATGTTGGTGTCCCTGCTTTCTCCAAAGTCAGTACAAAGCCAGGGTTCTGGGAAGCTGGGCTGTGCAGCCAGCAGGTCATCTTCTTGGAAACCTCCTTGTCCGGAGGACAGTGGACCCGCTGCAGGTGCTGGGAGCAACTCTGCTCTGCAGGCTGCGGGGAGTGCTGAGTGCAGGAAGCAGGGCTCGGGGTTCCTTCCTCACCATCCCAAGCCATATCCACTGGGGGAAATTATCTGGAAGAAGCTTGGAGACTGTGTTGGTCTGCTAGGGCCACCATATAAAATTCCTTGGTGGCTCAGATGATAAAGACTTTGCCTTCAGTACAGGAGACCTCAGGTTTGATCCCTAGTTTGGGAAGATCCTGGAGAAGGACGGCCTCTCCTGCTGCTAAGTCGCTTCAGTCGTATCCAGCTCTGTGCGTTTGGTCTGCTAGGGCCACCATATAAAATTCCTTGGTGGCTCAGATGATAAAGACTTTGCCTTCAGTACAGGAGACCTCAGGTTTGATCCCTAGTTTGGGAAGATCCTGGAGAAGGACGGCCTCTCCTGCTGCTAAGTCGCTTCAGTCGTATCCAGCTCTGTGCGTCCCCATAGAGGGCAGCCCACCAGGCTCCCCCGTCCCTGGGATTCTCCAGGCAAGAACACTGGAGTGGGTTGCCATTTCCTTCTCCAATGCATGAGAGTGAAAAGTGAAAGTGAAGTGGCTCAGTCGTGTCTGACTCTTAGGAACCCCATGGACTGCAGCCCACCAGGCTCCCCCGTCCCTGGGAGTCTCCAGGCAAGAGTGCTGGAGTGGGTGCCATTGCCTTCTCCGGAGCTTCAGTCTAGAGAATAAGTATATGGTCAGTCGACCTAGAGGTCATCAGGCACCATCTCTCAGTGCAGGAATCTTCTCCAGGGCAGCAGCCAGACAAGTGACGTCTAGAACCACCACCAGCCTCCAGGCCCAGGCTGATCTCCATCAGACCTTGCAGTAATGTGTCTAGACAGAAACCCAACCAGGAAGTGTCCCAGCCAGAGAGCAGACTCAGAAATTAGGTGAATCTGGGTTTAAAGATTTGTTCTAACATCTGCTGGCTATGAAAGCCTGCATGTGTGCGTGGTAAGTTGCTTCAGTCGTGTCCGACTCTGTGCGCCCTGGCTCCTCTGTCCATGGGGATTCTCCAGGCAAGAATACTAGAGACCTTGGCAAGTCATTAATCTATAGCCCCCAATTTCCCCATCAGGGAAATAGGAAATATAATACCACTTAAGTCATTCGGTTCTGCATTCAATTCTTTATATTCATCTTCTGTTCAACTACTAGCTAGAGAATCCAGTTAAGAAAAATTTAATTTAAAAACTGGAACAGAGTAATATCCGGGTTTATATTTAGTGACCTCTATTCTCTGCCTGTTTCTTGGGCTCCTTCTTATTCACTAAAAGGGCTGATGTTAATGATGAAGCTCCAGTTCTTTGGCCTCCTAATGCAAAGAGCCAATTCACTGGCAAAGACCCTGATGCTGGGAAAGATTGAAGGCAAAAGGAAAAGGATGGCAGAGGATGAGATGTTTAGATAGTGTCATCGACTCAATGGACATAGATCTGAGCAAATTCTGGGAGATAGTGGAGGACAGAGGAGCCTGATGTGTTGCAGTCCATGGGCTCCCAAAGAATCAGACACAACTGAGCAGCTAAGACTTTCACTTTTCCTGAAAAACAGAAAAAGTTTCATCAACTGGGGATTGACTCTGAGAGCCTGTGATGCCTCCTGAAGTGAGGAGCCGGTGGAAGAGCACTGAGCTTGTTAAAAAGCCCTGACCACGTGTGTGTTTCCATGGCGCCCTGCAGTGGTTCCACCCTCTTCTCTCCCACCCCGTGCTGTGTTCATAAGTCTGTTCTCTCTGTCTGCATATCAATTGCTGCCCTGCAAACACACAGCACCATCTGTAAAATAGATGGCCAGTGGGAATTCGCTGTATGATTCAGGGAACTCAAACCGGGGCTCTGTGACAGCCTAGAGGTGTGGGATGGGGAGGCAGGTGGGAGGGAGATTCAAGAGGGAGGGGACCATATGTATACCTATGGCTGATTCATGTTGATGTGTGGCAGACACCAACACATATTTTAAAGCAATTATCCTTCAATTAAAAAAAAAGACCCTGTTAGTGGGCCTGCTCTGCCAATGACTGGCCCCCATCTCTACCAAGGACAGGACTTCGCTGATAGCTCAGTTGGTAAAGAATCTGCCTGCAATGCAGGAGATTCCGGTTTGATTCCTGGGTTGGGAAGATTTGCTGTGGAAGGGATAGGCTACCCACTTCAGTTTTCTTGGGCTTCCCTGGTCGCTCAGCTGGTCAAGAATCCACCTGCAATGCAGGACACCTGGGTTCGATCCCTGGGTGGGAAGATTCCCTGGAGAAGGGAAAGGCTGCCCTCTCCAGTATTGTGGCCTGGAGAATTCCAGGGACTATATAGTCCATGGGGTCGCAAAGAGTCAGACATGACTGAGTGACTTTCACTTTTCACTTTCTCCTGAGGACTAGTATAAGGCCAAAGCCCTGGGGTGGGGGAGGCGGGGCCCTTTGACCTACTTAAGGGACTGCCTTCTGAGGCCAGTGGACAAGCTGGTAGGGCTGAGTGCAGCTCTGGTTCTGCCTCCTGCCTGGTGAGTGCTGGGTGGGTGGGGAGTCTCATAGCCTGGTGACCCTGTTGACCTGGTCAGCTGGCTCAGTGGCTGACCACCCAGGGAAGAACTGCCTCTTGAAAGCCATGTACTACATTTTCATCATCTTTGTGTAAAACACATTCTTTTAAACAATTTTTTAAAGACACATCACAAGGCTATAACAGAGTGCATCAGATTCACTTTGCTGTATACCTGAAATTAACACTGCATTGTATAACTATGCTCTAGTGGAAAAAAAGGAGAAAAAATGCTGGCACAAAATACTTTTAAAGTTTTTTCAGTTTTTAAAAGTTTTAAAATGTACTTAAGATATTAAACTTAGATGTACTAAAACTTTTTTGCTTCAAAAAAGAAACCAAAAAGCTATAACGGAGTGATCAGCTCATCCCAGGTAGCCTGGGACTTTTCTGGCTTTAGCACTGAAAGTTTCACATCCTGGAAAACCCCTTTTATCTCAGGCAAATGTGAGATGGTTCAACATTTACATACATGAGAATAGAAGTATACGGACTAATATGTTCATATTGATTGTTTTTCAGTCATTCAGTTGTGTCTGACTCTTTGCAACCCCACGGACTGTAGCACACCAGGCTTCCCTGTCCTTCACTGTCTCCTGGAGTCTGCTCAAACACACGTCCATTGAATTGGTGATGCCATCTAACCGTGTCATCCTCTGCTGCCAGCTTCTCCTGCCCTCAGTCTTTCCCAGAATTAGGATTTTTTCCAATAAGTTGGCCTTTGCATCGGGTGGCCAAAGTAGTAGAGCTTCAGCTTCAACATCAGTCCTTTCAATGACTATTCAGGGTTGATTTCCTTTAGGATTGAGTGTTTTGATCTCCTTATATTGATTAACTCTGGTTAATAGATTATTTAATAGTTTATTTTATTTGTATTATACATGACCTTATATACTTTTTTTGAGTCCAGAAATGTTTGGTTATATTCTCAGCATAGGAATGGTAGCAATACTTCTTATGGACAATGCACTTTCTTTTTTTAATTTTTATTTTATACTGAAGTATAGTTTTTGTTTAACAATGATGTTTTAGTTTCAGGTGTTCAACAAAGTGAATTTTTAAAAATAGATACATGTATATGTATAACTGACTCACTTTGCTACAGACCACTTTGCTGTAGACAAGGCTTGTAAACCTTGTCTTCAGTGACCACATTTAAATTTGCTAAACAGGAAGCTGGGGGAACTATAAAAGTCATTTTAAAGCGATATTAATTACATTCATTGTTCCCGCTGTCGTCACCAATAGCCTATCCCTGAATCTCCTGGTTAGGAATGGACCCACACTGACCCACCTAGACTGGAGAATCTGGGTTTGATGGTTGTTTCTCTTTCAGGCAAGCTCTTGTATTGGGACAGAGAAATAACCAGACCCAGACTCACCTGTCATCCAATTCTCACCTTTATCATTCTCATTATTTTTAAAAGTCCAGAAAATATTATCTGAGTATTAATTATATATTTGTTGAAGCTTATTTATGAAAAAGAAAATGTTTTAAACTATTATAAGGATACTGAGTCAAATGGGGAAAGATTAGAAATAGATTTAACAGTAATGTTAATCTTATAATGTGAATAATATGATTGTTTAATAATAATGTAAATATTATTATTAAAAATAAATTTAATACTAATAGAAATATTCTTCATTTTATATCAAGCCTATTTTTTTTTTAATAAAAGGGATAGGAGAGAAAGAAGGAAAAGGGGGAAGAGAGAAAGAAGGAAATGAAAAATAAAAAAAACAGGAGAGGTGTGAAACATGATAGAGAGAAGGGGAGGGAGATTCTAATGGAAAACTAAAGATATAAAAAAGGAGATAAAAAGATGGATGAGGGTTTCCCTGGTGGTCGAGTGGTTAAGACTCCATACTTCTACTGCAGGGGACCTATGTTCGACCCCTAGTTGGTGAACTAAGATCCTGCAAGCCAAGTGGAATGGCCAAAAAAAAAAAGTTAAATTAAATTAAAAAAAAATTTTAAGCCCCATTCTCTTTCCCACTTAAAAAAAGAGAGAGAGAGAGAGAGAGACGGATGAAAATAGAGACTCCTAAACTGATAAGGTAGACTTTTTGCACTAATGTAAGAAAGGAAAAAGATGACAGAAATTTATCTTTGTCTAAAAAGATGCTAAAATCTTTCTTCCTAAAGAAGCTGTCCTTTGATTCAGTCTTCCCTCTAGCTACCACTCCATTGTCTTCTTATCTTCTCCAAGCTTCTTTTGAGAAGCTGGCACTTACTATCTTCACTTCCTCTCTGTGGATTAGCTCTTTAATCCTCTCTGATTTGGCTTCTGCCACCAATTCTCACCAGAACCTGCCCTGACCAAGGTCATAGCAGGCACCAAGGTCATGACTGGACCTTGCCTGCTTCTCGAACAACGTTGACACATCCGTGCCTCTTAGAACTTCTGACTTGAGTTCTGGATGCTGTTCCTTTCAGTTAGCTTTCTACCTATCTGACCAGCGTCCCCTCTTTCTAAAGGTGCTTCCCTCATCCCACCTTGTATTTATTTTAATTTTTTGGCCACACCATATGGCCTGAGGAGTCCTAGCTCCCCGACCAGGGACTGAACCTGGGACTTCTGCAGTGAAAGCACAGGGTCCTAACCACTGGACCACCAGGGAATCCTTCAGCCCTTAACTTTAGTGTTCCTTAGAAGTCCAGGCGATTCCTGCCATTCAGCACCTGGGGCAGTGGGAAACCCCCTAACTCAGGATCTTAGCAGCTTATACATCCTCGGTTAGCATGTAGCCATTCATGATCCAAACTTCACATCTCCAGCTGTACAATTATCCAAGTGTTCACACCTTTCTATCCAGTTACCAACCCCATCATTTTGTATGTAACCAGTAAAGAATTCATTATGTTTGCAGAGAAAGGATCTCCCTTTCAGATTCTGTATGATTAAAAAGCAAGCCACCCATTCAGCAAGGAGCTAACACCAGTGTGAGAGATGAGAAAATGCAGTCCAAGTCCTAACCAATGGACTGCCAGGGAAGTCCTTGCAATGAAATAGTTGAGATAACAGTGACAGACTATTTTTGAGGGGCTCCAAAATCACTGCAGATGATGACTGCAGCCATGAAATTAAAAGAAGCTTGCTCCTTGGAAGAAAAGTGACGATCAACCTCAACAGCATGTTACAAAGCAGAGACATTACTTTGCCAACAAAGGTCCATCTAGTCAAGGCTATGATTTTTCCAGTAGTCATGTATGAATGTGAGAGTTGGACTATAAAGAAAGCTGAGCACTGAAGAATTGATGCTTTTGAACTGTGGTGTTGGAGAAGACTCTTGAGAGTCCCTTGGACTGCAAGGAGATCCAACCAGTCCATCCTAAAGGAAATCAGTCCTGGGTGTTCATTGGAAGGACTGATGCTAAAGCTGAAACTCCAATACTTTGATCACCTGACGTGAAGAACTGACACCTTGGAAAAGACCCTGATGCTGGGAAAGATTGAAGGCAGGAAGAGAAGGGGACAACAGAGGATGAGATGGTTGGATGGCATCCCCAACTCAATGGACATGAGTTTGAGTAAGCTCTGGGAGTTGGTGATGGACATGGAAGCCTGGCATGTGCAGTCCATGGGATTGCAGAGTCTGACACGACTGAGCGACTGAACTGAACTGAACTGACTCAGAAAAACAGTCTGACATATACATCCTCATGCCTCAGTCCTCAGAAATAAAGAAGGTATGACTTTGTATCATTGTTGTTGTTCAGGTGTGTCCGACCCCATGGACTGTAGCGACGGTAGTGACTCTTTGTGACCCCGTGGATTGTACCCGCCAGGCTCTTCTGTCCAGGCAAGAATACTGGAGTGGGTTGCCATTCCCTTCTCAAGGGAATCTTCCCAGACCAGGGATCGAACCTGCATCTCCTGGGTCTCCTGCATTCCCGCTGGGCCAGCACGGAAGCCCCAGGGTCCTGAGCACCAGTACCCAAGTCTCTGCCTCAGTCCATACAAGTCAGGCGTGTCCGACTCTCTGCAGCCCTGCGAATCGTGCCCTCCAGCCTCCTCTGTCTGCGGGATTCCCCAAGCAAGACTACTGGAGTGGGTTGCCATTGCCTCCTCCAGGGGATGGTCTGGTAAGACTGGATGATGCTGGGCCTTGAATGCCAAGCTGTGAGCTTTCTAGATTGTTCAAGAAAAGAGAAGGCTTGGGGGATCCACGAGGAAGACTAGAGGGAGCCTTGCTGACTGTGGTTACAGAGAAGCTGGCAGGGACCTGAGCGGCCTGCCTTTCTCTGCAGGAGCCTCTTCCTCTCCAGGGTCCCTGATGGGGGACATCCACTCACCCCGGCTTCCAGGATGGGGATTCAGGCTGGGACCAGAGTGGAGCAGGGTGACTAATGGCACAAGATCCATAACTGGTCGGGTCTGGGCTCAAATCCTGACTCTAGCACTTACTGGCCGGGACTGTGGCCAAGTTACTTAACTTATCTGAAAGCATCGGCTGCCTCATGGACTGCAGCCTACCAGGCTCCTCCGTCCATGGGATTTTCTAGGCAAGTGTACTGGAATGGGTTGTCACTGAAGGCAATGGCAACCTATTCCAGTACTCTTGCCTGCAGAATCCCACAGACAGAGGAGCCTGGACAGCTACCGTCCATGGGGTCACAAAGAGGCAGACATGACTGAAGTGACGTAGCATGCACACATGCCTACCAAAATATAACAACAGATATCTTTAGCTGATATAATTATGAGTGGTTTTCACTTTTCTTTTTGTGCACAAGAAAATCATTTTCACAACCTAACAAATGTCACTTGCTGATCCTTGTCATCATACCCAGCATATCATTNAAGACCCTGATGCTGGGAAAGATTGAAGGCAGGAAGAGAAGGGGACAACAGAGGATGAGATGGTTGGATGGCATCCCCAACTCAATGGACATGAGTTTGAGTAAGCTCTGGGAGTTGGTGATGGACATGGAAGCTGGCATGTGCAGTCCATGGGATTGCAGAGTCTGACACGACTGAGCGACTGAACTGAACTGAACTGACTCAGAAAAACAGTCTGACATATACATCCTCATGCCTCAGTCCTCAGAAATAAAGAAGGTATGACTTTGTATCATTGTTGTTGTTCAGGTGTGTCCGACCCCATGGACTGTAGCGACGGTAGTGACTCTTTGTGACCCCGTGGATTGTAGCCCGCCAGGCTCTTCTGTCCAGGCAAGAATACTGGAGTGGGTTGCCATTCCCTTCTCAAGGGAATCTTCCCAGACCAGGGATCGAACCTGCATCTCCTGGGTCTCCTGCATTCCCGCTGGGCCAGCACGGAAGCCCCAGGGTCCTGAGCACCAGTACCCAAGTCTCTGCCTCAGTCCATACAAGTCAGGCGTGTCCGACTCTCTGCAGCCCTGCGAATCGTGCCCTCCAGCCTCCTCTGTCTGCGGGATTCCCCAAGCAAGACTACTGGAGTGGGTTGCCATTGCCTCCTCCAGGGGATGGTCTGGTAAGACTGGATGATGCTGGGCCTTGAATGCCAAGCTGTGAGCTTTCTAGATTGTTCAAGAAAAGAGAAGGCTTGGGGGATCCACGAGGAAGACTAGAGGGAGCCTTGCTGACTGTGGTTACAGAGAAGCTGGCAGGGACCTGAGCGGCCTGCCTTTCTCTGCAGGAGCCTCTTCCTCTCCAGGGTCCCTGATGGGGGACATCCACTCACCCCGGCTTCCAGGATGGGGATTCAGGCTGGGACCAGAGTGGAGCAGGGTGACTAATGGCACAAGATCCATAACTGGTCGGGTCTGGGCTCAAATCCTGACTCTAGCACTTACTGGCCGGGACTGTGGCCAAGTTACTTAACTTATCTGAAAGCATCGGCTGCCTCATGGACTGCAGCCTACCAGGCTCCTCCGTCCATGGGATTTTCTAGGCAAGTGTACTGGAATGGGTTGTCACTGAAGGCAATGGCAACCTATTCCAGTACTCTTGCCTGCAGAATCCCACAGACAGGGAGCCTGGACAGCTACCGTCCATGGGGTCACAAAGAGGCAGACATGACTGAAGTGACGTAGCATGCACACATGCCTACCAAAATATAACAACAGATATCTTTAGCTGATATAATTATGAGTGGTTTTCACTTTTCTTTTTGTGCACAAGAAAATCATTTTCACAACCTAACAAATGTCACTTGCTGATCCTTGTCATCATACCCAGCATATCATTATGACTCCCTATGTAGGATCCCCAGCTCCTCAATTCAGGCTGATGTAACTGCAAATGTGGAACTGCTTATGGCTGCAGTTTGCACCTGTGGTGGTTAGATTCTCAGGGCAGCTTTTTTTTTTTAATTCTAAAGAAGTACAGTTGATTTCCAATTTTGTATTCGTGTACAATAGGTATGCTATACAACAGGTGTATAGCAACGTGGTTCAGTTATACAACAATCAACCATCCTTGTGTCTCTGGAATGAATTCAGCTTGATCATGGTGTATGATCCTTTTTACGAGTTGCTGGGTTTGTTTGCTGAGATTTTGTTGAGGAGTTTTACACCTATATTCATCAAAGATATTGGCCTCTAATCTGCTCTTTTGGTAGTGTCTTTATCTGGTTTTGGTATGGCAGGAATACATGAAGGAGAAAATACAGCTTCTTCAGTATGTGGTATTGGGAAAATTGGACTGATACATGTAAAAGAATGAAATTACAACATTCCCTAACACTGTATACCAATAAATAAATAAATAATAATAATAACCACCTCAAAGTTAAGACCTAAATCTAAGATGGGACTGTCCATTGGTTAAACTCAGGTGCTCTTTTCCATCCACTACCACCTGGAAAGCTGCTTGGTCCACATGTTCTCACTAAAACCACCAGTGGAGGGAGAAGTTAGAAGTGTACTTATGAATAGATAAAGATCTTCCTGTCACCCATATATGTCTCTGTGTTTGGCTTGAACCACCAAATGATAGAAACCAATCGCTTTCATTGCTTCTCAGCTTGGCTTCTAAACCTACTTCCATCCCTTCTCCCTCCCAGTGATAAGCATATTTTTACCTCTTAATGTTTTTTCTCTGTGTCAATTATCAGGGCTTTCAGTGTGATTTTTATGGAAGGAAGAGACATGGAACTGGTACACGGAAACTGATGGAAGGGCTGATTGGGATGGGGGCCAGCGATTCCGTGAGAGAGATGACTGTAGAAGACAGCATACGGTGTGGGGTGTGGGATTGTTCTTAATCTTTCAATAGTCTGAAACAGGCTCTAGCCAATTGCGTAGGTTCCATATTTGCCAGACAAACTGCTTGATCCCAATCATGATTTTCTTGCCCTTACGCCTTGCTGGGCATTCACTCATGAGAATGTTGACAAGAGAAGACAAGCAAGGTGAAGGAGGCACTGGAAGCAAGTAAGCTGTGTTTTAGGAAGAAATGAGACGTCATCAGTAAAATGCAAATCAAAACCACACTGGAACCCCCGTACATCATAGAATTATAAAATGGTGTAGCCACTTCTGATAGTACGTGGGCAGTTCTTTTAACTTTTCGTTAAAAAGTTAAACAGTGAATTACTGTGTGACATAGCAATTTCATACCCAGGAATTGGTGAAATAAAAATTTGTTTAAGGCAGAAGAAGAAAAAAAAATTTAAGCATAAAATCCTGTCTCTATCCATTTGGGCCACTACCCCCCTTTACTGTGCGTTATTGGCGTGCTCAGTCGTTGAGTCGTGTCTGACTCTGCAGCCCCAGGGACTGTAGATTATCCACATTATACCTTAACCAGATCTCCTTGAAAGATGTAGGAACACCTGCTTGACTGAAAAGAGAATTTTCTTCTGGCACCAGCAAGATAAGTCCTTAGGAGATAACATTCTTTCTCAATCCTGTAAGGCGTCATGGGGATCCGCTTTGGAAGTACAGATATGGATAGACTATCCATATGCTACTTTGCTATCTAACCTTTTGTCTCAAAAATGTACATAACTGTGCTTTGATCTGTTATCGGTGGAACAGCCCTCAGAGATTTCTGAAAGACTGTTTCCTGGGTTTAATCCTCAGATTAAATTGAATAAAAGTCCCCCCTTCTTTTTTGGATTGACTATTGATTAATTTTTTCATTGACGGTATACATGTACTCTTGCCTGGAAAATCCCATGGACGGGGGAGCTTGATGGGCTGCAGTCCATGGGGTTGCTAAGAGTCAGGCACGACTGAGCGACTTCATTTTCACTTTTCGCTTTCATGCATTGGAGAGGGAAATGGCAACCCACTCCAGTGTTCTTGCCTGGAGAATCCCAGGGACGGCGGAGCCTGGTGGGCTGCCCTCCATGGGGTTGCACGGAGTCAGACACGACTGAGGCGACTTAGCAGCAGTAGCAGCAGCATACATGTACAGCTATGAACTGTGACTCTATGTTTGATTCAGGGACTCACTGAGGACTATAACCTGGACAACAGCCTCTCAGTAGCTCTAAAGGGATTATCTGAAGAGGCAGAGGGGCTTCCCAGGTGATGCTAGTGATAAAGAGCCTGCCTCCCAATGCAGCACATGCAGGAGACCTGGGTTTGATCCCTGGGTCGGGAAGATCCCCTGGAGGAGGGCATGGCAACCCACTCCAGTAGTCTTGCCTGGAGAATCCCATGCACAGAGGAGCCTGGCAGTCTATAATTCATAGGGTCACAAAGAACTGGACACCACTGAAGTAACTTAGCAGGCACACATGCACCTAAGAGAATTAAAAACGAGCTGACATAAAAATTTGCACACAGATGTTCATAGCAGCATAATCCATAACAGGCAAAAAGTAGTTGGTGATGGACAGGGAGACCTGGCATGCTGCGATTCATGGGGTTGCAAAGAGCTGGACATGACTGAGCGACTGAACTGAGCTGAAAAGGAAAAAAACCCCTATCCATACAACGTAATATTATTCAGCAATAAAAAGAAGTGCTGCACTGATGCATACTTGTCTACTTAAAGAAAAGTGTACAGACACAAATGGTCTGGACCTAACAGAAGCAGAAGATATTAAGAAGAGGTGGCAAGAATACACAGAAGAACTGTACAAAAAAGATCTTCACGACCCANGAGGAGGGCATGGCAACCCACTCCAGTAGTCTTGCCTGGAGAATCCCATGCACAGAGGAGCCTGGCAGTCTATAATTCATAGGGTCACAAAGAACTGGACACCACTGAAGTAACTTAGCAGGCACACATGCACCTAAGAGAATTAAAAACGAGCTGACATAAAAATTTGCACACAGATGTTCATAGCAGCATAATCCATAACAGGCAAAAAGTAGTTGGTGATGGACAGGGAGACCTGGCATGCTGCGATTCATGGGGTTGCAAAGAGCTGGACATGACTGAGCGACTGAACTGAGCTGAAAAGGAAAAAAACCCCTATCCATACAACGTAATATTATTCAGCAATAAAAAGAAGTGCTGCACTGATGCATACTTGTCTACTTAAAGAAAAGTGTACAGACACAAATGGTCTGGACCTAACAGAAGCAGAAGATATTAAGAAGAGGTGGCAAGAATACACAGAAGAACTGTACAAAAAAGATCTTCACGACCCAGATACACACGATGGTGTGATCACTCACCTAGTGCCAGACATCCTGGAATGTGAAGTCAAGTGGGCCATAGAAAGCATCACTACGAACAAAGATAGTGGAGGTGATGGAATTCCAGTTGAGCTGTTTCAAATCCTGAAAGATGATGCTGTGAAAGTGCTGAACTTAATACACCAGCAAATGTGGGAAACTCAGCAGTGGCCACAGGACTACAAAAGGTCAGTTTTCATTCCAGTCCCAAAGAAAGGCAATGCCAAAGAATGCTCAAACTACTGCACAATTGCACTCATCTCACAGGCTAGTGAAGTAATGTTCAAAATTCTCCAAGCCAGGCTTCAGCAATACGTGAACTGCAAACCTCCAGATGTTCAAGCTGGTTTTAGAAAAGGCAGAGGAACCAGAGATCAAATTGCCAACATCTGCTGGATCATGGAAAAAGCAAGAGAGTTCCAGAAAAACATCTATTTCTGCTTTATTGACTATGCCAAAGCCTTTGACTGTGTGGATCACAATAAACTGTGCAAAATTCTGAAAGAGATAGGCATACCAGACCACCTGATCGGCTTCTTGAGGAAACCTATATGCAGGTCAAGAAGCAACTGGACATGGAACAACAGACTGGTTCCAAATAGGAAAAGGAGTACGTCAAGGCTGTATATTGTCACCCTGCTTGTTTAACTTATATGCAGAGTACATCATAAGAAACACTGGGCTGGAATAAGCACAAGCTGGAGTCAAGATTGCTGGGAGAAATATCAATAACCTCAGATATGCAGATGACACCACCCCTATGGCAGAAAGTGAGGAGGAACTCAAAAGCCTCTTGAAAGTGAAAGAGGAGAGTGAAAAAGTTGGCTTAAAACTCAACATTCAGAAAACGAAGATCATGGCATCTGGTCCCATCATTTCATGGGAAATAGATGGGGAAACAGTGGAAACAGTGTCAGACTTTATTTTTCTGGGCTCCAAAATCACTGCAGATGGTGACTGCAGCCACGAAATTGAAAGACACTTACTCCTTGGAAGAAAAGTTATGACCAACCTAGATAGCATATTCAAAAGCAGAGACATTACTTTGCTAACAAATGTCTATCTGGTCAAGGCTATGGTTTTTCCTGTGGTCATGTATGGACGTGAGAGTTGGACTGTGAAGAAAACTGTGCACCAAAGAATTGATGCTTTTGAACTGTGGTGTTGGAGAAGACTCTTGAGAGTCCCTTGGACAGTAACGAGATCCAACCAGTCCATTCTGAAGGAGATCAGCCCTGGGATTTCTTTGGAAGGAATGATGCTAAAGCTGAAGCTCCAGTACTTTGGCCACCTCATGCAAAGAGTTAACTCATTGGAAAAGACCCTGATGCTGGGAGGGATTGGGGGCAGAAGGAGAAGGGGACGACCGAGGATGAGATGGCTGGATGGCATCACGGACTCAATGGACGTGAGTCTGAGTAAACTCCCGGAGATGGTGATGGACAGGGAGGCCTGGCGTGCTGCAATTCATGGGCTCACAAAGAGTTGGACACGACTGAGCGACTGAACTGAACACTGTGAAGAAGGCTGAGCGCCGAAGAATTGATGCTTTTGAACTGTGGTGTTGGAGAAAACTCTTGAGAGTCCCTTGGACAGCAACGAGATCCAACGTGTCCATTCTGAAGGAGATTAGCCCTGGAATTTCTTTGGAGGGAATGATGCTGAACTGCAACTCCAGTACTTTGGCCACCTCATGCAAAGAGTTGACTCATTGGAAAAGACGCTGATGCTGGAAAGGATTCCAGGCAGGAGGAGAAGGGGACAACAGAGGATGACATGGCTGGATGGCATCACTGACTCGATGGACGTGAGTCTGAGTGAACTTCGGGAGATGGTGATGGACAGGGAGGCCTGGCGTGCTGCGATTCATGGGCTCACAAAGAGTCGGACGCGACTGAGCAACTGAACTGAACTGAACTCAAGAGTTGTGAGTTTGTTTTATCCGCGGACGTACTGAACACTCTAGCCTGGATGACACCTTCTCAGTAGCTCTAAGGGGATTATCTGAAGGGGCAGAGGAGAAGCCAGTTTGTGATTTTTGCCTAGGGAGTACATGAAGCCAAGTATACATCTTGATGAAGGTTAACTGCTAGTCAAAAAGAACACCTATCTCAAGTTAATGACTTTAGGGTTTTTCCACTGTATAGGAAGATGCAAGACTATGGGGTTATTAACAGTTTTCCTGAGATAGATATCTAAGTACCTAAGGGGCCTGCTTGTCCACAGCACAGGGTGCTTCACCTGTGATCACCTGAATTTCCACTCAAAGTGGCCAGTGAGTTCTGCAGTGGGTTACAACTTACCCTTTGAGAAAGCGGGGGTGAGCAATGCTCTCTGTTCTTTGTTAACATGCCACAGCATGGGGGAAGAGTGAGCAAATGAAGAGCTATGGAGAAATGGTAAGTGCTTTCAAATGTCAGCTGTGCCTTCATCTTTGGGTTTTCTTCTTTCTCAAAAGGAGTTTGAGATGCACATGCACACACTGGTATATTAAAAATGGATAACCAACAAGGATCTCCTGTATTGCACAGGGAACTTGCTCAATGTTATGTGCNCCTTTTGGTTAGGGAAAACAGGTACAAATGTAAGTATCTCCTAAAAGCACGTAGCATAAAGCAAACTTGAAAAGCGAGGTATACCTATATCCACTCCCGCCCCCCACAAAGCCCCCTCTCCAAATGCCAGCAACTGGGGGTAGTGCGTCAACATATGAATTGGGGTCCACTTTAGTTTAAACAGATAGTGACCCCAGGGGAGGGAAATCTGAGGAAAGGTCTGTGAGAAGCTGGTGGGGAGGAGTTGTCTGGGAAGTATTCTCTCATCCAAGTTAAGGCAGGAGAGGCTGTGTGCTCACAGCAGCTGGTCAAGGAATCAAAGCCTGATTCATGGAGCTCTTGTTTACTCCTCTCCCAGGAACGTGTCGGACCCATTTCCTTCCTGTTATCCATCCTCAGAGCTGCCCCAACTGCCCCGCCTCATCCAACCATGCCTCACACACACCATGACGAGTCTTGGCTGCAGCCCAACGGGGATGAAGTATAGATAAACTCTCCCCATGATGCCGGCGGGGATGGGGCAGGGGTGCCATGGTGGGTTGTGGAGACAGAGGCTCCTGCAGACACACTGGGGTGTGGCTTCCAGGAAGAGGGAGGTGGGAAACAGAATTGCTTGCTGTGATGAGGAGTTTCTGCCCGTGAGGCTGACCCCACGCTGCCTGCGATTTTTCGTTACAGTTCCTCAGTGTGGCTGATCTGAACTGGCCGGCACGATGCTGTAAGAGGATGCCATTTCCACGGGTTTAATTCAGGAATTGATGAGGAACTTTTGGGCTGGACTGTCTGTCCCCATTCTAGCCTCCATCGCTCCCTTGTCCTGTGGCCCGTGGCTGAGATAATGGCTGTCCTGCGTAGAACATCTGTGAGAGTGAAGCTTGTGAGGCAGGGTACAGCCGTGCAGGACTAGGCCTGCCCTGAGGTTGAGCCAAAGCAGGCTTTCACGTTCTATGATGTGAGGGGAGAGAGAAGTGTCGCTGTGTGTCTGCGTGTAGGGGCGGTGTCTGCTCATGTTGGGGAGGTGTAGGGCTGTCCAAGAGAATAGAAGGAGCAGAGGAAGAGAAATTGGAGGGCCATATGAGGATGCCATTTCCACGGGTTTAATTCAGGAATTGATGAGGAACTTTTGGGCTGGACTGTCTGTCCCCATTCTAGCCTCCATCGCTCCCTTGTCCTGTGGCCCGTGGCTGAGATAATGGCTGTCCTGCGTAGAACATCTGTGAGAGTGAAGCTTGTGAGGCAGGGTACAGCCGTGCAGGACTAGGCCTGCCCTGAGGTTGAGCCAAAGCAGGCTTTCACGTTCTATGATGTGAGGGGAGAGAGAAGTGTCGCTGTGTGTCTGCGTGTAGGGGCGGTGTCTGCTCATGTTGGGGAGGTGTAGGGCTGTCCAAGAGAATAGAAGGAGCAGAGGAAGAGAAATTGGAGGGCCATAATATTCAGTCTTCATCTCCTTCCCAAGCCCAGAGTTTCATGTAGGACTTGTGACGGCCTGCACACAAAGATACAGGGATAAGACAAGTATGAGGAGAGTTAACACACATCAAGTACCTGTAAGGCATGGTTTTATTTAACCTTGGCAAAACTGCAGCAAGTGAGTTCCACTGTGATCCTCATTTGCCTCATGAGGCAGCTGATGCTTTCAGATAAGTTAAGTAACTTGGCCACAGTCCCGGCCAGTAAGTGCTAGAGTCAGGATTTGAGCCCAGACCCGACCAGTTATGGATCTTGTGCCATTAGTCACCCTGCTCCACTCTGGTCCCAGCCTGAACCCCCATCCTGGAAGCCGGGGAGACTGGAAGTCCCCCATCAGGGACCCTGGAGAGGAAGAGGCTCCTGCAGAGAAAGGCGGGCTTCTCAGGTCCCTGCCAGCTTCTCTGTAACCACAGTCAGCAAGGCTCCCTCTAGTCTTCCTCGTGGATCTCCCAAGCCTTCTCTTGAACAATCCAGAAAGCTCACAGCTTGGCATTCAAGGCCCAGCATCATCCAGTCTTACCAGACCATCCCCTGGAGGAGGCAATGGCAACCCACTCCAGTAGTCTTGCTTGGGGAATCCTGTGGACAGAGGAGCCTGGAGGGCACAATTCGCAGGGCTGCAGAGAGTCGGACACGCCTGACTTGTATGGACTGAGGCAGAGACTTGGGTACTGGTGCTCAGGACCCTGGGGCTTCCATGCTGGCCCAGCGGGAATGCAGGAGACCCAGGAGATGCAGGTTCGATCCCTGGTTTGGGAAGATTCCCTTGAGAAGGGAATGGAAACCCACTCCAGTATNTCGACAGCAACGAGATCCAACGAGTCCATTCTGAAGGAGATTAGCCCTGGAATTTCTTTGGAGGGAATGATGCTGACCTGAAACTCCAGTACTTTGGCCACCTCATGCAAAGAGTTGACTCATTGGAAAAGACCCTGATGCTGGAAAGGATTCCGGGCAGGAGGAGAAGGGGACAACAGAGGATGACATGGCTGGACGGCATCACTGACTCGATGGACGTGAGTCTGGGTGAACTTCGGGAGATGGTGATGGACAGGGAGGCCTGGCGTGCTGCGATCCATGGGCTCACAAAGAGTCGGACGCGACTGAGCAACTGAACTGAACTGAACTGAAGAGTTGTGAGTTTGTTTTATCCGTGGACGTACTGAAGACTCTAGCCTGGATGACACCTTCTCAGTAGCTCTAAGGGGATTATCTGAAGGGGTAGAGGAGAAGCCAGTTTGTGATTTTTTCCTAGGGAGTACATGAAGCCAAGTATACATCTTGGTGAAGGTTAACTGCTAGTCAAAAAGAACACCTATCTCAAGTTAATGACTTTAGGGTTTTTCCACTGTATAGGAAGATGCAAGACTATGGGGTTATTAACAGTTTTCCTGAGATATATATCTAAGTACCTAAGGGGCCTGCTTGTCCACAGCACAGGGTGCTTCACCTGTGATCACCTGAATTTCCACTCAAAGTGCCCAGTGAGTTCTGCAGTGGGTTACAACTTACCCTTTGAGAAAGCGTTGAAGCCAAGTATACATCTTGGTGAAGGTTAACTGCTAGTCAAAAAGAACACCTATCTCAAGTTAATGACTTTAGGGTTTTTCCACTGTATAGGAAGATGCAAGACTATGGGGTTATTAACAGTTTTCCTGAGATATATATCTAAGTACCTAAGGGGCCTGCTTGTCCACAGCACAGGGTGCTTCACCTGTGATCACCTGAATTTCCACTCAAAGTGCCCAGTGAGTTCTGCAGTGGGTTACAACTTACCCTTTGAGAAAGCGGGGGTGAGCAATGCTCTCTGTTCTTTGTTAACATGCCACAGCATGGGGGAACAGTGAGCAAATGAAGAGCTATAGAGAAATGGTAAGTGCTTTCAAATGTCAGCTGTGCGTTCATCTTTGGGTTCTCTTCTTTCTCAAAAGGAGTTTGAGATGGACATGCACACACTGCTATATTAAAAATGGATAACCAACAAGGATCTCCTGTATTGCACAGGGAACTCTTCTCAATGTTATGTGGCAGCCTGGATTGGAGGCGAGCGAGAGGGAGAATAAAAGAAAGTGAAAGCTGCTCAGTCATGTCCGACTCTTTGTGACACAATGAACAGTATAGTCCATCGGATTCTCCAGGCCAGAATCCGGGAGTGGGTAGCCATTCCCTTCTCCAGGGGATCATCCCAATCCAGGGATCCAACCCAGGTCTCCCACATTGCAGGCAGAGTCTTTGCCAGCTGAGCCACCAGGGCAGTCCTTGAGGGAGAATGGATACAGGTCAGTGTATGGCTGAGCTCCTTTGCTGTTCACCTAGAATGATCACAGCATTGTGTTTTCAGCATATGGTTTCCTTTATTGTTTTCCTTTTCCTTTGGTCGGTTTTGGCAGCACCAGGTCCTCTCTGCTGTGCAAGGGCTCCAGTTGTGGCAGGTGGGGGGCTTCTCCTCCTGCAGCCTGCAGGCTCAGTAGTGGTGTCGCATGGACTTAGGTGACCTGAGGCATGTGGAACCTTCCTGGACCAGGGATCAAACCCACATCCCCTGCACTAGCAGGGGATCTTAACCACTGGACCACGTGGGAAGTCCTATCACAACATTGTTCATCGACAATACCCCAATGCAAAATAACAAGTTAAAAAAAAAACACAACCTTTTTAAAGACTGGAAAATTCAAGAGAATAATAGTATTCCATAATGTGCAAAAGCTATATGAAATTCAAACACAATATTATAAAGCAATTATATTCCCATTAAAAAATTTTTAAACTTAAATTAACTATATGAACTTTAGGACACAACCATGCTCATTCCTATTTTCTGTGGCTGCCTTTTGGCTACAAATGGCAGAGTGGGATAGTTGTAAGAGACCTTATGACTCATAAAACCTAAAATATTTACTCTCTGGTCCTTATAGAGAACCCGGGTGTATTCTTGCTCCAATTAATAACTTCTGGGTTGGAGAGCAGTACTGTGAACTTTGGAGACAGATTGTCTGGGTGGAAATCTACTGCCATAGTTTTGGGAACTTACCACACTTCTCGAGTCTTTAGTTCCCTCATCTATAAAATGGGAATAATAGTACCTCCCTCACAGAGCTGTGAGAATAAAAAGATACGATGGATACAAGGGTACGGCTTTGATATGTGCTACTTATGATGATTATTGGCTACTTCACAGAAAGATATCAATGCTGAGAGCAGACACAGCCCCAAAGGTGGGATACACTGTCGTGACATTCAACACCTTTGCTATGAAATGCACCTTTGGGTGAAATATTTAGACATCAGGCATGGGTGGATGAAAAATGGGTACTCAGTGCACCAGAATTAGATCACATATGCACTCTGCTGCTTTTAAAAAAGATATTTATTTATTTTAAAATTATTTATTTATTTGGCTGCTTTGGGTCTTAGTTGTAGCATCCAGGATCTAATTCCTTGACCAGGGATAGAACCCAGTCTCCCTGCTTTGGAGGCATGGAGTCTTAGCCACTGGACCACCAGGGAAGTTCTTGCATTCTGCTTCTTCTTCTAAAGATAATTCTACCACTCAGAATTATCTCCAGTCTTCCGTTCTTTGCAGATGGACTTTCTCTGGTTCTCCATCATGTGACTGAAGATGGATACCCCAAAGCAGCTGAGTTTCATATTACAGCTTTAATCACATTCAAAGAATTAGTCTCTAAAGTCCAATAACAAAATGCTAGGAAAGAGAATTTTATTGACTCAACTCAGTGGCAAGTGTTCACCACTGACCCAGTCAACCCAGACCAGAGGAAAGACTTAGTATGTCCATGTGGTTTGCACCCTCGAGGAGATATATCTATTAATACACCCATTCTCCCGCCAAGCCAGTGGCATGGCCACCCAGAGACCATTATCAGGTAATAACTCAAAACATGCAGAAAGTTGCAAATAAGAAAAAGAGTTTATTGAGAGTCCTAAGAATTGCATTTTGGGAGGCAACCATTTGAATGGCAACTCAAATTCTTCCGTTCTTTGCAGATGGACTTTCTCTGGTTCTCCATCATGTGACTGAAGATGGATACCCCAAAGCAGCTGAGTTTTATATTACAGCTCTAATCACATGCAAAGAATTAGTCTCTAAAATCCAATAACAAAATGCCAGGAAAGAGAATTTTATTGACTCAACTCAGTGGCAAGTGTTCACCACTGACCCAGTCAACCCAGACCAGAGGAGTCTTAGTATGTCCATATGGTTTGCACCCTCGAGGAGATGTATCTATTAATACACCCATTCTCCCGCCCAGCCTGTGGCATGTATTCTGTGAATACAAAAGGAAGCGATGTCCACCCAGAGACCATTATCAGGTAATAACTCAAAAAATGCAGAAGGTTGCAAATAAGAAAAAGAGTTTATTGAGAGTCCTAAGAATTGCATTTTGGGAGGCAACCATTTGAATGGCAACTCAAATGTGCTCCAGGTGGGGCAACAGACAATAGTGGGGGATTATAAAGGCAACAGAGACATTCTAGAGAAGAAACAAAGGTTATTATTACTGAACGATGACTGGTGCTGGCAGGCATTCAGTCACTTGCTGGCAGCAGATTGGTTGTTAAGCTGAGCTCTCTAAGGAGAAAAGAAGAAAAGTTCTAAGTAGTCTCAGGATGTCTGGGTTCAAAGTTTATGTTGGGTTTAGTGGTGGATGTGTGTAACTTCCACTCCCTTCATGCTTCCCAGCCCCATCTTGGATCCCTTTGACATAAGCAACTCCATTTTTTTTTTTTAAGCCACTGATACTTAAGAGATTTGTGTTACAATACCAAGCCCACTGAACTAATCCATCATTTATGGAGCCCCTCACACTTCTACTTTTTTCAGCCTTGGAAGACTCCCCCTCCTCCTTCAGTTCCTGCCTCCAGAACATGCAGAATCACAAATTCAGCCTTCCCCAGACCCTGCCAGTTTAAGCAGCCAATCAATGTGACTGCCAATTAGGACCTGAAAAGGGAGAAAGTACCCTTGGACTTAGCTATGCCCACTCATCTCATCCCAATTTGGTTTCAAAGAATACATTCCTCCTTCAGTTCCTGCCTCCAGAACATGCAGAATCACAAATTCAGCCTTCCCCAGACCCTGCCGTTTTAAGCAGCCAATTAATGTGATTGCCAATTAGGACCTGAAAAGCTATGCCCACTCATCTTCATCCCAAGTTGATTTCAAAGAATACATCCCTGGAGCTTCTCGCAGTGAAGGATGAGAAGTTTGAAGACAGAACAAGTCTGAGGCTGCTTCTCATGGGGGATCCACGTTCAGATCAGAGAGTCTTGGAGGCTGCGGTGGTTGCAATTTAGGGATTCGGAAATTAGCTTCATCCATCACATCAGGGCAAAAGCTGGGGCCTTGACTTTAGAACTTGTTGCAGAGGGGCGAGTCATGACAGCATTTATATTCCACAGTAACACTGGGATTAAAGAGCCTCATGGGAGTACACAGTCGGCTACAACCCTGCCGTCCATAGGAAAGCTTGCCATCTTAGAACAAGTCTGAGGCTGCTTCTCATGGGGGATCCACGTTCAGATCAGAGAGTCTTGGAGGCTGCGGTGGTTGCAATTTAGGGATTCGGAAATTAGCTTCATCCATCACATCAGGGCAAAAGCTGGGGCCTTGACTTTAGAACTTGTTGCAGAGGGGCGAGTCATGACAGCATTTATATTCCACAGTAACACTGGGATTAAAGAGCCTCATGGGAGTACACAGTCGGCTACAACCCTGGCGTCCATAGGAAAGCTTTCCATCTGGAGAGGAGCAGAGAAGACAAGTGAGACCCCAGAACCTAGGACGCAGCCCCCCGGGTGTGGGGCTCAGCATATCCTGGGGGTACTGCTCAGTAAATATTCCTGAATGAAGCATGGGATTCATGCATCAGCCAACTAATCAAGAATGAGGAGGAAATAGCACATTTCATGGAGGAGGACTCATATTCAGTAGAGAGAATGTCAGCCATCTGGGACTGAGAGGCTGGACGGAGCGCCCCCTGGTGGGCTCTCCTGGGATCGCTTTGCAAGCTCTGGATGCAAGCAAGCATGCTCGGCCGCTTCAGGCGTGTCCGACTGTTGGCGATGCCACGGACTGTAGCCCGCCAGGTGTCTCTGTCTGTGGCATTCTCCAGGCAAGAATACTGGAGCCATGCCCTCCTCCGGGGGATCGTTCCGACCCAGGGAAGAGTCTCCTGCATGGCCGGCGGATTCTTTACCAGCTGAGCTACCAGGGACGCCCAAGCTCTGTATATTAGAGTGCAATCCATCCCCCCGCGCCCAAGAGAAGGCAGAAAGGATGAATAGAACTGTCCTCTCCGCCCTGCCCATTTGTCCCCCAGTATATGTCCCTAGTTCCCCAAAACCCCATCCCAGTCAGGTCTCACTCAGCCTAGTTCCAGTTACCTCCAGGAGCTAAACTCCCTTCTTTCTCCCTCTCTTCCTTCCCCCTCCCTCCCTCCCTCAGTCACCCCTCCCTCTCTCCTTCATCCCTCTCTCTCTCCTACGCTCTTCTCTCCCCTCACCTCCCCCTCCCTTAAAGGCCCCCATTCCAGGTAAGGGCCAGGGCAGCCCAGTACCAGAACGAGGGAATTATGTTTCCCTGCTGCGGCTGCTGCGTCGCTTCAGTCGTGTCCGACTCTGTGCGACCCCACAGACAGCAGCCCACCAGGCTCCGCCGTCACTGGGATTCTCCAGGCAAGAACACTGGAGTGGGTTGCCATTTCCTTCTCCAATGCATGAAAGTGAAAAGCCTAAGTGAAGTCGCTCAGTCGTGCCCGACTCTTCGCGACCCCATGGACTGCAGCCTACCAGGCTCAACCCCTTTCTCTGTGGCTCCTGCTCCCAGGGTTCCTGCGCGACCACTTGCCCGAGGCCCACAGCCACTCCGACTTGTGCTTGGGGTCTAGGTACTCACAGGGTCCCATGCAGGGTTCATACTACCCCCTGCGCCCCTTTCCTGGAGCACCCACTCTCAGTCCCTAGCCTCCAGCAAAGTTCACTCCGAGACCTGGTGGGCACCACCTACCTTCGTAGATCTTCCTCAGAAAGCACTGCTGGCCGTCTTGAGTCTGGCAGGTGCTTCCTCCAGACTCGCAGACCCCGCTGGTGTTCACTCTGTTACACTGGAAACATTCCAGAGCTGGAAAGTCAAAGCATCAGAATCAGATTCTTCCGCGCCAGCCTCCCGCAGCTCGGGAGGGAGTGCACCTGTGCCCAGGGGCGCCTGGACGCTGCCGGTTTCCCTCCTCCTGAGGAATGTTCTGGAGGCAGGTGATTTGTCCCTGCCTGGCTTCCACCTGGGCGGAGGCATGCGCGCCCCCAGGCACAAGACCTGCAGCCGAGCACAGAGCTCCCGCGTCCTCCCAGGGACCCGCGGTGCCGCTGGAGGAAGGGCAAGTCCTTCACTGCGGCTCCGCGCGTCCCACTGGCCAGCTGACCACACCCCAACCCCAGGGGGCGCCACTGAGGGTGTTCCGTGTGAATGGCATCTGCAGGAGCGGCACAGTGAGGGCTGCAGGGAGGCGTCAGCACCGCCCAGTCCCCTCCTTCCCGAAGAGCCCCCATCCTCCAGCCTTCCCCTTCAGCTGAAGAGACAACTCCGAGAAACCCAGGACTCAGCCTAAAGAGGGGCAGGGAAGGGAGAGACAGGACAGGTGGGCGGAGGGAGTTGGGAAGAAAAAGAGATCAGGAAAGAGGGAGGCAAGATGGGCGGAGACGGAGAGCAGAGGAAAGGAGGGAGAGAGGAGAGGAGGG
>SJXQ01011591.1:177625-301635 GCA_006408695.1 Aepyceros melampus | reverse complement strand
GAGAGAGGAGGGGGGAGGAGAGGGAGAGAGGACAGAGGAGGGAGTGAGGATGAGGGGAGGAGGGAAAGAGGGTGATTGACAGCGGGAGGGAGAGAGACGAGGAGGGGGAGGGAGAGGAGGACCGGCAGAGAGGGAGGGATCTGCGGGACAAATGCAGGCGCCTGGGGTCCCAGCTCTTCACTCCCTCCTCTGGTCCTGGAGTTATTTACCACGGTGAGCTCCTGCCAGTGAGAGACGCTATTCTAGGTGTTGGAAATAGGGTGCTGAAGGGAGCACGGAAACATCCATTCCGCCTATCAAATACTAAAGAAATAAATTGGGGAAATGACTGACAATGAAGAAATAAGAAAGGTTATTTCAGGTCCTGGTGACTCATGAGGACAATGGCAAGGAAGATCATGGAGGAGGGAGCGTGAGGAGGCTGTGGGGAGGCAGAGTGCTTTCTCAGAGGTGACTTGAGCTCAAACCTGAATTTTTTTTTTTATGCTAACCACTAAAACAACTGGCAGTAGCTGGCAAACTGGTTCCAGGAAGATATTCGGGCAAGTGCACAGAAAGTTCCTGAGCTGCAATTAGATTGGCCAGTTTGAGAAACAGAAGCATCAGCACAGGCAAAGTGGAAAAGGGCGAGAGTATTGTAAAAGGAGACTGAAGCGGTTGATGGGGTCAGAGCACAGCAGGCATCTGCTTAGACCTGCGCTGTGGTGGTGCTTTCATGGACCATGTGTGGCTGTTGCGCCTGTGAAATGCCAGGAGTCCAAACAGATGGGCTGTAAGTCAACTTCTAACACTTCGCACACACACACACAAATCGTTTAAATTGCTCATCAGTGACTTTGGTGTTGATTACATGCTGAAATGATAGTCGAGCCCGACTCTTTGTGACCTCATGGACTGGAGCCCAGCAGTCTCCTCTGTCCATGGGATTCTCCAGGCAAGAATACTGGAGTGGGTAGCCATTCCCTCCTTCTGGGGATCTTCCCAACCCAGGGATTGAACCTGCATCTCCTGCGGCTCCTGAATTGCAGAATTCTTTACCACTGAGCCACCAGGGAAGCCCAATGGCTGAGATATATTGGGTTAAATAAAGTGCATATTCAAGTTAATTTTACACATTTCTGAGTTTTTAACATGCCTACTGGAAGAGTGAAAATGTCGTCTGCAGCTTGGCTTGCATCTTATTTGGACTGTCATTTAGGCCATGCTAGGAACTGAGATGGTATTCAAAGTTGGAAAAGGCCATCAGAGGCTTTTTCAGTAGGCGGTGACATTGACTAGCCTTTTGCATGTACACTCTGGCAGCTCTGCAGACAATAGGCTTTAAAGGAGAGAGTAACAGAGGCCCAGGACACGGTTGGTGGAAAGTGGAAGTTGGGAAGGAAGCCACAAGTCAACAGCGTCCAGGCAAAAATGTGAGAACTTATAGGTCAGGTATACTGAAATAGGACTTCCCAGGTGATGCTAGTGATAAAGAACCCACCTGCTAACACAGGAGATGCAGGAGACCTGGGTTCGATCCCTGCGTGGGGAAGATCCCCTAGAGGACAACATGGCAACACACTCCAGTATTCTTGCCTGGAGAATCCCATGGACAGAGGAGCCTGGCGGGCTACAGTCCATAGGGTCACAGAGAGTTGGACACGACTGAAGCAACCAGGCATCCCTGCACATTGTCTTACTTCCCCACACCCCTCCTGGTGTTTCCTGGAATTAGCTTCCAGACAAATGATTTTTTATTCCTATCAGCTTCAGATGATGGATTTTCATTTAAATCAAGTGTATGCTCTTCTAAATTAATTTTTCATGTTTTGTACTCCAAGTCTTCTTGTGCTTTTAAAGAACAAACAAAACATTGACTATGAGCAGGCTGATTCCATTTGCTAATGAACATTGAGAAAAAATGGTGCCTGTTAATGCTAATGATCATTCCAGTTTTAATCAATCATGGAATAAAAAAAACTATGAAAGTATATTCTGTAGAAGGTGAAACACTTTTTGTAATGCTATAATAAATTTAGTTGGAACATCCACAAAGCACATAAACTCATTTATTTTTACAGTGGAAGAATAAATACAAATGCGAGTAGAATATGATATTGCAGCAAAAGTCAGTAAACTGAGAACCCAGAGAGTGAAAAGTGCCCTTGCAGTTGGTTCTGATGCACACATAATTGTGAATTGTGTCCTGTGTCCAAACAAGATAGTATATGAATATAAATAAATGTATATGTAAGTATATTTAAAATATTTATACATTATAAATATATCATATGTAAATATTAAAAGGCACACACATCTATTGATGCATTGATATTAAAATAAGTGACGCCTTTATATTATGAACCATATACATGAACATATACACTCTATACGTATGTACACATACACACCCGCAGGTAGAATAACTGAACTCTGAAAGTTTTGTGATGAAGGTGATGTGGAATGAAAAATAGTCTTCAGCAAAAATTCTCCCTGCTCCCTGTCATCAAGCAGATCAGAAAATGGTTAAGCTTCTGGAGAACTACACTGGGATTCAATCTGCGTTCTACGAGTAAAGGACATTTTGTTAAAGGTCCCGCAAGTGTTAATTGCATTTTGGTCATGTAATAGAGTGTCTGACTCCAGTTTCTGATGTTTCACAGCTGGCAAGCTTGAGGTCTTGCCCCTTGTGCCCCACAGGTGGGCCCCAGGGGCTCCTTCTTTCAACATTGGTGGGAGTTGCACACCACACAAGCCCCTACCTGAATGCAGGAAACGTCGCCCTGCCTCTCTTTCTCACCATCATCTAAATTCAAAAGTCTCCTTTCTCTGCTCCCTCAAGCCATCTTAAGACACCTAGCAGTAAGTGCTGCTCTCCCAAAAAGCCTCATGAGATAACGAATGAAGGCTTTTCCCACCCTCCTGGTACCTATGTGGCATCATCAGTCTTGACATCGAATCCAAGCTTGGGTGAGGATCCATCCTGTTTCTATCATATTACTCCAACAGTTTAACGTCTTCAAGTGTTCAACAAATGAAGTACCCAAGTATTTCAGCTTTCAAAAATGTTTAACTGGTTGACATTATGAAAAACAGACTTTCGAGCAAAAAAGATATTGAAATGTATTCCTACAAAAGCAGAATGCCCCAGATTATAGGGTAAATGGTAATCTTATGTCTGGGACATTCTAATGTCTAGGCAGGCAGACAAAGAGGAGAAGAGACAGGCAATGCCTAGAACCATAAGCTGCCACTCACCCAGGTTCCCTCTGCCCTGCTACATGCTGGGGTGGGGGAGCAGGGGAGCTCACCTTGAGGGAGTCCGAGCAGTGAGGACAGGACCACCAGCAGCAGTAGCAGAAGGCACTTAGCCATCTCTGGATCTGGCTCCAGCTGCAAAGACTCACAGAAGGCAGGACTGAACCACAGCCTCAAGAGCCTCAAAGATCCCGACTTTATAATTCCGGGCTGGGAGAAGCAGCCAATGGCAGCCCAGGCAAAGGCTTGCACTTTCCCAGACAAAGAGAACAGAGTGCCTGAAGGAACTAGGGCCCTACATTCTTTCCAGCAATTACTGACCTTGGTCACTTCTACTGGCCCTACTGAGGAGGCCAAGGTATGTAGGAAGAGCTGACTCTCATGTGTCCCCATTGCGCAATTGCAAAATTGAGGACTAGAGTCTGACTTCCATCACCTGGGGACTTGGGAATTTGGTTGAATTAGTGATGTTTTACCATTTAAGAGTTTTACCATATTGAACGGAACTACTGAAATATGGTGTGGAAAAAAAACTGCTATTGAGAATTCTCTCTTATTAAAATCAGCCTCGGGAAATAAACACATGCTTAGACTTTGTAAAGTGCAGGCCAGACACAAATAGATTTTGATGATAGTGTTACCAACCAGGGTTCTTGGCCTTCTTAATCAATAGAAATTGATCAGAGGCCAGACAGAAAATTCAGGCCAAGCTTTATTGGGGCCCTGCTGCAGCAGGGGAAGTGGGAACAAGCAACAGGTTCACTTGCTCAGGGGAGGCAAGCTGGTTCCTTACATGGGGTGATGGTAGGGGTGTGTCCAGGGGTCAGGCAAGAGGAGTTATATAGGTATAGGGTGTTTGCCCACCCCTTTAGTGGTATTGAGTGCAGGGGCCATGCATATATGCTACATTTGCTCCCAGCTCTTCAGAAATTGGGTTTTGGATCTCTTTTTATCTTGTTGTCCATAATCTGCTCCAACTGCACATATACGCAGTTATTTTTAGTTTCTGTGGGGGTTTTTTTACTCAAGGAGACATTTGTCAGTTACAAGCCCTGGAGCAAATTGTCCCAGCCTGTTTGTCAGATACAAGCACTTGAGCAAAGGATCCCAGCCTGTCCCAGTAGTATTGTCTCCTTTCTTGGAAATGAAACACAACTGCATTTGTTTTTTTTCACTTTTTGGCAAATAGGAGCAAAATGGAGTATTTCTCCCCAAGTCATCCAAATCTGTACTACAAGTGTTACCGAAAGAGTATGGGGGGGTCCGGCTGCTCACCGCTCAAAAGCCAAACAACAGGCCAAGTTGGTGGAGAGTTTGCTTTATTTCAGGTGTTGGCAACTGGAGGTGTGTGTGTGTGGTGGGGGCGGCAGGAAGGGTAGTGGACGTCTGTCCAAAGGCTGACTCCCCTCCCTCCCCTGGCAATCAGTGGGGCAAGAGCTTTTATAGACAGAAGGAAGGAGCCACATGCAGAAACAGCAGTCAGCTGCTTCCCGTTGGTCACTGATGGTCTGGCTCACATCATCTGGACTGTTTTAGGTATAGTGAATCTTCAGTTCCAGCGTCCATTTGTTCCCCCGCTTTGTAGAGGTTTTCTCAGAGAATTGTGGCAGCTTATGTCATGTGTAGTTTGGTCATAATGGAGCTAATTTCTTCACCCTGTGTTTTCGCATCTACAAAACAAGTCACAGGATGTAGCTCAAAATATTATCTATAGTCCTTGGTGGCTCAGATGGTAAAGAATCTGCCTGCAATGCAGGAGACCTGGGTTCAATCCCTGGGTCAGGAAGATCCCTTGGAGAAGCGAATGGCAACTCACTCCAGTGTTCTTGCCTGGAGAATTCCATGCACAGAGAAGCCTGGCGGGCTATAGTCCATGGGGTCACAAACAGCTGGACAAGACTGAGTGTTTCACTTCTCTTGAGAAAGAACGAAAGGTCCTTGAGTATATTTAATGACCATATTATTATTATTTTGGTCTCCATTGACAGTTTTCCTTTATTTCTGGATTTCTCATTTCTCTGATTAAACTTATTCTTTGACTAAAGTTTCCCACAGACAAAAGGCAGGTAGATGACATGGGGGCAGAGGTGAGGGGAAGGACCATAGGGTCCTGCTCTGTTTCACAAATGACCCAGAGTTCTCATTATTATTTTAATCTCATTTTTCCTGTTTAAATAAAATTTTCTTTTCTATTCTCGATGCTGGACTACAGCTAGTGGAGAACTCACTTTCCAGAACTGTGTCAGAAGAAAATCTGCCGACCCATCCCCACACCATCCAATAAAATAACTAACTGGCAAAAAAGATCTTAAACAATCATTCTAAATCTCTGAAAATTGTCATAAGGGCATACAGCAAACCAGGAAACTTTTTTTTTTTTCCCCCAAGAAAATCTACTAAATCTTGGTAAGAACAGTGAGAATCTGGGCAGGTATTGCCACCGAAAGTGGGATCCAGATACTTGCCACTCAGAAGCATTGAAGAGGCCAGGTTGATGAAAGGAAAGTTTGCTTTAGTGCGGATGCCAGCAGCCCATAAGAATATAAGAATCTGAAGTTCTCCCCCAAAGGAACAAATGTGATTTAAACAGAGTGTGGGGATGTTCAACAAAAAGGGCGCCCTCAAAAGCAGTGAAGAGTTTGGTCGTAATTAAAGAAAAGACTCTTACTTCCGTGCAAGGACACCGTAAACTGTAGGTTAGCTAGTTTGCCAGAGAGACCCAGAGAGAGAAACAGCTAAGATAATCCTACTTGGGGCAAAACAGATATGAAAGACTGGCCTGAAGGTTGACCTTTGCAAAGGGGCCTGAAAAGAACTGGATCAGACTCTGAAGATTTCCATGTCCCAGGAGCCGATCAGCAGGTAAACATGAAGTCCANAGATCAACCCTAGGATTTCTTTGGAAGGAATGATGCTAAAGCTGAAGCTCCAGTACTTTGGCCACATCATGTGAAGAGTTGACTCATTGGAAAAGACTCTGATGCTGGGAGGGATTGGGGGCAGGAGGAGAAGGGGACGACAGAGGATGAGATGGCTGGATGGCATCTCACGGACTCGATGGACGTGAGTCTGAGTGAACTCTGGGAGGTGGTGATGGACAGGGAGGCCTGGTGTGCTGTGATTCATGGGGTTGCAAAGATTCGGACATGACTGAGGGACTGAACTGAACTGAACTGAATAATTAGTGAAACCAAACAGATTATGTGAAATCTGCCTTTTTTTTTTTCTTCATTTTCCCTATCACTTCTAATTCTATGTCTGTCAGAGAAGATATAAATGTCTGACACAAAATAAAAATCGTGTCAATGTTTCATGCCTATTTTTGTTACTGAATATTTGATGGATAGTCCTAATAAGCAAATAATTGTGCATCTTTATTTGATGTAATGCAGGTATTAGATATTATGTAGATTAGGAAATCTCTTTCGTAGTAATGTGATAAACCACACCATTCAACTGTGACAAAATAAATTTCAATAGCAGAATAATTACCATGGAATTTTTTTTTTTTTTTTACCATGGAATATTTAATTTGGGTTTCCCTTATAGCTCAACTGATAAAGAACCTGCCTGCAAAGCAGGAGACCATGGTTCAATTCCTGGGTCGGGAAGATCTGCTAAAGAAAGGATAGGCTATCCACTCCAGTATTCTTGGGCTTCCCTGGTGGCTCAGCTGGTAAAGAATCTGGCTATAATGTGGTTAAATTTAATCTACTATCATCTTCAATCTGTTTCACTGACAGCTGTAGTATATTACAGAAAAACTGATTATAGTGGTCTCTTTAAATTGTATTTTGTACCTTATTATTTAATTATAAGTGTTATTCTTTACTCAATACCAAGATTCAAATGCTTAATTAGAAAAGGAGATGATAAGATTTCTAAAAATACTACTAAAATGTGTACACATTTATTGCTGAAAAGCTTATTAAACATGAAAGGATTGAGCATGATCACAAACTTGACTCCAAATAATTCTTATTGAATTTAAATCACAAAAGGTCTCATCCCTCAAGGACAATAGAAGAATAAAAAGAAAGCAAGCTCATGCTTCTGAAAGGAAGTAAGTTCAATATTCAGTAGAATTTTATTGAGTACCTGCCTTCTGGAATAACTGAAACAAGAATTCCAAACAAACACAATTTAAGAAAAAAAAAAAAAAAGAGTATACTGTCTGAAAGAACTGAAAGTCTACAGAAAACATATAATTATGGTACTATACAGAACTAATTAAAATAATGTATTGAGAAAGGATATAGGATGACTATTGAAAATATATATTAATATATTTTCTTTCTTTTTCACTTTTATGACACTCTTCTGATATTTTGTTGTTGTTCAGTCCTAAAGTCATGTCTGATTTTTTTTTTAATCTCATGAACTACAGCACACCAGACTCCTCCATCCCATACTCTCTCCTGGGGTTAGCTCAAATTCACGTCCATTGAGTTGGTGATGCTATCTAATATCTCATCCTCTCCCATCCCTTCCTCCATTAGCCTTCAATCCTTCCCAGCATCAGGGTCTTTTCCAATGAGTCGGCTCTAAGCATCAGGTGACCAAAGTATTGGAGTTGCAGCTTCAGCAACTGTCCTTCCAATGAACATTCAGGACTAATTTCCTTCAGGATTGACTGCTTTGTTCTCATTGCAGTCCAACACTCTTAACCATCTTCTCTAGCATCATAATTTAAAAGCATCAATTCTTCAGCACTCAGCCTTTTTTAATGGACCAGTTCTCATATCCATTTACTACTGGAATAACTTTGACTAATGGACTTTTGTCAACAAAATAATGCCTCTGCTTTTTAAAATGCTGTCTAGGTTTGTCATAGCTTTCCTTCCAAGAATCAAGCTTCTTTTAATTTCATGGCTTCTGTCACTGTTCACAGTGGTTTTGGAGTCTAAGAAAATAAAATCTGTACCCCTTCCACTATTCCCCCTTTCTACTCTCCATGAAGTGATGGGACTGAATGCCATTATCTTCATATTTTGAATGCTGTTTCAAGCCAGTTTTGTCATTCTCTTCTTTCACTGTCATAAAGATGCTTTTTAGCTCCTCTTCACTTTCTGCCATTAGACTGGTATCATCTGCATATCTGAGGTTGTTGACATTTCTCCTAGCAATCTTGATTCCAGTTTGTGGTTCATCCGCCTGGTATGTTGCATAATATGTTCTGCATAGAAGTTAAATAAGCAGGGTGATAATATTACCTTTGTCATACTCTTCCCTATTGTGAACCAGTCTGTTTTTCCATGGCTGGTTCCAACTGTTGCTTCTTGACTGACATACAGGTTTCTCAGAAGGCAGGTAAAGTGGTCTGGTATTCTTATCTCTTTAAGAGTTTCCAGTTTGTTGTGATCCACATAGCTAAAGGCTTTCGAGTAATAATTGGAGCAGAAGTAGATGTTTTTCTGGATATTTACTCAGTCTTTTTTTCCTATTCACTGTCACCAAATTAATGTCCACCAACAGATTATATGCCTAAATAATTCTCAAATTTGTGAATAATATTCAGTGTACAATAACATTCAATTGATCATTACAAAATTATTTTACTTTCATCTCCAAAATCAGTTATCTGACTTTGCCGTGTTGCCCTGTTTTATGTACATAAAAATTAACTCCATCATTTCTATTGACAGTCTACAAGAAAATACTTAGTAATAAACATAAGGTTGTCTTGGTGTATTCCAGAGTTACATAACCGTAATACAATTGAACTGTACTTTGACTTTCAGTGATATTTGCATCTCAGTATATTCACTTGAATTAACATTGCTGCAAAGAATTAATATAAAAATACTACTTTAATTAACTGATAGGAAACCATTTTGGTTATGCCAATGTCCACCAGTCACTAAAGACAACCAGGAACATGTTACCATATAGAATTGATATTCATTTTACCTAAAGAGACTGCAGACCACTGGGAACAGGGAATGTCTCAGAATCTAGCATATGAGGCTTCTTATAGAACTTGGCTTGTGTTGAATCATATGAAGATGGTATGCATATGACTCTTGCTTTCTGTTCTCATATGAAATTTTTTGACATTGTCTCATAAGAGTATATACCTTATTTTCTAATTTCCTCTATAAATCCTGCTCTGGTACTTTTTTGAACACTTAACAGATGTTTGCTGATTTCAGTGTGAATCAGCCATAAAAATACATATGTCCTCTCTCACCACTCAATATTCCCATCGTCTTCAACACTTAAAAACAAAACATAAAAATAAATAAATACCTACAGAAATGTGTGATTGGTAAAAAGATGATGTCTTGTAAATTTTAGAATACTTCAATTTAATCTAGCTTCATTTGCTTTATATTTATTTGAATTCCCCCAATATTCTGTCTGTATGTTTTCTGCCTCACTTGTGTTTAATTATTGTTAAATAGTACTTCTTTTCTCCATTTCCATAGAATTTTTTTAATTTTAATTTTGGAATTAAGAAAGGCTGATTTATATATGAATTTCAATACCTTAACAAAGAGAATCAGAGAAGTAATGACACCCCACTCCAGGACTCTTGCCTGAAAAAATCCTATGGATGGAAGAGCCTGGTTGGCTGCAGTCCATGGAGTCACTAAGAGTTGGACATGACTGAAGCGACTTAGCAGAAGCAGCAGTAACAAAGAGAATAATGACAATTAAGTAGCTTGAGGAGAATGAATTGAAATTAACATCGAAGGAAACATGAAGATAATTATTAAAACTGGGAAATTTTTCAAACTACAATTGAAGGTAATCAAATCCATGGATATTAAACCTAGAAGTAGACCTAAATGTATTCCAAATGGAAGAATGAGCATTTGGAATAAGATTGAGGTTTCCAGGTGATGCTAGTGGTAAACAACTCAGCTGCTAATGCAGGAGAAACAGGTTTGATCCCTGGATCAGGAAGATCCCCTGGCGTAGGAAATAGAAACCCACTACAGTATTCTTGCCTGGAGAATCCCATGGACAGAGGAGCCTGGAGAGTTATGGTCCACAGAGTCTCAAACTGAGTCTCATGACTGAGCAACTAACACTATATATCCATGCTTCTTTATAACTAATAGCTAGATTGGTTATGGGCATATTTAAGCAATTCCCAGGAAGTTGGTTTTGAAAATTGTTTGTATTAAGGGATCCTATTATTGGATTTACTGGCTTTCCTAATGTGGGAGAACCTAAATATTAACTTTCAAGTCACCATGAAAGATATGATGATATAATAAACCAAGATTTTCTTTTTTATTTGATTGATTACTTCAGTAACTTAAAAAAAGAGAGAGAGAGAAAAAAGAAAGATAGAAAAAAGACGGGGAGAGAGAAAGGGAAATGTTACCAAAGGACCATGTACTTAGTTTGCATTATATGTAAATTTGAAATAATTAATTATTTGTGAATGACTAGGCTTCCTTATCTCCTATTGAATAAGCTGACTTCAAAAAGGCTGTAGTCCATGGGGTCGGGCACTACTGAGCGACTTCACTTTCACTTTCCACTTTCATGCATTGGAGAAGGAAATGGCAACCTACTCCATAGTCTTGCCTGGATAATCCCAGGGACAGAGGAGCCTAGTGGGCTGCCGTCTATGGGGTCGCACAGAGTCGGACACGACTGAAGCGACTTAGCAGCAGCAAGAAATGTCTAAAACAGAGACGGATTTTAAACAGGGTACAACAGTACACAAAGGCAAGTTACATCAATAATATAAAGGTTTTATTTTTTGATTTAAAAAACTTGGATATGTATTTTATTTGCAATAAGTGGTGCATACAATACTCACATAGCCACATGTGTATTGACTGGAATGTAGACTAGGGTATGGTTCAGACTGGCAAAATGTCTAAACCAAAGGCACTAGATGAGACAAGATGAAATAAAAGTGTTCCTCCATCTGAGAAACTTCTAAGAAAAGAGACTAAATGAGATAAAAATAACAGATGAGACTCCCTTGCCATATTTAGGTAAGCACTTTGGGTACTCTTTCTGTATTATTTTTGACAGTCCTGAAGAAAGCTAGTGAGGAAAAATATTAAGACAACACCAATTATTTTGAGGGCATGCAGTTAGGTATACAACAACTAACCTGAAGCTTTGTGGAATCCAGATGGGACAAGTAATCAGATTACTTGTGGGTGTTTTAATAGTACCCAGAGGGTATCATAAAATCACTCACTGTATGCTTAATATCCATATAGTTCTGTTTCTTTGAACTGTTACTTTAATCTTCCTTTTTATTTACTTTTTATTGCTATCCACTTAAACTGATGCCTTTTCTTATCTACAGATAAACTTAAAGGCAATATGTGAATACTCACGCACATCTCTTATCTCCCATTTTACTGTATTTTCTGCTTTTTTCCATTGATATTTTAGTTGTTTGACCTATACTGTGGCTATCATTCAAACTTTATATCTGAAGACTTCCATTTCTGTGTCTGTTTGCTGAATTTACTGTTGGTTTTGTCATTAGGAATATAAAGGTTAGAAACCAAATTGTGATGGGTTGGAAAAAATAGGAGATATAGAAATATAGAAAGTGAGTAGAAATGGTATGTGACATATCAGAAAAACTTTAAGCAGTTTGAAGTCTCCTTTAACAGGTGGTTATATACATGCATGTGAGGTTAGCTTACATTATAATGGTCTGAAGTAATATGTTCCCATGAATTGCTTAGTTGTCAGTTAGGCAATTTAAATAATGTTGCAGCTTATTTCTGATAAATGTGGAATATAATTTCAAATCAACTGTGGGGGCCAGGAGTGTGTGAAGTGAATTGAAAGTCACTCAGTCATGTCTGACTCTTTGTGACCCTATGGACTCTATAGTCCATCAAATTCTCCAGGCCAGAATATTGGAGTGGGCAGTCTTTCCCTTCTCCAGGGGATCTTCCCAACTCAGGGATCGAACCCAGGTCTCCTGCATTACAGGCACAGTCTTACCAGCTGAGCTACCAGGGAAAGCCCGAGGAGTGTGTCATAGTTGGAAAACAAAATGTATAAAAGAAAAGGTATTATCAACTGTGTAAAAATGCTGTTTAATAGGCCAAATAAAATTAAAGTTGAAAATCAGATACTGGATTAACAATTTGGAGGTCACTGATGAACCTGATAAGGTTAATAGTTGTACAATAGGGACAAAAAAATCTATTTAGGTTCAAAATTCAAAGATAGAAATTGTTGGGTATTTTCTGAAAAAGTCAAAAGCAAAAGCAAATAATTTGATACTGAACAGAATATTTTATCAGTATTTTTGTTACAATTGTTTTACTTTGTTTGTTTTTATTCTTTTTTCTTTTTTTTTTTTGTAAATTGAGAAATAGCAGGATATTTATATTCTGATGGTTATTACTCAGTATAAAGTTGTGTACTGAGGAGTGAGCAGGTGAAATGGGTGTTATGTAAAGAAAACATAAGAAATTGACTTAGAAATGAATATTAATAATCCCATTTTATTAGGAAGGTAGAGTATATGGGTACAGATGTTGATAGGTTGTCCACATGTGGTGAGAGGAATATTTTAATGTTTTTAGAATTATCTCAGTTTGCCCTGTGAAGTAAGAAAAAGGTTATTAACTAAAATAAGAAATGAAAACATGTTTGTTTTTTGAGGGGGAGGGGGTTATAGCATATTTTAATTATTTTACTAAAGTATAGTTGATTTACAATAGTATATTAGCTTCAGGTTTACTTCTGCTGCTGCTGCTAAGTCGCTTCAGTCGTGTCTGACCCTGTGCGACCCCATAGACAGCAGCCCACCAGGCTCTGCCATCCCTGGGATTCTCCAGGCAAGAACACTGGAGTGGGTTGTCATTTCCTTCTCCAATGAGGAAAGTGAAAAGTGAAAGTGAAGTCACTCAGTCACAACCCCATGGACTGCAGCCCACTAAGCTCCTTCGTCCATGGGATTTTCCAGGCAAGAGTACTGGAGTGGGCTGCCATTGCCTATAGTGATTTAACAATTTTATAGATTAAACTCCATTTATAGCTATAATAAGATACTGGCTGTATACCCTGTTCTATCAAATATGGCCTTGTAGGTTCTTTATTTTATACTTAGTACTTTGTACTTAACTCCCTATGCCTATTTTGCACTGCCCCACGCCCTCAGCTTCCCTCTCCCAACTGGTAACCACAAGTTTGTTCTCTATATCTGTGAGTGTATTTCTGCTTTTTATATATTACTTGTTTGTTTTACCTTTTAGATTTCACATACAAGTGACTGCATGCAGTATTTGTCTTTCTCTGTCTGACTTATTTCACTAAGCATAATATCCTCCAGGTCCATCCATATTGTTGGTTTTTGAAAAAAACTAGTGAAGGTGTAAAATGCTTTAGGGAAATGGGGAAGTGATGCTAAAGATGTAAAATGTGGCTCCTAACTAGTTTTAAGTCTCCTTGAGGTTACTGGTCATGATTTTTAAAAAGACTAATTAGTATGACTGCTCTTTTTCTTCTGCTAGATTTACCTGTATTAAGTCCGGGCTCAAAGTAGGCAGGTAATTTAACCAGGTTATGGATTTTTCAGGTATATAAGGCCATATGAGAGAGGGACTAAGTTGTTGAGGAACAGGAGAGGAAGTGATTATAAGAACTGACCATACATTAACCTGGATAATCAGAAAAGAGAGGCTATCAAGATGATCAACACATGACAGTAATTAGTGATGACAAGATATAGGATTATCTCCATGGAAATGAGTAGCTTACGCAGAGTGAAAGTTAAAATTATTTGAAAGAAGAATATGAGTAGCATGATTCACTTATTTCTTTTAAGGAAGGGAGAAAGGAAAACCGTTTACTAGAGTCAAGGAAGATAATGGAGATTGTGTGTGCATGCTTCAATCATGTTGGATTCTTTGTGACCCTATGGGCCGTAGTCTCCCATGCTCCTCTGTCCATGAGATTTCCCAAGCAAGAATACTTGAGTGGATTGCCATGTCCTCCTCCAGGGGATTTTCCTGACTGAGAAATTGAACTGATCTCTCCTTCATCTCCTGCATTTCAGGCAGATTCCTTACCCACTGAGCCACCTGGGAAGCCCCAAAGTGGAAATTATTCTAAATTAAACATAATGGTGTGAAGAAACTGGGGGAAAGAACAGTCATTTGCTTAGGAGGCTGCAGCAGGAACATTTCAAACATTGCCTGAATTTAGAGCAAGACGATGATGAAGATTCTCAGAAAGTGCCTGAAAACAGAGAAATTTACTGATTTTGGACTGGGAAATGAAGGGGACAGAGTCATATTTTCATGAGTTAGGGGTGGGTGGGAGATGGAGAGAGGGAAGAGAGTGTGAAAAGACATTAGGATGGGAGAGATTAGGGTGGCCTGGACTCTGAGATTCTGGTGTCAGGTGTCAGCACATGCACAGAAATAAAGGATATACGTAGATTAGTTCAGATGACCTAAAGACATTCGATAATGGTGGTGATGGGGACAGAGGTGACTGGAACATTTCTAGCTGATGTAGCTTAGGATATTTATAAAATAAGGATCTTACTCTGAGCTTTCATGTCCTCTCTTTATGTGGGCCAATTGTATGAGGGTTAAATTGAATCAAAAGGGAAAATATGCTTGTATTTGAGTCATCATGTGTTCTTTCAACCCTTAAAATTGTGAGCAATTGAAACTTCTGCATACTATATAGCAAACGAAGAAATATGGTAGAAAACAAAACATTCTAGGCAATATGAAATTTGGAACCAGAATATGAAGAATTAAATATAACTCCCTTGGAAGTCAGCACTGTTTAATAGTGGAATGGAGGTAATACATGCCAGAGCCATACAAACTTTTGCTGCTGCTGCTGCTGCTAAGTCGCTTCAGTCGTGTCCGACTCTGTGCGACCCCATAGACGGCAGTCCACCAAGCTCGCCTGTCCCTGGGATTCTCCAGGCAAGAACAATGGAGTGGGTTGCCATTTCCTTCTCCAATGCATGAACAGGAAAAGTGAAAGTGAAGTTGCTCAGTTGTGTCCCACTCTTAGCAACCCCATGGCCTGCAGCCTACCAGGCTCCTCTGTCCATGGGATTTTCCAGGCAAGAGTACTGGAGTGAGTTGCCAGTGCCATTATATTTTTTAATAAAGTTTGTTAGATGTTTGATAAAGCACATTAAACATGTTCAAGGGTATTGCCTCTATAGCTTTACACATATTTAAATTTAAGCTCAAATAAACATATTATGTTAATTATTACATTGGACAAGGTGCCTTGTAAAGAGTAAGTATTTTTATGCCAACAAGTACAATCTATGTTACTTGGATTCTGTTGCATGCATTGATTATTTTTGATGTCACATTTTATGAGGTCCAGGTGACCTGCTTTCCAGATCTGACTTGGTAAACAGAACTACTTTGTAATGGTAAAAGTTATTTTTTTCTCTCTGAGACATGCTAAAGGTCATGATGTTCATGTTTACCCCCTGAAGATCTCAAAGATAACTTACCCATGGGGACTCATTATTTCTCTCCCTGTTGAAATTCATGTTTTTATCTTTAGACTTGCATCTGTAGAAAGTTGGCATGGGGGAAAATAACTGCATCTACTGTATAATACAGTGCATAAAAAGGAAGAAAAACAAACTTTATTGCCATTCTGGACACTAAGTTTCATATTGAAGGAAATCAAGTTATATTTATCTTATGTAACATAAAGGGAAAAGTTTAAAATTATTTATTGATAGTAAAAGAAATGCACTGCTTATTGTATGCATTGTGTGTCTGTGTGTATGTGTCACACGTGTGCTCAGTCATGTCCAGATCTTTGCAACTTCATGGACTGTGGCCTGCCAGATTCCTTTGCTCCATGGAATTATCTAGGCAAGAATATTGGAGTGAGTTACCATTTCCTACTGCATTTTGTATGTATTGATATAGATCAATTATGCTCTAGTAACAAAATCAAAACTTTACTTCCTTAAATTTAAAAATGTGTGTTTCTTTCAAGAAATTGACTGGATTGTTCCTTTTATTTCTGTAGTGTCCTCACTGCAGCATCCAGCCTAGTTGAGTAGATATGCTAGACTACTTCTAGTTATCATGGCTATAGGAAATAAGTTTTGGAGGGCTTTACTTTGCAATTAGATGCTCTAGTTAGGACAGTTAATCACAGGTCTCTACCACTGCCAAGGAATCCAGACGTTCAATCCTACCCATATGAGGAAGATGGAGAGAATTAAATAATATATAATTATATAGTATTAATAATCACTATGTTGGTGTCATTATTCACTGCATTTTCTTTTGCAGTTTCTAAGGGAGCTGATAACAGTGTTATTAGAATATGTCTAGATTACACTTGAAAAGACAAATCAAATGAGACACACCACTAGTGTGGATAGAGAGAATATAGATATTACAGAATTATTTTTTTTGTCCAGGAAAACCTTAACTTGATTTGTTAATAACAAAAAGGATAAAGTTTACATTTTGATTAGATCTATGTTAAACCCACATGTAAATGTTAATATGAATGTAATATAAACAGAGTTTAGGGATCAAAAAATACATTTTCATAAAATAATTTACACCCTCATCAAGAAGTTCTTTAGTTTTTCTTCACTTTCTGCCATTAGAGAGGTATCATTTACATAAGAATTGTAATGTTTATTGTTTTGCTTTTATTTCTCTTTGATTTTCTTACAGTTTGTAAGCAAACAGATATCAATTTATCTTGAATCTTGTAAGACTCTAGGAACAGATATTCATTCTGAAAAACCACATAGTAAATTAAGTGGCAAAAAACAGACAAAAATGACTTAATTTTCCCCAAAAGTCCAAACAGAAGAAACAATGAAGAATACAGATTATTGACTAAAAATAGTTGATGTGGACTTAAGAAAAATGGGATCTGGGGAGCTTGGGAACTAGGGGATATATGTATAATTGTGGCTGCTTCATACTGTTGTATGGCAAAAACCAAAATATTATAAAAATTAAAAAACAAAAAATAACATTAAAATATTAATTAAAAAATTCATATTAATCTAAAAGTAAACATTGGTTTTGGCCATCAAGCAAAGGAAAATATAATTCAAATATGCTTGTATTTTTATATGTTTATGAATATAAGAATCTATTTTAATGTGTCACAAGCATATGCATTTTAGAATGTTTAAGTATCCAAATTATTTTTCTTCTAAGATATGAGAAAAATAAGTTTTTAAATTTTAAACTGTTGTGTAGCATACTAAATATAGATTTCTCCTTAAAAAACTAGTTTTTTGAGTATTTATTTTTATCTAGGCTTTCATCTGGGAAAAAAAAAATGTAAATGCTGCTGTTCAGTCTCCCAGTCATGTGCTTCTCTTTGCAACCCCATGGACTGCAGCATGCCAGGCCTTCCTGTCCCTCACCATCTCCTGAAATTTGCCCAAGTTCATGGCCATTGCATCAACAATGTCATCCATCCATCTCATTCTCTGACACCCTCTTCTTCTGCCCTCAATCCTTCCCAGTATCAGGGACTTTTCCAGTGAGTGAGCTGTTGGCATCAGGAGACCAAATACTGGAGCTGATTCAGCTTCAGCATCAGTACTTCCCGTGAGTATTCAGAGTTGTTTTCCTTTAAGACTGACTGGTTTCATCTTTTTGCTGTCCAAGAGACTCTCAGGAGTCTTCACCACCATAGTTCAAAAGCATCAGTTTTTTGATACTCTGCCTTCTTGACAGTCCAGATCTCACAACCCTTGTGACCACTGGGAAGACCATAATCTTGACTATACACACCTTTGTGGGCAGAGTAATGAGAGAGTTAATTCCTAGGTAGGTTGATATGGGGTACAGGGCCCTTGAGGAGAAGAAGGGGACAAACTTTTTTTTTTTTTTCTACATTGCTCTGTTTTAGTTATATAAGACGTTTTTTTCTTAACCTCTGAGTTGTTATGACAACAATCTTAAGACTAACTTTCTTTAAGCCCAGAGCTAATGATTACACAAAAAACAACTCATCCTGGTTAACTGTATGTTCTTCATTATTTTCTGTATAATGATCATATAACAACAATTTATCTTGCGCTAGGACATGTTTTTCCTTCTTAATCAGAACTTCTGACTAACCTTGTTATCTTCAGAGGTCTGTATCTTGTGTAAATGGATCTGGTATGACCTTTCTATTGTTAGATCATTAATTTAAGATGTATGTTGTAGAAGTGGGTCTCGTAAAAGTATATAAAACCTTGATAGGATGAGGGAGGAGAGCACTCTCAATCCCCCTTCTGATGTCTATGTCAGAAGCTTTTTCTGTCTTTTTTCACTGTAATAAAACTTCTGCCATACAAAAGCTCTGAGTGATCAATCCTAGTTCCTGGTCCCAAAGCTAAATCTTCAGAGATCGTGAATCTGACATCATTCACCATAAGCTATCAGTAATGTCTCTGCTTTCCAACACACTGTCTAGGTTTGCCATGGCTTTCTTGCCAAGAAACAGTTGTGTTCTGATGTCATGGCTGCAGTCACCATCTGCAATGATTTTAGAGCCCAGAAAGAGGAAATCTGTCATGACGTCCACTGCTGGGGTCCAGCCCCAGTGGATCCAGGGAATTCGAAGGGGAGATGGGGTTGGCGTCCTAGGAATTAATTGCTTAATTAAAGATATGGAGGAAGATTAGAAAGAAATATTGTAGTAGGAAAATAAGTGGAGAAAAAGAGGCTGAATAACTTGATTTACATGGAAAACCAATAAAACTCCAAGACAAGGAGTTTGCACCATTATGTGGGTCACCAGCGCCCGCTTGAATAGTGGAGGGTGCCCTGCTGTGGGCTCCCTCTCACGTGGGTCTTAGAAGCCAGGGCAAATAAATAGACATGGTGAGCCTCCATGCTCCAGATGGAAATTCAGCCAGAAAAGAAGAGAAAGAGAAAAGACCACATAGGGGGAACCAGTCTGTCCAGGAACTGGTCCGATTTCTTTATTTTCCAGGTTTGCTTGTATACTTTTTGCTGTACATAGAGATAGAATACAAAGGCACATGGGGTCAGCAGACCTGACCTTTATCAAAATCAGGTGCTTCATATAAATGGTACAAAGGTCTTAGGGGTTTTACATCTTCTGGCCATGAGGACTGCTGACATTTTATGGCCCTTTCTTTCTGATTACAGTCAGTCAACCAGAAAACCTATTTTCCAGGGGTGTTTTTTCTTAAACCAAGTGCCACCCTCTGAAGGTACCAAATAAAGTTGCATTTCTATAGGGTGGAGGTGCAGTGGGTTACAATTAAGACAGGAATTTATTTAGCCTAAGGTTTAACATGATTTATCTTAAAGGTTAATACTTATTTCTCCTATATGCTAGTTATATTCATTATAAGAGCAGGGAATATGGAGATTTAGCAGCAAATATTGGCTCAACAAAAGATAAATCCTTCACCAATATAATTCCTAATCAACCCACTATACTAATAATTTCTAACTTCCCAAAAGAATCTGTATTTAGAAAGTTTAAAACATCTCATGCCTCTCACGGTTGAGAGGCTGTGAACAATCACATGTGGCCAGACAAACCTGTTCAGGCAGACTAGAGAAGTTTCAGAGGAGTTTTTAAGTTGAAACACTCTTGTCATGCCCGGGAATTTTTATTAACTGGAGCTGTAAGTTAACTCCTTCTCCAAGAGAGGTGGTAGGGGACAGCTCCCCGTAAAGTCAGAGGTGTAGGTGAGAGCATAAAGGAGTAAAGTAGGCAGACTCTGGTTTTTGGGGGTAGATGCTCAGGAACAGGGTGTCTCCCAAGGCTCGACCCGCCTTTGCATATGCCGAGCCTCCTTTCTCATGACCTTTGCCATGAGCTGAATTCCTCATGCTGGCTCCCAGCAGTCCACCATCTCCCTTTCTATTTTCCATGAAGTAATGAGACGAGCAATCTTCAGTGATCAATGCAGAGAAATAGAGGAAAACAACAGAATGGGAAAGACTGGAGATATTTTCAAGAAAATTAGACACCAAGGGAACATTTCATGCAAATATGGGCTCAATAAAGGGCAGAAATGGTATGGACCTAACAGAAGCAGAAGATAATAAGAAGAGGTGGCAAGAAAGCAGAAGATATTAAGAGGTGGCAAGAATACACAGAAGAACTGTACAAAAAAAAATCTTCACGACCCAGACAATTATGATGATGTGATCACTAATCTAGAGCCAGACATCTTGGAATGTGAAGTCAAGTGGGCCTTAGAAAGCATCACTACGAACAAAGCTAGTGGAGGTGATGGAATTCCAGTTGAGCTGTTTCAAATCCTGAAAGATGAGGCTGTGAAAGTGCTGCGCTCAATATGCCAGCAAATTTGGAAAACTCAGCAGTGGCCACAGGACTGGAAAAGGTCAGTTTTCATTCCAATCCCAAAGAAAGGCAATGCCATAGAATGCTCAAACTACTGCACAGTTGCACTCATCTCACATGCTAGTAAAGTAATGCTCAAAATTCTCCAAGCAAGACTTCAGCAATACATGAACCATGAAATTCCAGATGTTCAAGCTGGTTTTAGAAAAGGCAGAGGAACCAGAGATCAGATTGCCAGCATCCACTGGATCATGGAAAAAGCAAGAGAGTTCCAGAAAAACATCTATTTCTGCTTTATTGACTATGCCCAAGCCTTTGACTGTGTGCGTCGCAATAAACTGTGGACAATTCTGAAAGAGATGGGAATACCAGACCACCTGATCTGCCTCTTAAGAAATCTGTATGCAGGTCGGGAAGCAACAGTTAGAACTGGACATGGAACAACAGACTGGTTCCAAATAGGAAAAGGAGTACGTCAAGGCGTATATTGTCACCCTGTTTATTTAACTTATATGCAGAGTACATCATGAGAAACGCTGGACTGGAAGAAACACAAGCTGGAATCAAGATTGCCGGGAGAAATATCAATAACCTCAGATATGCACATGACACCACCCTTATGGCAGGAAGAGAAGAGGAACTAAAAAGCCTCTTGATGAAAGTGAAAGTGGAGAGTGCAAAAGTTGGCTTAAATCTCAATATTCAGAAAACGAAGATCATGGCATCTGGTCCCATCACTTCATGGGAAATAGATGCGGAAACAGTGGAAACAGTGTCCGACTTTATTTTTTGGGGCTCCAAAATCACTGCAGATGGTGATTGCAGCCATGAAATTAAAAGACGCTTACTCCTTGGAAGAAAAGTTATGACCAACCTAGATAGTATATTCAAAAGCAGAGACATTACTTTGCCAACTAAAGTCCATCTAGTCAAAGTTATGGTTTTTCCAGTGGTCATGTATGGATGTGAGAGTTGGACTGTGAAGAAGGCTGAGCACCGAAGAATTGATGCTTTTGAACTGTGATGTTGGAGAAGACTCTTGAGAGTCCCTTGGACTGCAAAGAGATCCAACCAGTCCATTCTGAAGGAGATCAACCCTCGGATTTCTTTGGATGGAATGATGCTAAAGCTGAAGCTCCAGTACTTTGGCCACCTGATGTGAGGAGTTGACTCATTGGAAAAGACTCTGACGCTGGGAGGGATTAGGGGCAGGAGGAGAAGGGGACAACCAGGGATGAGATGGCTGAATGGCATCACGGACTCGATGGACGTGAGTCTGAGTGAACTCTGGGAGTTGGTGATGGACAGGGAGGCCTGGCGTGCTGCGATTCATGGAGTTGAAAAGAGTCGGACACGACTGAGCATCTGAACTGAACTGAACTGAATGAGACCAGATGCCATGATCTTAGTTTTAAGCCGGCTTTTTCACTCTCCTCTTTCACCCTCATCAAGAGGTTCTTTAGTTTCTCTTCGGTTTCTGCCATTAGAGAGGTATCATCTGCATTCTGAGGTTGTTGATATTTCTCCTGTCTAACTTGATTCCAGTTTGTAACTCATCCAGCTCAGCATTTCTCATCATGTGCTCAGCATGTAGGTGAAATAAACAAGGTGACAACAGACATCTCTGTCATACTCTTTTCCCAATATTGAACCAATCAGTTGTTCCATACTGGGTTCTAACTGTTGCTTCTTGACCTGCATACAGGTTTCTCAGGAGAGAGGTAAGATGGTCTGGTATTCCCATCTCTTTAAGAACTTTCCACAGTTTGTTATGATGCACACAATCAAGGGCTTTAGGGTAGTCAATTAAATGGAGGTAAAATGTTTTTTTGGAATTCCATTGCTTTCTCTATGATTCAGTAAATGTTGGCAAGTTAACCTCTGGTTTGTTTTCCTTTTCTAAACACAGCTTGGAGATCTGGAATTTTTCAGTTCACATAATGCTGAAGCCTAGCATGCAAGATTTTAAGCATGGCATTACTAGTATGGGAGATACATGCAATTGTCCCATAGTATGAACATTTTTTAGTACTATTCTTCTTGGATATTTGGATGAAGATTTTCCAAATATAGTCATGTGGCCACTGTTGTGTCTTCCAGATTTGCTGACATATTGAGTGCAACACTTTGATAACATCATCCTTTAGGTTTTGAATAGCTCTACTGGAATTCCATTGTATCTACTAGCTTTATGGACAGCAGTGCTCCTTCTAAGGCCTCACTGACTTCAAAGTCCAGAATGTCTGGTTCTGGGTGAGTGACCATATCATCATGGTTATCTGGTTCATTAGGATCCTTTTTTGGAAAGGTTTTCCATGTATTATTTCCATCTCTTCTTGATCTCTTCAGCTTCTACTAGGTCTTTACCATTTATGTCCTTCATTGTGCCTATCGTTGGGTGAAATGTTTCCTTGATATTTCCAGTTTTTCTAAAGAGATCTCTAGTCCTTTCCCTTCTCTTGTTTTCCTCTATTTTCATGCTTTGTTTATTGAAGAAGGCTTTCTCATCTCTGTTTTTTATTCTTTGAACTCTGTGTTTAGTTGGATGTAGCTTCCTCTTTCTCTCTTGCTTTTTGCTTCTCTTCTTTCTTCAACTATTTGTAAGGCTTCCTCAGGTAGCTATTCTGCCTTCTTGTTTTTCTTTATCTTTGGGAGTTTTTGTTCATGGCCTCCTGAACAATATCACAAACCTCTGTCAATAGTTCTTCAGGCACAATATTTACTAGATCTAATCCCTTGAATCAGTAGGCCAGCCATCTATGACTTAAATCAAATCCACTATGAATATGCAGTGGAGGTGGAAAATAGATTCAAGGGGTTAGAAATTTTGTGATTATACATTTTTTTGTGATTATACATTTTTAAAATTTTGTAGAAATTATGATAATAAATCTATACTCTGTTAAACCATCTTATTCAAAGTTGCATTTGAAATAAGACTAGTTGAATGAAGAGACTGGAATTGTAGGATGTTTTTCTTTTGAAATAAGACAGTGTGTTGATTGAACATTGTCTTGGCCCCAGCAATACTGTACTGTCCCCATCCGTATAGATAAAAGCAAGAAGAGAAACAGCTAACCACATTCCCCTTCTCCACAACAGACTCGGTGAAAGACAGGGGACCAAAAAACATGAATGCAATCTCTCTGATGTGCTATCATAACGAATTTGAAAGGAACTTTTAGCAATCATCTCTCCTGCAGAGTCAGCTTGAAAAACCATGAGATTTAGGAGTCCTAAAGTCAATCTCTCCTAACATGATTTTTCTGTCTTCTATTTTTCAACATTTACTTCAGTTTTTATTCTTTAAAACCCTGTAATTACTCATCATTGCTTTAAGCACAGTTCAGTGTTCTTTTCTTCCTTCTGGTTTATTGAGATATAGTTGACATATAGCACTGTATAAATTTAAGCATAGTGATCTTACTTATATACCTTATGAAATGATTACCAAAAAAAATTCAGTGAACATCTATTATTCCATAAAGATACACTATAAAAGAAAAAAAATATCCTTGTGATGAGAACTCTTAGGATTTACACTTCTACAACTTTCACATATAACATATAGAGGTGTTGACTGTATTAGTAATGCTTTGTTTTATTCCTAGTACTTATTGATCTAATAACTGGAAGTTGTACCTTTGACTACACTCATCCAATTCCCCCTACTATCAACCCTCGCCTCTGGAAATATAATCCCTTTTTCTCTGAATGTTTTTGTTTATTTTTTAAAGTAGAACTGACCTATAATACTATGTTAGTTTCTGGTGCAGAGAACAGTGATTTGATATCTCTATGTATTACAAATATAGAACAATTTAATATTTTAATGTGAAATACTAAGTATTAAGTTATCTCCCCTATGATAATGTCTGTGACATCATGTCAAGATGTGGATCAAGTAAATGTATGCACACACATATACAATGGAATATTATTTGACAATAAAAAAGAAGGAAATCTTGCCTTTTCCAATGATGATATAGATGACCTTGAGGTCATAATTATGTTAAGTGACTATGTTAGACAGAAAAAGTCAAACACTGTATATTTTCACTTATATGTGGAATCTGAGAAATGCCAAATTCATAGAAATAGAGAGCAGAATGATGACTACCAGAGCTTGGAGGGTGGGAAAATGGAGTTGTTGGTCAAAGAGTATAAACTCAGTTGTGAGATGAATAAGTTCTAGGGATCTAATGTATAGCATGATGATTAAATTAACAATATTGTATTACATACTTGAAAGTTGTTAAAAGGATAGATATTAATGTTAACACTGAAAAAAGATAATAATGTAATATATGAGGAGGATAGAGATATTAACTAAACCTTTTGTGCTAAGAATTTTATAATATATACTGTATGAATCACCATGTTGTACATATTAAACTTATATATGTTATATATCAATACCATCTCAATAAAACTGGAAAAAAATAAGTCCATATACTTCAGGATTTTCCACCTCTTCCCTCCAACTCCCCTCTCACCCTTACCACTACTACAAATACAAATGTCTATTTATCCTGTGTAGTCTCATATTTAGCACTCTCAGGAGACTTCTTAAACTCCAAGTCCAAATTAGACCTCTGATTATAAAGCAACACAGCATTTTGTGCTATGTATTATACAATATTGTATAGTCAAGCTTAAACATTCTGATTCAAGCAGCAAGAGAAGTAAAAGGAGACAGAATGGACTATCATGACATTAATTAAACTGCCAATTGATGCTTTTCTATTCTGAGCCAAATTGAATTGCTAGATTGCATAGTATTCTATCTCAGCACAGGGCTTACTCCTTTATTTCCTTTGCTTCTAATTGCAGGAAACTACAGAATGTTTTCAGAAAACAAAAGTAATACCCAGGATTCTCAGTTAACAGTCAAACAAAATAAATTATCCTTTTGAGATATATAATCTATTTCTTTCTCCATGCCTTACATTTTAAAATTTAAATGAAAGAATAAACAATTGAGTCTAGAGTGTATTTATATAACCTCATCAAATCTGGAGTTAAATCAAGAAAACTGAGTAAGTAATCTGAATGATTAATATGATTTCTCAAAAGAATGCTTTCTTAATAAGGAATGTGTAGTCAAAGGACATACTTCCATACTCAATTATCTAGAATCATATGAAGTAAATTTCTGCTTTTAAGTGCTAAGGACACAGAAATAGTGAGGATTTCTTTCAGAGAATCTTGCTCTGTAAATCTGAGAAAACACTTTCCAAAAAATAGAATTATTGACCCTACTTAACGACTGAGCAACTGAACTGAACTGAACTGAATGGCACCCCACTCCAGTACTCTTGCCTGGAAAATCTCATGGATGGAGGAGCCTGGTAGGCTGCAGTCCACGGGGTCACTTTCGACTTCACTTTCACTTTTCACTTTCATGCATTGGAGAAGGAAATGGCAAACCACTCCAGTGTTCTTGCCTGGAGAATCCCAGGGAAGGAGGAGTCTGGTAGGCTGCCATCTATGGGATCGCACAGAATCGGACACAACTGAAGTGACTTAGCAGCAATCCCTATCACCCTTCATTTTACTATATAAAAAGTCAAACTGGCAAAATATATTTTTGATACTGGAGATATAAATACATTGTCATTTTTTTTTCTTTAGCATAAATCATTGCATGTATGATTATGTCTTTGTTAGGCAGCTAGAATAGAAAAAGAAGTCTAAAATGGCAGTGGCTAAAAAACAGACAAAGCAAGGGGAAAAGCCCAAGAAAAGGGAACAAAGGAAAAATCCGAGGACTTGAGTGGGAACCTCAGGTGAAAAAAGAGGAAGAAGAAACAAACACACCCACTTGCTTCCCTACAATATGTTTTTGTCATTCAGTCGGTCAGTCCTGTTCAACTCTTTGTGACCCCAATGGACTGCAGCATGACAGGCTTCCCTGTCCTTCACCACTTCCCTGAGCTTGCTCAAACTTATGTCCATTGAGTCAGTGATGCCATCCTACTCATCCTCTCATTCTCTGTCGCCCCCTCCTCCTCCCACCTTCAATCTTCCCTAGCATCAGGGTCTTTCCTAATGAGTCAGTTCTTCTCATCAGATGTCCAAAGTACCAGAGCATCAGCTTCAGTATCAGTCATTCCAATGAATATTCAGGGTTGATTTCCTTTAGGATTGACTGGTTGGATCTTGCAGTCAAGGGATTCTTAAGAGTCTTCTCCAACACCACAGTTCGAAAACATCAATTTTTTAAAGAAGGCTCTCAGCCTTCTTTATGGTTCAACTCTCATATCCATACATAACTGCTGGAAAAACCAGAGCTTTGATTAGACAGAACTTTGTCAGCAAAGTAATGTCTCTGCTTTTTAATATGCTGTCTAGGTTGATCATAGTTTTTCTTCTGAGGAGCAACTATCTTTTAATTTCATGGGTGCAGTCATCCACAGTGATTTTCGAGCCTAAGAAAATAGTTTGTCACAGTTTCCACTTTTTCCCCATCTATTTGCCATGAAGTGATGGGACCAGATGCCATGATTTTCGTTTTTTGAATATTGAATTTTAAGCCAGCTTTTTCACTTTCCTCTTTCACCTTCATCAAGAAGCTCTTTTAGTTACTCTTTGCTTACAGCCATAGGGTGGTTCATCTGCATATTTGAGACTGTTGATGTTCCTCCCCACAATCTTGATTCTAGCTTGTGCTTCATCCAGCCTGGCATATAAGTTAAATAAACAGAGTGACAACATACAGCCTTGACGTACTCCTTTCCCAATTTTGAACCAGTCCATTGTTCTATGTTGTGTTCTAACTGTTGCTTCCTGGCCTGCATACAAGTTTCACAGGAGGAAGGTAAGGAGGTTTGGTATTCCCATCTCTTTCCATAGTTTATTGTGATCCACAGAGTCAAAGGCTTTAGCATAATCAATGAAGCAGAGGTAGATATTTTTCTGGAATTCTATTGTATTTCTATAGTCCAACAGTTGTTGGCAATATGATCTTTGGTTCCTCTGCTTTTTCTAAATACAGCTTGAACATCTCAAAGTTCTCGGTTCATGTACTGTTGAATCCTCACTTAGAGAATTTTGAGCATTATTTTGCTAGCAAGTGAAATGAGTGCAATTTTGCCTAATTTGCATAGGCCAAGGTAGGGGAGAGAAGGAGACAAAAAGGAAGAGGGAGCCAAAATGGATGGAAGCCACTCTGCACTCAAGCCTCAGTGTTGTACTAATCATAGTTGACCAAATAAAATTCTGAGCTGTAACCCATCTGTAACACTGGTCCATCCTTTCAAATTTTTGTTTAGGTGGGGAAATTACACACTTTACCAACATATCCATGTGTAAGTGATCCACTAGAATATAAGCTCTATGAAAGCAGACACGTGTATGTAGGTCTTGGACACAACTATGTGCCATTACCTTACCAGATGGTGATGATATAAGTATTCAATAAATATCTGTGGTTGAATGGATGAAACAAATAATATTGTGTGTGCACAGATAAGCAAAATGTATGTTTAAAACACCATAATGCTACAAGCTATTTTTTCCAATGTTTTCATTTTTGATGACATGTGTTTTTCTGATAGACATTTTAGTACAAGGAAAGTTTTCGTTTTTGAAAACATTTCTTGGTTGATATTTATTTTGTGACTATGAATTATGTTCTAAAGAATTATGAAATCATCTATTGTGTGCCTTACTAAACTTTGTTTTCCCATGTCTTCATTTAGGGTCTGCCATAATTTATGCACTCAATAAAAATTTGCTAAATGTTTACTTGTATGTAACTTAAGAAGAAGTTAAATGAAAGTAATTTTAGAGGATGTATTGATTCTGATATGGATTTACTGAGAAATTATATTTTCTTGTTTATCAATATTACTCCACAATTATCAAGAGCAAAAAAGATTGCATCTTATTCCAGTATTTTAGTCCTCTGAGAATATAAACTACTTTACATCTCCCAATGTTTTATGATTACTTGCAATCTCTAAATGTATTATTTATGCACTTTATATTCATTAAAGTTCATTGTAGAGAGAATTTACCTGTTTAAAGTGTATTTTCCTAGTGTAGAATGAAAATGTGTTTTGATATCAGGAAAAATACGGTTTGATGATAAACAGTAGCTATATTGTGCCAATGTACTTGAGGTGGATCATAAGACATAAACACTACACACTCTATTAACAATCCAGATTCAGTCAAATACTTCAAAACCATCACATTCTGAAGAAACAAAGTCAGTTCAGTCAGTTTAGTCGCTCAGTTTTGTCCAACTCTTTGAGACCCCAAGAATTTCAGCACGTCAGGCCTCCCTGTCCATCACCAACTCACAGAGTTCACTCAAACTCACGTCCATGGAGTTGGTGATGCCAACCAGCCATCTCATCCTCTGTCGTCCCCTTCTCCTCCTGCCCCCAACCCCTCCCAGCATTAGGGTCTTTTCTAATGAGTCAACTCTTCACATGTGGTGGCCAAAGTACTGGAGTTTTAGCTTTAGCATCATTCCTTCCAAAGAAATCCCAGGCCTGATCTCCTTTAGAATGCACTGGTTAGATCTCCTTGCAGTCCAAGGGACTCTCAAGAGTCTTCTCTAACACCACAGTTCAAAAGCATCAATTCTTCAGCGCTCAGCTTTCTTCACAGTCCAACTCTCACATGCATACATGACCACTGGAAAAACATAGCCTTCACTAGATGGACCTTAGTTGGCAAAGTAATGTCTCTGCTTTTGAATATGCTATCTAGGTTGGTCATAATTTTCCTTCCAAAGAGCAAATGCCTTTTAATTTCAAGGCTTCAATCACCATCTGCAGTGATTTTTGAGACCCAAAAGTTAAAGTCTGACACTGTTTCTACTGTTTCCCCATCTATTTCCCATGAAGTGACGGGACTGGATGCCATGATCTTTGTTTTCTGAATGTTGAACATGAAGCCAACTTTTTCACTCTCTTCTTTCATTTTCATCAAGAGGCTTTTTAGTTCCTCTTCACTTTCTGCCATAAGGATGGTGTCATCTGCATATCTGAGGTTATTTATACTTCTCCCAGAAATATTGATTCCAGCTTTTGCTTCTCCAGCCCAGTGTTTCTCATGATGTACTCTACATATAAGTTAAATAAGCAGGGTGACGATATACAGCATTGACATACTGCTTTTCCTGTTTGGAACCAGTCTGTTGTTCCATGTCCAGTTCTAACTGTTGCTTCCTGACCTGTATACAGGTTTCTCAAGAGGCAGGTCAGGTGGTCGGTATTCCCATCTCTTTCAGAATTTTCCACAGTTTATTGTGATCCACACAGTCAAAGGCTTTGAAATAGCCAACAAAGCAGAAATAGATATTTTTCTGGAACTCTCTTGCTTTTCTCATGATCCAACAGATGTTGACAATTTGATCTCTGGTTCCTCTGCCTTTTCTAAAACTAGCTTGAACATCAGGAAGTTCACAGTTCACATATTGCTGAAGTCTGGCTTGGAGAATTTTGAGCATTACTTTACTAGCATGTGAGATGAGTGCAATTGTGTGGTAGTCTGAGCATTCTTTGGCATTGCCTTTCTTTGGGATTGGAATGAAAACTGACCTTTTCCAGTCCTGTGGCCACTGCTGAGTTTTCCAAATTTGCTGGCATATTGAGTGCAGTACTTTCACAGCATCATCTTTCAGAATTTGAAACAGCTCAACTGGAATTCCATCACCTCCACTACTTTGTTCATAGGGATGCTTTCTAAGGCCCACTTGACTTCACATTCCAGGATGTCTGGTCCTAGGTGAGTGATCACACCATTGTGATTATCTTGTTCGTGAAGATCTTTTTTGTACAGTTCTTCTGTGTATTCTTGCCACCTCTTCTTAATATCTTCTGTTTCTGTTAGGTCCAGACCATTTCTGTCCTTTATTGAGCCCATCTTTGCATGAAATGTTCCCTTGATATCTCTAATTTTCTTGAAGAGAACTCTAGTCCTTCCCATTCTGTTGTTTTCCTCTATTTCTTTGCATTGATCTCTGAGGAAGACTTTCTTATCTCTCCTTGCTATTCTTTGGAACTCTGTATTCAGATGCTTATATCTTTCCTTTTCTGTTTGCTTTTCGCTTCTCTTCTTTTCACAGCTATTTGTAACGCCTCCACAGACATCCATTTTACCTTTTTGCATTTCTTTTCCATGGTGATGGTCTTGATCCCTGTCTCCTGTACAATGTTACAAACCTCCATCCATAGTTCATCAGGCACTCTATCTATCAGATCTAGTCCGTTAAATCTATTTCTCACTTCCACCATATATTCATAAAGGATTTGATTTAGGCCTTTGATTTACTTTTGACCTTAAACATGCAATTGTAACACTTTGTAGCAAAGAACTTTGGTTTGAAGTTGAAAACTAATTAATAAAACAGGTCAGAAAACATTTCTGAGACCCTTTTTATTGGCTTAATTGGCAGTTTTAGAAGATTTGGTTAAAAAGAAAACCCTAATGGGATCAAAGAAGGAAATTTAGAGTGAAATAATTTCTAAAGTTAATCTAATGTCCATTGTGTGTTTATGCCTTGCATATCCCTGCATAACAAAATTTTGTTAGAGACATTTCTTTTACTAACTGATGTATTGATTTTTAGTAACTCTCTGTGCAAGTCCAATATGTTTATTAATATTTAATACTATAAATTAAAAATATAAACCTTTTTACCACAATTCTTGTTAACCAAAGCAAATTACAATGCAATGATTTCTGCTATATGAAAATGGAATTTGCTTTATACAGAGAAAAAAAAAAAAACGCTGCCTTTCCTATAAGAGAACATATGTAGAAAACAAATAGTCCTTTATAATCAATACATAAATATATTCAGTAATGGAAGACCTGGATATTAAGCATCCAAGTTCATGGACTGATTCTCATTTCCCAGAGAGTTTCTGTTTTCATAAAAAACCTGAAGCTTAACCCACATTTACTGTTATAACGTTAAAAAATTTGAAGGTTATTTAGTGTATTGCTTCTGTAGTGTGAATCTTGCTGTTTATCTGCTGTCATCTCTTTCTTTATTGATTTCTTCTCTCTTAAGGAACCCTTGGTTCTTGAGATTTAACAATTCTTTTATTCACTCAATAAAAATAACTTTGTCATAATTAGTGTCATTTTCTTTCCCTTGCAACCAAAAACTTCTACAAGTATGGCCTTAGTTTTAACAGAGAGCAAAATATTAAAGGCTAAGTTAGCCAAGAAGGCTGGCAAACTCTCATAATTATTATTTTTTAATATAGATTTATTTATTTTAATTGAAGGTTAATTACTTTACAGTATTGTATTGGTTTTGCCATACATCAACTTGAATCCGCCACAGGTATACACGTGTTCCTCATCCTGATCCCTCCACCTTCCTCCCTCCCTGTACCATCCCTCTGAGTCGTCTCAGTGCACCAGCCCCACACATCCAGTATCATGCATTGAACCTGGATTGGCAGTTCATTTCATATATGATATTATACATGTTTCAATGCCATTCTCCCAAATCATCCCACCCTCTGCCTCTCCCACAGAGTCCCAAAGACTGTTCTATACATCTGTGTCTCTTTTGCTGTCTCATATACAGGGTTATCATTCAGTTTAGTTGAGTCATTCAGTTGTGTCCGACTCTTTGCGACCCCATGAATCGCAGCACGCCAGGCTTCCCTATCCATCACCAACTCCTGGAGTTCACTCAGACTCACGTCCATGGAGTTGGTGATGCCATCCAGCCATCTCATCCTCTGTGTCCCCTTCTCCTCCTGCCCCCAATCCTTCCCAGCATCAGAGTCTTTTCCAATGAGTCAACTCTTCACATGAGGTGCCCAAAGTACTGAGGTTTCAGCTTCAGCATCATTCCCTCCAGAGAAATCCCAGGGCTGATCTCCTTCAGAATGGACTGGTTGGATCTCCTTGCAGTCCAAGGGACTCTCAAGAGTCATCTCCAACACCACAGTTCAAAAGCATCAATTCTTTGGTGCTCAGCTTTCTTCACAGTCCAACTCTCACATCCATACATGACCACTGGAAAAACCATAGCCTTGACTAGACGGACATTTGTTGGCAAAGTAATGTCTCTGTTTTTCAATATGCTATCTAGGTTGGTCATAACTTTTCTTTACCATGTTTCTAAATTCCATATATATGCATTAGTATACTGTATCAGTGTTTTTCTTTAAGAGCCATATTTCTAATTTGAATAACAGTAAGGATGCAATTTGGGGCTTCCCAGGTGGTGTGAGTAGTAAAGAACCTGCCTGCCAATTCAGGAGATGTAAGAGATGTGGATTCCAGCCCTGGGTTGGAAAGATGCCCTGGAGGAGGACATGGCAACCTACTCAAGTATTCTTGCCTGGAGAATAACGTGGGCAGAGGAGCCTGGTGGGCTACCGTCCATAGAGTCACAAAGAGTTGAACATGACTGAAGTAACTTAGCACACACGCATGCAAGGATTCCACCTAGTGTGTAGAATAGAGATGCATAGGCTAAATGTATGTATGTATGTATGGCTCAAGTTACCTACTTCCTACTGGTACTTGACAAAAGTAATACACAAGATGAGTTAGAAGAATCAATAAAAGAGTAGCACTTGAAATATGATTTAAAGTGTATGGAATTTAAATATTCTGAATCTGAAAGAATATTCAAGAATAACAAGTGATTTGGGGAGAATGGAGTAAAGATTATACGAAAAAATGAAATAGAAAATGACATTAAAAAAATGAAATAACTTACAAATCTGCAAATCCTTGAATGCCTCGTGAAACTATTGAATTCCAGGTTAAAGGTGGACAATTGAAAGTTTTCATGTAGAGGAAATAAAATAGACAATCACCTACTCTGAATTATACAATTAATTCATCAAGCAATATTTTTAAATAGTTTAATCATACATTCTATTTTCATCAAAACATAGCATGCTTATAGAAAAGGGTATAAATCATAACTGTTTAACTTCATGAATGTTCAGTGAGGGAACATGTTCAGAGCTAAGTGGACACCATCTTGGAATCTTAGAAGTTTCCCTTTATTCCCCCTCCAGCCACTATGTCCTCAACTGTAACCACTCTCTTAATTTCTAAAACACAGGTTACTTATTGAACACATTATATAAACAAAATATGTAGTTTGTACTTTTTGTGTCTCCGTTCTTTCAATATTGCATTTGTAAAATCATCAATATTATTGCATATTGTGTATTGTTTTCCTCATTGCTGTATGTGTGCTAGTGTGCTAAGTCACTTCAGTCATGTCCAACTCTGTGCAACCCCATGGACTAGAGCCCACCAGGCTCCTCTGGCCATGAGATTTTCCAGGCAAGAATATGCCCTTCTCCAGGGAATCTTCCCCATCCAGGGATTGAGCCCACATCTCTTATATCTCCTGCATTAGCAAGCGGGTTCTTTACCACTGGCACCACTTGAGAAGCCCTACATGAAAACTTCCAATTGTCCAGCAAATTTCATTACTGTATATTGTTCATTATTGTATATATCACAATTAATTTATACTGCTATTGATAGTACAACTTTGAATAAAGCTACTGTGAAAACTTTGTGCATATTATTTAATGGTTTTACAAAGTATTTTTTTTAACATCAAGAGGATGAGCCTGGATTGAAGTTTGTATTAAATATTCAAATTTTCAGAAAATATTTCATTCCTGATTCTACTAGTCATTCCATATGGATATACCAAAAATATATAATTCATTAACTGTAATATCAAAGGAAATAGTGATCATTATATTTTACACAGTTCAGTTCCATTCAGTCGCTCAGTCTTGTCCGATTCTTTGCGACCCCATGTATCGCAGCACACCAAGCCTGCCTGTCTATCACCAACTCCCGGAGTTCACTCAGACTCACGTCCATTGATTCAGTGATGCCATCAGCCATCTCATTCTCTGTCGTCCCCTTCTTGTCCTGCCCTCAATCCCTCTCAGCATCAAAGTCTTTTCCAATGAGTCAACTCTTCACATGAGGTGGCCAAAGTACTGGAGCTTCAGCTTTAGCATCATTTCTTCCAAAGAAATCCCAGGGTTGAGCTCCTTCAGAATGGATTGGTTGGACCTCCTTGCAGTCCGAGGGACTCTCAAGAGTCTTCTCCAACACCACAGTTCAAAAGCATCAATTCTTCAGCGCTCAGCCTTCTTCACAGTCCAATTCTCACATCCTTACATGACTACAGGAAAAACTATAGCCTTGACTAGACAGACTTTAGTCGGCAAAGTAATGTCTCTGCTGTTGAATATGCTATCTTGGTTGATCATAACTTTCCTTCCAAGGAGTAAGTATCTTTTAATTTCATGGATGTGATCACCATCTGCACTGATTTTGGAGCCCGGAAAAATAATGGCTGACACTGTTTCCACTGTTTCCCCATCTATTTCCCATAAAGTGATGGGACCAGATGCCATGATCTTCATTTTCTGAATGTTGAACATTAAGCCAACTTTTTCACTCTCCTGTTTCACTTTCATCAAGAGACTTTTTTGTTCCTCTTCACTTTCTGCCATAAGGGTGGTGTCATCTGCATATCTGAGGTTATTGATATTTCTCCCAGCAATCTTGACTCCAGCTTGTGTTTCTTCCAGTCCAGCATTTCTCATGATGTACTCTGCATATAAGTTAAGTAAGCAGGATGACAATATACAACCTTGACATACTCCTTTTCCTATTTGGAACCAGTCTGTTGTTCCATGTCCAGTTCTAACTGTTGCCTCCTGACCTGCATACAGATTTCTCAAGAGGCAGGTCAGGTGGTCTGATATTCCTGTCTCTTTCAGAATTTTCCACAGTTTATTGTGATCCACATAGTCAAAGCTTTGAAATAGTCAATAAAGCAGAAATAGATGTTTTTCTGGAACTCTCTTCCTTTATGTGTGTATAGGAATTCTAAATAAGGAAAGCTGCAGCCAGGGAAGGGAGTAGAGTACAAGGAGGAAAACATTATATCACCAGTTCAGTTCAGTTGTGTCTGACTCTTTGTGACCCCATGACTGCAGCATGGCAGGCCTCACTGTCCATCACAAACTCCTGGAGTTTACTCAATCTCATATCCATTGGGTCTCTAATACCATCCAACCATTTCATCCTCTTCTGTCCCCTTCTTCTTCTGCCTTCAATCTTTCCCAGCATCAGGATCTTTTCAAATGAGTCAGTTCTTCACATCAGGTGGCCAAAGTATTGGAGTTTCAGCTTCATCATCAGTTCTTCCAATGAATATTCAGGACTGATTTCCTTTAGGATGGACAGGTTGGATCTCCTTGCTGTCCAAGGGACTGTCAAGAGTCTTCTCCAACATCACAGCTCAAAAGCATCAATTCTTTGGCTCTCAAGAGATATAAAAACACTTGTGAAAACCACAGTCCAAAGACACAAGTACACCAGAAGAGTAAGAACTAGATTATGTAACATTCCCTCCACAATACTCTGCCACTCCAACAAACTTCAGTATAATAATAGTATTACACTTACTTTGGCTCTCAAGAGATATAAAAACACTTGTGAAAACCACAGTCCAAAGACACAAGTACACCAGAAGAGTAAGAATTAGATTATGTAACATTCCCTCCACAATACTCTGCCACTCCAACAAACTTCAGTATAATAATAGTATTACACTTGATATAGCTTCCATACTTCCATAAACAGATTCTTTTTGGTGAGCAGTACATAGGGAAACTCCCAAGCCAAGAGAAAAATCTTTATAAAATGACAGTAGAGAAATTTGAAAACTTTAGTACCTATATCACAGCATATATAGCTGGATTAACATGAAATAACTGAATACTGGATACAACATGATCAGCTTTCAACAAAATATTATAAGATATCAAGATATCACCAAAGGTAAGAAATAATACAGTCTGAAGAAATGAAGAAAGCACAGAATTGGACCCAGATGTGACACAGATGGAATTATCAGACAGACATTATAAAAATAATTGTGAAAAATATGTAAAGGACTCTAACAGATGGATACTGTAAGCAGAGAGATAAAAGCTCTAAGGAAAAAAACAAATCAAAGAAAATGCTAGAAATAAAAAATGATGTAACAGAGAAAGTGTTTGATGGGTTTATCAGTAAACTGCACACAGACTGGGAATGAATATATGGACTCAACTGTAGGTCAATGAAAACTTTGCAAAATACAATTCAGAGCAAAATACCCGAAGAGATCATCTAAGAACTATAGGATATATATATATATATATATATATATATATATATAAATGCAGCCTATACACACAAAGAGTTGGACATGACTGAGCTACTAAGCACAGCACATACACACATGAAACATAAGAAGTAAAAGAAAGAACAAAGTGGAAGAAATATTTGAAATAATGATGGAGAACTTTCCGAAATTAGTGACAGACATCAAACCACAGATTCAAGAAACTGAGAGCATCAAACAGGAAAAATGCCAAAAAAAAAAAAAAAAGAAAAAAGAAAATCCCCCAAAACCCATTCCCTGGAATATCATATTAAACCTTCAGAAAATCAAAGAAAAGAAAATTCTTGAAGAGAGCCAATGGAGGATAGAAAGGATAAAAGCTATAGCAGAATTTTCATTTCTATGAAAGCAAGAGGAGAGTAGAGTGGTGTCTTCAATGTATCAAAAAGAAAAAAAAACTATCTAGAATTCCATATTCAGTAAAATAATTCTTCAAAAGTGAAAGACAAATAAAGACAATCATGGATCATGGTAATTCATTTCCAGCACACTAATTTTACAAAAAAATGCTAAAAGTTCTTCAGGCAGAACAGAAATGATATAGTAAGAAATTCTTCACTCCTTACATGTCGGTAGTACTTAGTGACTTCTTTCCAAGAGGATAGTATGAATACGGGGGAATAGCAATTTAGTCCTAGAAAAACTTGACAAATACTGCTTCAGCCTGATAATCAAGGTTAACATTATCATTGATAAGTCCTATTGCCATATGTACTTTATGGGATGGAATGGCATCTTAGTTCTGTTGTACTGATCTTCTCAAAATCAACAAGCCTAGTCTAACCTTGAGAAGAACATTAGGTAAATCACAATTAAGGAACATAAAATACTTGTAATCTCAAGACTGTCAAGATATTCAAACCAGTGCAATCTGAGAAACTGTTGCAATGTACATCTACCTATGGAGACATGACGACAAAGGAGACTTGACATCAAAGTGAAATGTCATATTCTGAATGAGATCCTAAAACAGAAAGAAGACATCAGTTAAAAATAGAGACAATCTAAAGAAACCACATAACTTATTTAACAATAATGTATCAATATTGGTTAATAAGTTGTAACAAATATACCACACTAATGTGAGATATTAACACTACAGGAAATGGAGTAGGTCCTCTAGGTGTTGCTGAATTGTCTTTCCAAATTTTCTGTAAATTATGTTATCACAAAATAAGAAAAAAATTGCTTAAAAAAAAGTCAAAGCAAAATTTAAAAAGCAATTCCAGTGGTTTTATAAGCATTGGGTTGGGCACATTTATACTACCTCTTTTAAATTGGGAGTTGCATTATATTCCTGACTCCAGGAATAAGTAAGTTTATAATAAATAGTTTATAAGGAAACAAGAATTTTTATATGAAAATCTTTGGTAGAGAATCTTCAGTCTTTTAAGCATAATTCTATATCTCTATTTTCTATCTAATGATACAAATAACAGAATTCAAAAAGAAGCATGTTGGGATTTCATTTTTAATCTAAAATAATGTAAAATACTTATAGCAGGCAGTGATATTATCTTATTAGAAGTACTGTAGAATTAATAATGCACTAATAATCATTGCTTTTAAATTTCTTAGAAAAAGTTGATAACAATTGTTCTACTCTGAACTTTTAAATGTGGATAAGCTTATTCCTTGGAAGAGAAGCTATGACCAATCTAGACAGCATATGAAGAAGCAGAAACATTACTTTACCAACAAAGGTTCATCTAATTAAAGCTATGAAGCTATGATTGTTCCAGTAGTCATTTATGGAAGTGAGAATTGGACTCTAAAAAAAACACGAGCGCCAAAGAATATAATGCACTAATAATCATTGCTTTTAAATTTCTTAGAAAAAGTTGATAACAATTGTTCTACTCTGAACTTTTAAATGTGGATAAGCTTATTCCTTGGAAGAGAAGCTATGACCAATCTAGACAGCATATGAAGAAGCAGAAACATTACTTTACCAACAAAGGTTCATCTAATTAAAGCTATGAAGCTATGATTGTTCCAGTAGTCATTTATGGAAGTGAGAATTGGACTCTAAAAAAAACACGAGCGCCAAAGAATTGATGCTTTTGAAGTGTGATGTTGGAGGAGACCCTTGAGAGCCCCTTGGACAACAAGGAGATCAAACCAGTCGATCCTAAAGGAAATCAGTCCTGAATATTCATTGGAAAGACTGATGCTGAAGCTGAATCTCCAATACTTTGGCCACCTGATGCAAAGAACTGACTGAAAAGACCCTGATGCTGGGAAAGATTAAAGGTAGGAGGAGAAGGGGATGACAGAGTATGAGCTGATTGGATGGCATCATCAATGTGATGGACATGAGTTTGAGTAGGCTCCAGGAGTTGGTGATGGACAGGGAATCTTGGTGTGCTGCAGTCCATGGGGTTGCAAAGAGTCAGACACAACTGACCAACTGAACTGAAATGAAGCTTATTCAGCATCTCCTGGAGGAAATTAAAGATGCTTTAATGTATCTAAAATAGCTTTAATTTGGAGAGTACTAAGCAATTATTTATCACTAAATCAGATTATGAAATGATGAGATAAAGAACCTTGCTTATGTGCATCTGGAAGGATTTTTCCATGAGCAAGATAGGTTAATTTGGTCCCTTGATTAGAATACCACACATAAGGTCTAGGTCTTAGATTTCATCTATATGGAGGCCAGTTGATTTTGCTGTTCAATTTATGTATGTATGTATGTTCAGTGGCTACATCTCTGATACTGATTAGCAAGGCATTTTAAAGATTGGAATCTCATCCATTCATCTGCTGATGGACATCTAGGTTGCTTCCATGTCCTGGCTATTATAAACAGTGCCGCAATCAACATTGGGGTACACGTGTCTCTTTCAATTCTGGTTTCCTTGGTGTGTATGCCCAGCAGTGGGATCGCTGGATCATAAGGCAGTTCTATTTGCAATTTTTTAAGGAATCTCCACACTGTTCTCCATAGTGGCTGTACTAATTTGCATTCCCACCAACAGTGGAAGAGGGTTCCCTTTTCTCCACACCCTCTCCAGCATTTATTGCTTGATGACTTTTGGATCACAGCCATTCTGACTGGTGTGAAATGGTACCTCATTGTGGTTTTGATTTGCATTTCTCTGATAATGAGTGATGTTGAGCATCTTTTCATGTGTTTGTTAGCCATTCGTATGNTGCTTTTATTTTATTTATTTGTTTTTTACAATACTGTATTCGTTTTGCTACACATCGACATGAATCAGCCACGAGTGTACATGAACTCCCAATCCCGACCCCCACCTCCCCCCTCCCGCTCCACACCATCTCTCTGGATTATCCCAGTGTAACATGTATGATATCATAAGTGAAACGAATCGCCGGTCTAGGTTCAATGTGGGATGCAGGATGCTTGGGACTGATGCACGGGGATAATCCAGAGAGAGAGTGTGGGGCGGGAGGGGGGAGGTGGGGGTCGGGATTGGGAGTTCATGTACACTCGTGGCTGATTCATGTCGATGTGTAGCAAAACGAATACAGTATTGTAAAAAACAAATAAATAAAATAAAAGCAAAAAAAAAAAAGATTGGAATCTCATGGTAATCCTCACAAATTTTATGTGGGGTACTATTGTTTATAGATGAAGAGACTTTGTAATGTAGTGATGTATTATAGGATAGCCTGCACTCTGATTAGGGAATAGAATCATTCTCAATTGAAGTTCTTCATCCCTTTGTAAGCTGCCTTCCCAAATTTTAGAACTGCTTATGCTTCTTATGCAATATATTGGGAATAAAACTGTTATGGATTGGATTATGTCTCCTTACCACCCTTACCATCTCTGACATGGCCAAGTACTAACCTCAACTACCTCAAAATGTGATATTATGGAAATAGTGTCTTTACAGAAGTAATCCATTTAAAATGAGAACATTAGTTGGAACATAAACCAACATGACCACTGAACTTCAAAAAGAGAAAATGTGCACACAGAAATAGACATACACAGTAAGGAAATGATGTGAAGACACAAGGAAAACATCAGGTGAAGGCAGAGTCAGAGACTGTACTGATGCCACCACCAGAAACTTGGAAGAGGCAATGAAAGATTCTCCCTTCCAGGCTTCAAAAGGAGCCTGGCCTTACTAAAATCTTGATTTAGAAATTCTAGCCTATGGAACTATGAGAAAATATATTTCTATTAATTTAAGCCATCCAGTTTTTGGCATTTTGTTATGGTAATCCTAGGAAATTTTTAAAAAGTCTTAAATTTTCAAGTACACTAAATATTCTTAAACTTCTATACAAATCATTTCACTCATCTTTTTACTCTGTTTGCTATAATTTGACAGAGTCCATATTAAGAATTTTATCAATTTTTTCACACTACCCAAGCTTTATTCATACTTTTTATGTTATCAGTGTCTTCCTCAAACTGATGGCTTTTCCAGCCAATTTTGAAGGAGCATGCATTATCTCCCTACTGTTTCAGATGTTTCTCAGCTATAAGTGAAATGTTGATTGCATCTTCACAGAAACTGAACCCTCAATTTCTCTACATAGCTTTTTTAAAACTTTACTATTGCATTATTGTACACCTATCTTGTTTTCCAGGTTCTTATATAGTTCTAGATCCTACCTTCACAAAGCTTTAGTTAAATAATTAAATAATATTACTGAAGAACACAGTAATATTGGGATGATAGCTATCTTGCTTCATCATACTGTGGGCGTGTGTAAACACACCAAAGTATTTATATATATCTGTGCTTCCATACAAGCATGGAATACACCGTATATTTATTCTTTTAATATTTTTTTCTTTAATTATTAATAATGTTAGTTTAAATTCTCCAAGTATACACATCAAGGGGAAGTAGCAGAGAAGTTTGTAGTATATCAGAAGTACTCCCGAGGCTACATATTTGCTGCAGTAAATCTACATATGAATATTTCAAATTAAGTCTGATAAGTTTCTTACTTTCATATACTAAAGATAAGTCAGTTGACAAAGATTTAACGTATTTTAAGAAATGAACTGCTTTCTTATCAAGAAGGATTTTTTTCTCCAAAATTTAATGAAATATAGCATAGCAGCTTACTTCAAGATTTGTTATAATAAGCATCCTAACAAGTGAATTATCAGACTTGTAATTTGTATAATTAAGTTGATTAGTTATTTCACTGATATGTATATCCTGAATTTAAATCTTTTGTTTTACATTTTACTTTAAGAAGTTATGTTGCAGAGATTTCTAACAGTTATATCACTTGTATTTTAAGTTCCAGAAATTTATTAAGATCCTAAATGACAGTGGTTAATGGAGTTGCTAAAGGCAAGCTACTTCTACAGCTTTTTCAGTTAAACTCATTTGAAAAGAAAATATATCATCAAAGAAAGAATATTCTATTATGTTCTATCAAAGACATTCATGTAATTTTCATTTTTAACAACACAAAAAATACTACATGTGAATCTCTTATCCACTAATAATCATAATTTTGTGCTTGTGCTGTACATCACTCTAATTACAACCATATCTTTTATGCTAAAGACAGCCTTAAACTGTGGATAAGATGAAGAATTCTTTTTTTTTTTCTTTCGTGAGAGGGTTTAATTATGTAGTCTCAGAATTGTCTTTGTTGCTTAGTATTTGCCTTCCTTTCAAAACAGAATACTCCAATCTATCACGTAATCATTTTACCTTCTATTTTATCTCTAATTTCACATATTCATTCAAAAGCTTTATAAATGACTATTTTTGCGATGATCTGCATTTTTCTTTAAAGTTGCATGATTTATTTTTAAGTGCTCTCTTTTCTAAACTCCACCATTAGTAAGAAGTGTATAACTTACAAAACACATGAAAATGTAAAACACATGACAGTTTTACAGGATAAAGTAATGGAAATTCATAGATCAGAGGATGAAGAATGAAATCACTACCCATTATCTGACAGTTACTGTTTGAACTTTACCATTAGTTTTATACATGGGTTAGATAATCTATGAGTACCACAATTTTATTCTTTTTACCATAAGTCACCTAGAGTCAGACATCCTGGAATGTGAAGTCAAGTCGGCCTTAGGAAACATCACTAAAACAAAGCGAGTGGAGATGATGAAATTCCAGTTGCAAATCCTGAAAGATGATGCTGTGAAAGTGCTGCACTCAATATGCCAGCAAATTTGAAAAACTCAGCAGTGGCCAAGAACTGGAAAAGGTCAGTTTTCATTCCAATCCCAAAGAAAGGCAATGTCAAAGAATGCTTAAACTACTGCACAATTACACTTAACTCACATGCTAGTAAACTAAATCTTAAAATTCTCCAAGCAGGTTTCAGAAATACATGAATGATGAATTTCCAGATATTCAAGCTGGTTTTAGAAAAGGCAAAGGAACAAGAGATCAAATTGCCAACATCTCCTGGGTCATCAAAAAAGCAAAAGGGTTCCAGAAAAACATCTCTTTCTGCTTTATTGACTATGCCAAAGCCTTTGACTGTGTGGCTCACAATAAACTGAGAAAATTCCTAAAGAGATGGCAATACCAGATGACCTGACCTGCCTCTTGAGAAATCTGTGCAGGCCAGGAAGCAACTGTTAGAACTGGACATGGAACAACAGACTGGTTCCAAATAGAAACATGAGTATATCAAGGCCTTATATTGTTACCCTGCTTATTTAACTTATATGCAGAGTACATCATGAGAAACCCTGGGCTGGAAGAAACACAAGCTGGAATCAAGATTGCTGGGAGAAATTTCAGTAACCTCAGATATGCAGATGACACCACCCTTATGGCAGAAAGTGAAGAGGAACTAAAAAGCCTCTTGATGAAAGTGAAAGAGGAGAGTGAAAAACTTGGCTTAAAGCTCAACATTCAGAAAACGAAGATCATGGCATCTGGTCCCATCACTTCATGGGAAATAGATGGGGAAACAGTAGAAACAGTGTCAGACTTTTTTGGGGGGCTCCAAAATCACTGCAGATGATGATCACAGCCATGAAATTAAAGGACGCTTACTCCTTGGAAGGAAAGTTATGACCAACCTAGATAGCAAATTCAAAAGCAGAGACATTACTTTGCCGACTAAGGTCCGTCTAGTCAAGGCTATGGTTTTTCCTGTGGTCATGTATGGATATGAGAGTTGGACTGTGAAGAAAGCTGAGTGCTAAAGAATTGATGCTTTTGAACTGTGGTGTTGGAGAAGACTCTTGAGAGTCCCTTGGCCTGCAAGGAGATCCAACCAGTCCATTCTAAAGGAGATCAGTCCTGGGTGTTCTTTGAAAGGACTAATGCTAAAACTGAAACTCCAGTACTTTGGCCACCTCATGCGAAGAGCTGACTCATTGGAAAAGACTCTGATGCTGGGACGGATTGTGGGGCAGGAGGGGAAAGGGAACGACAGAGTATGAGATGGCTGGTGGCACCACCCACTCGATGGACGTGAGTTTGAGTGAACTCTGGGAGTTGGTGATGGACAGGCAGGCCTGGCGTGCTGCAATTCAAGGGGTTCACAAAGAGTCAGACACGACTGAGTGACTGAACTGAAGTGACCTGAACTGTGGCTCAGATGGTAAAGAATCTGTCTGCAGTGCAGGAGACCCAGGTTCGATCCCTAGATCAGGAAGATCCCTTGTAAAAAGGAATTACTATCCATGCCAGTATACTTTTCTGGAGAATTCCACGGACAGAGGAGCCTGGCAGGCTACATTCCCTGGGGTTTCAAAGAGTCATACACAACTGAGCATCTTGGATCAGCTGCATGTCAAGGTTGTCAGTGAACTTTATTTCAAAGGATGATGAATACTATTCACTTTCACTTTCGTGTGTGTGTGTGTGTGTGTGTGTGTGTGTGTGGTTTAGTCGTGTCCAACTCTTTGTGATGCTGTGGGCTCTAGCCCACCGTGCTCCTCTGTCCATGGAATTCTCCGGGCAAGAATATTCGAGTTGGCTGCCATTTCCTTCTCCAGGGCATCTTCCTAACCCAGGGATCGAACCTGGGTCTCCTGAATTGCAGGTGGTGTCTTTACCTACTGAGCCACCAGGGGCTACATATGTACACATATATCTTATTTTTGGAGAACTGATGGTTAAATATTTACCAGTGTACCACTGCTCACAGTAGAAACCCAATAAATATATGAAAGAATATATTGTCGACACACTCTTCTACGTGCGTTTCTTATCAAACATAACTCTAGTAAGAATGGTGAGATGCTGGAGTGACTGAGAGAGTGAAAGTTGTGTGGAAGGGCAAGGGTTGGCCATAGCATTTTGCCTTCTGAACCTGTGTTTGTTGGTGCCTGGAGTATGAAGACAGCCAGGCAGACAGCAGGTGCCCTCTTCCTTATTACTGTTTTTCATCATGTCTTTATTTTATGAAGAAATATTGGTTTAAAATCAGTACTAAGTAGGATTTCTTCTAAACCTAATTTGACCTGCCTGTTAATTAATAATTAGGGTTTCACCTTGATACATGTATGAAGATGAATCTTAATCTTGATTTTTGGTCTTGTTGACATTTGTCTATTTTCCTTACTTGTAATTTTGAATTGTGACTATTGTTCTCCTTTGCATGTGAGAAATGTGGTTTTCAGAAACACTTTCTTATTGGAAAAAAATATTTCCAAGGAAAATAAATTCTTTTCCACTTTCATTCACGTCAGTGACTTCCCCGTGAGCCATCTGACTTGTCCATTCATTGCCATTGTTGGGTCAGCTTCAATCATGACAAGGTCCTCAGGGAGCTTTGATTATTTCAAAGAGTGATGAATAGTATTCACTCTCTGAATTTAAAAAATTTGTTTCAATTATCTTTTAGCTTTTTTATGCAACCTACATATGTATGATGACATCATCTTTTTATTCTCTGAAGGGAAGAAAAATGATGAAGTGAACCCATCCTCATGCTCTGTCTAGATTAACTTTAGAAATATGCTGTTCATCTCTTTCTATAATTTGAATATAGAATCTAAAAAAGAGAGAAATGAACATTTATTGTCTATTTGCCTTAATGCTAGACATTTTACAGGGATTCAGTTCAGTTCAGCTCAGTTGTGTCTGACTCTTTGCAACCCCATGGACTGCAGCACGCCAGGCCTCCCTGTTCATCACCAACTCCAGGAGTTTACTCAAACTCACGTCCATCGAGTGGATGATGCCGTCCAATCATCTCATCCTCTGTCATCCCCTTCTCCTCCCAACTTTAATCTTTCCCAGCATCAGGGTCTTTTCAAGTTCTTTGCATCAGGTGGCCAAAATATTGTAGCTTCAGCTTCAGCATTAGTCTTTCCAATGAATATTCAGGGCTGATTTCCTTTAGGATTGACTGGTTGGATCTCCTTGCAGTGCAAGGGACTCTCAAGTCTTCTCCAATACCACAGTTCAAAAGCATCAATTCTTTGGTGCTCAGCCTTCTTCATAGTCCAACTCTTACATCCATACATGACTACTGGTAAAACCATACCTTGACTAGATGGACCTTTTTTGGCAAAGTAATGTTTCTGGTTTTTAATATGCTGTCTAGGTCGGTCATAACTTTTCTGTCAAGGAGCAAGCGTCTTTTAATTTCATGGTTGCAGTCACCACCTGAAGTGATTTTGGAACTCCCCCCAAAATAAAGTCTTTCACTGTTTCCACTGTTTCTCCATTTATTTGCCATGAAGTGATGGGACCAGATGCCATGATCTTAGTTTTCTGAATGTTGAGCTGTAAGCCAACTTTTTCCACTCTCCTCTTTCACTTTCATCAGGAGGCTCTTTAGTTTGTCTCTGCTTTCTTCCGTAAGTGTGGTGTCATCTGTATATCTGAGGTTATTGATATTTCTCCTGGAAATCTTGACTTCACCTTGTGCTTCATCCAGTCCAGCATTTCTCATAATGTACTCTGCATATAAGCTAAATAAGCAGGGTGACAATATACAGCCTTGACATACTCCTTTCCTGATTTGGAACCAGTCTGCTGTTCCATATCCAGTTCTAACTGCTGCTTCTTGACCTGCATACAGAGTTTTCAGGAGGCAGGTAAGGTGGTCTGTTATTCCTATCTGTTAGGAATTTTCCACTGTTTTTTGTGATTCACTCAATCATAGGCTTTGACATAGTCAATAAAGCAGAAGTAGATTTTTTTTCTGGAACTCTCTTGCTTTTTCGATGATTCAATGGATGTTGGCAATTTGATCTCTGGTTCCTCTGCTTTTCCTAAAACCAGCTTAAACATCTGGAAGTTCAGAGTTCATGTACTGTTGAAGCCTGTCTTGGAGAATTTTGAGCGTTACTTTGCTAGGGTGTGAGGTGAATGCGATTGTGCAGTCGTTTGAGCATTCTTTGGCATTGCCTTTCCTTGGGACTGGAATGAAAACTGATCTTTTCCAGTCCTGTAGCCACTGCTGAATTTTCCAAATTTGCTGGCATATTGAATGCAGCACTTTCACAGTATCATTTCAGTATTTGAAATAGCTCAACTGGAATTCCACCACCTCCACTAGCTTGTAGAGATGGCTACTAGCTTTATAGAGATGGCTTTAATTAATTCTCGCTTTTAACTCTATGCATATGTAACTATTGTCATCTTTTGTATGTGAGGAAACTGAAAACTCAAAAGATTGTCTACTGTCTTCAAGATAATGGTAGAAGCTGGGTTTGAGCTAAAGTCTGTCTAAGCTGGGTTTGAGCTAAAGTCTTGTCTTCCCATGACAAAGGTGCTATTTTGTTGTTGATGATCTCTATACTTTCAAAACCTAGTCGTAAAAATGACAGCACAATCAGTTTTGACACTGTTCTGGTACACAGCAAAGAGCAGAATGCAGAAGAAAACAGTTTCTAGGAACATCAAGTTGTAGGCGTTTAGTTGCTAAGTCACGTCCAACTCTTTTGTGACCCCATGGACTGTAGCCCACCAGGCTCCTCTAGCCATGAGATTTCCAAGAGAAATATTTAAAATCTCAGTGATCCCTCAAGGCTTGTTTTTAGACAATCTATTTTATCTGATTTTTGTGCTTCAGTTTCCTTTTTTATAAAATTACACAGAGGACTAGAAAATCCATTAGATTTCATTTTAATTGTAACACTTTTAAATTTTCTTTTCCCCCAATACTCCTCCTAGAGAAACACAAAAAATGATTTCTTCATGCAGAAAATGTTCTAAAATAGTAAGCAGACATCTCAAACTCCAGAATCATGCAAGAAGTGAAAAATGTTGGCTGCCCATTAGAGATAAATGACTGATTACATTTTTTGCCCCAAATTATGTTAGAACAGCATTTTATGATTAGTGTCTTGCTTTGATTGATATTAGGCATCTGTCAACATAGACATGTGGTATTTTCCATTGACTGAAAGATCATATGAGGGTTCAATTTAAAACATTTAAACAGGAGTTGTGTTTCTCACTATGGATGATCGAAAGGTCAAGATGGTGATGGGACTGTGTCTTCTGAGGATTATTGCCATGGTTACTAAGGCTTCGTATGATGCATTTAATGGAGAGCCAAGGGACTCCTGCTTTGGAGAGCTGGGACATTCTGACAAGGGCATGACCTGAGGCTGGAAATTGAGTCTAAAGTGATCAGCCTGTTCTGAAATAAGGGATTGCCTCTAAAGCTGCAGAGTCAAATGCTGTCTCTTAGAATTCTGCAAGGATCAATTAATCAAAGGAAGCAGGACAGGTTGCCCAGGGTGAGATCAGCAACCAGAGATTCTGGTGCAGTTAATTGATTCTAAAGGCAATAAAAACTGCTCTGGAAAATATTCTTTATCTCTGTCAGAGGAATTATATTTTTTCCACTCATGCAATCATAGATTTTCATCAAGCACAGTGTGTCCATCTCTGCTATGCTATTCCTAATGGAATGCTCAGTCAGGAATTTTACATTCCTCCTGAAGCTTTTACCTATCCTATATGAAGCTGAAAATGAAAGTGAAAGTGTTAGTCACTCAGTCATGTCTGACTCTGTGACCCTATGGACTCTAGCAGGCTCCTCTGTCCACGGAATTCTTCAGGCAAGAATACTGAAGTGGGTTGCCATTCCCTTCTCCAGAGGATCTTCCCAACCCAGAGACCAAAATGGAATCTCCTGCACTGCAGATAGATTCTTTACCATCTGAGGCATCAGGGAAGCTATATGAAGCTAAATTTATTAATTTTTAATTCTGTGTTTGACACTGCATTATAGCTTTGTGTTATTTTATTTTCTCTTCATAGAAACCTTATGCATATGCATTGCTATTTTCCCTATTTTACAAATGAGAGAGCTGAGTCACAGAGTTTAAGTGTCCAAGTAGTCACAGGTGGTTAGTGGTGGAACCAGTGCTTCCACTCATGTCTGTCTGACTCCATAGCATGTCTTCTTCCAATACCTAGCCAGTGAGCAAATCCCATGACTTGTCCTTCCTTAATATTTCCTCATTCATTCCCATCTCCATTTTCCCATGGCTTTAGCACAGACCTTCATTAACCTTCACTTAATTATTGCAAAACTATTCCCAAGGGTGTATACATTGTTGCTCATAAGTGACTTCAGTCATGTCCAACTTTTGCAACCCAGTCGATGGTAGGCTCCTCTGTCCATGGGATTCTCCAGGCAAGAATACTGGAGTGGATTGCCACACTCTCTCTCCTCCAGGGGATCTTCCTGACTGAGGAATTGAACCCATATTTCTTGTCTTCTGCATTGGCAGGCAGGTTCTTTACCACTAGTGCCACCTGGAAAGTCCAAAGGTGTATATATCTACAGATTACCCTGACATTTGAGTGACCTTTATAAATATATAAAATACAAAGCTGATCAAGTTTTGTGTCTGCTTAAAATCTCTCAATCTACTGCATATATGTAAAATCAAGTCCAAACACTGTAGCCCAGCAACAGTATTCTTTACAGTCTGACTACAATTTGTCTTTGTTGCCTTGAATCGACTTTCTAGCTGCTATTCTTAAGAATATCCCCAACTCTTCATCACACAGTTCACCAGTGCCTCACCCTTTCCTTAACATGGCACACATTTCTACTTTTTCATGTGCTTGGTTATCGATGTTTAAGGGATTATGAGACAGTAAGTAGTGACAGGGCATTGGACCTTGTTAGAGGCAGGATGAAGAGGGCATGTTTAGTGTAACAGAAAAAAAAAAAAAAGCAAGGGATTTTTTTCTTTGTTATTTGTTGTTGTTTGCTCACTTGTTTAGAATTGCAGAAAAGTTCATGAGTTATTGCAGCACTCTGAGGACACCTGCCAATGGTCAGGGCTTGATGGAAAGCCCGCCGTCACAGTCCCTGCAATCAGAGGCTGCCTGAATAGCAGTGGGCAGCTGAGACAAGTAGATTTGCAGAGCACATGCTGGAGGGATGTACTGTGGTAGATATTTTTATTTTTTTTAATATAAATTTATTTATTTTTATTGGAGGCTAATTACTTTACAATATTGTATTGGTTTTGCCATATATCAACATGAATCCTCCACGGGTGTACATGTGTTCCCCATCTTGAACCCCCCTCCCACCTCACTCCCCATACCATCCCTCTGGGTCATCCCAATGCACCAGCCCTGAGCATACTATAATAGTTGAAGTACCTGGTTCGTAAACTGGCTTGGAAGGCTGCTTCCTGGGTACACAGGTAGACCTGAGCATACCTTTAGGAACACCATTTTGACTTATCTGAAAGTCATGTCATTGCTCTTATTTCTTAAACAGGTAACAGTAAAGAGTTACTTTTTTTTTTTTCCCAAATAACTAAGGGTTTATATACATCACTGATGTAAGTCTTAAAATACCCTAGTATAACTGAACATAAGGCTGTTTGTCCTGACATTAAATATGATGGGACTCCTGTGCTTTCTGTAGCTAACTTGGCAAGGCCTTCAAAACCAGATCACAGAGCTTCTTAGTAAGATGTAATAATAAAGAGGCAGAGACAAAGGGACAAAAGAAGCTCACCTTTAGGTAAAACCAACAGGCTGAGTGCACAAGCTCAAGGAAACTAGCAGAGACATGGACTATGTATCATGGATGAGTGAGAGTGCTGAAAAGCGAGATTTCAAATAGATATGTATGGTTACGAGTCAGCTAATTCAAGAACACCTACTGACCATCAAGTTCTATACATACACTGGAAGAGATTCTTCCTTTCCATTGAGAACACTGTACTGTTTGCCTTAAGTCTTCAAAACTATTGATTTAGTCTCCCTGGATGTACTCCTGCTCAAAAATAAAAACACACAAAAATACCTAGGCTATTCCCAAAGAAGACTGGCGTGATCAGGTCTGGGTAGCCACCTCCTGTCCCTTGTATTCAAAGCACCGCTAAGGACAAGCGATGTTGAACAGAGACGTGACAGCAACACAGCTGCCATTCCTGCCCAGAAATGGCACTCCTCTGGTCCCGTGAACTTTTATTCATTCAGTAAATGGTTAATGAGCACCCACTATGTGCAAGGCATTGGGCTAGGTGCTGCAGTTTTTGAAATAACAAAATTGTTTGTATATGTAGGATTGGCTAGTCCTTGACAGTTTTCCTGATTTGAGAGAGAGAGAATGACAGAATGCCCCATACATGGCTCATTTAGAGAGCTAAGACCACAGAGAGGTGTGCTCTCTGTCCTCCTACCAGCCTGGTATAAACTTTAGGCTTCCTCAAATCAGTTATAAGTCAAAACAAATAAGGCACATTTAAAAAAAATTCCCCCCTTTAATTGACCAAAGTAAAGCCATGACATTTCATTTGGTAACCTGCTCAGAATTATAAAGATCATTCTATTTGGCCCAGCCCACATTGCCCAGGGCAAAACCTCCAGACAAGTCTAATCTCATTGCGCTCTGTTCTTATAAACTGCATATTTTTTAAACAGTCTTCAGCGCCCTAAATGGGACGCACTCAGTGCGAAGCAGATCAGAACCAGACGTAACATTTATGTTCTTGACAAGCCTCGATTATCCAGGTCCTTCACCTGCAACACAAAGATGTCAGTTTAAGTTTAAGGTCAGCATGGGAGAGCTTCTCTACTGAGTTGGGTTCACTCAGACAGGAACGGGTTACGCTGGATTCTGCTCCCTGGTTTGGCTCTAGTATGAGACTAGCTATTCTCTGCTGAGCTTCTCAGGGTACCTTGTGAGGAGCTGTGTAAATGATCTATCCTCCAAATACAGCAAATGTTCTCAACCTTTTCTTATGTAAGAGATATAACACACTTCTATATGACTCTGAGTGCTGAAGAATTGATGCTTTTGAACTGTGGTGTTGGAGAAGAATCTTGAGAGTCCCTTGGACTGCAAGGAGATCCAATCAATCCATCCTAAAGGAGATCAGTCCTGGGTGTTCTTTGGAAGGACTGATACTGAAGCTGAAACTCCAATACTCTGGCCACCTGATGCGAAGAGCTGACTCATTTGAAAAGACCCTGATGCTGGGAAAGATTGAGGGTGGGAGGAGAAGGGGAAGACAGGATGAGATGGTTGGATGGCATCACTGACTCAATGGACATGAGTTTGGGTAGACTCCAGGAGCTGGTAATGGACAGGGAGGCCTGGCGTGCTGCGGTCCATGGACACGACTGAGCGACTGAACTGAACTGATGTGACTCTATGCCATAAATTCTTCAGTAAGAGGAAGAAAACATAGTTCAAACAACACACACACTCTCCTACTACCTCCCCCAAGCCTGATAATCACTAAAACAGATTAAGCCTAACTCCAACTGGGAAAATATCACTGCAACCACTGCCAGAACGACAGCAGACTAGGGTATCTACTAAGAACAATCTAAAATAAAAGAAAAATTCCCAGCAGGCTATTGTTCAGACACAGAAATATTCCTAATTAGAAATACGTGGCATATTTTTAAGCACTAGAGCTGCTGTCACAGTGTAACACCTGCTCACCTTGTATATCCTGACCAGCCAATGTTCTGTGGTGTATGCTTCTTCTAGGACATCAAGCTCAAAGTCTTTATTCCCAATCTCAGCATTCCGGACACGGTCATAGCCTAGTGGACGCTCTAGAAAGGGAGAAAAAAGGACGATAAATTTCTTTCTACAGTGCTCATTTCCTAAGGAAACAGTAAGTCCCTGTGGTGAATCATCCCACTGGAATGCTACTCCCTAGCATGCAGCTTGTGTCGAGAGCAGGGCCTACAAAAAAGGATCAGCCAGGAAGGGCGAATTGAGTGCTATCCTAACTCACATCTTCCTCAAGGTGGTGCTTGGCAGAGTCCACGGAGGTTATCTCTTCTAAAAGACAGAGGCCTGACCTCCAAGCACCTCTATTCCTGAGGACTACCACCCAGGACCTCTGGGACACACCAGTAACCCTTCCATGGGACAGAGAAGAACTTTCCAGATGTCACAGGCCTGCATCCACAAAAAAGTCACAATTGCAGAACCAAGAAATTGTGAGTCAGAAGGAAAGACTTAACCTAAGCACATTCCTTTCAATTTATCTGAAGAAATGTAAAGTCCTTTATCATACTCTATCCTCTTTCATAATCCTTTCTCCAGTATAACACCTTTTACTGAGAGGTAATAAAAAGTAATAAATGAAAGCACAGACTTTTCTAGAGCCAGACTGCCTGAGTTTAACCCGACTCAGCACTAGTTATAGGACCTTGTGCAGTTAAGGAAGCTATTTGTATTCAATTTCATCACATATAAAATGGGAATAATATTAGCATCAACCTTTTGGACTGCTGTAAGGATTACATGAATTAGTAGAAATAAAGCATTTAGAGCAGTGCCTGGAATATAAAAAATATCCTATGTGTGTTAGCTACTACTCTTCTTACTGTTGTTAAGGTTCTCAGGAATCACTTACTGGCTTCTGTGTAAACCTGTCCAAATCGGTAGTAACACATCTTGTACATAAGGCAGTTGAGCAGCACTGGAGAGCCCTCACGGTCCACACGGAACTCCCCAGTTGGAGTATAATAATCGTGCTCCTTGATGTGTTTCCCTGTATCTGTGCTCCCTCCAATCCGGACCATCCACAGAAATTTGTTGATGTCTAGGAAAAGAAAAAACTGCTTTATCACCAACGTAGCTACAGCTAAATCACATAATGAAAGTTCACTATTTCTAATACTTTCCTAATGGCATACAGTACCATATAACTCTAAAGTTATAAAAATAAGAAAGCTACTAATGAGCGTTGTGATGAGGGTGAAAGAGGAGGGTGAAAGAGGAGAGTGAAAAGGCTGGTTTAAAACTCAGCATTCAAAAAACTAAGATCATGGCATCTGGTCCCATCACTTCATGGCAAATAGATGGGAAAAAAGTAGAAGTGACAGATTTTATTCTCCTGAGCTCCAAAATCACTGCTCATGGTAACTGCAGCCATGAAATTAAAAGATGCTTGCTCCTTGGAAAGCTATGACAAACCTAGATAGTGTATTAAAAAGCGGAGACATCACTTTGCTGACAAAGGTTTGTATAGTCAAAGCTATGGTTTTTCCAGTAGTCTTGTAAGGATGTAAGAGTTGTACCACAAAGAAGGCTGAGGGCTGAAGAATTGAAACTTTTGAATTGGGATGCTGGAGAAGACTTGAGACTCCTTTGGACAGCATGGAGAGCAAACCAGTCCATCCTAAAGGAAATAAGCCCTGAACACTCATTGGAAGGACTGCTGCTGCGAAGTTGAAATTCCAATACTTTGGCCACCGATGTGAAGAGCTGACTCATTGGAAAAGACCATGATGCTGGGAAAGATTGAGGGCAGGAGGAGAAGGGGGCGAAAGAGGATGAGATGGTTGGATAGCGTCACCAACTTAATGGACATGAGTTTGAGCAAACTCCAGAAGACAGTGAAGGACAAGGGAAGCCTGGCATGCCCTACAGTCAACGGGTCTCAAAGACTCGGAAACCACTGAACAACTGAGCATGCACGCAGATAAATCAGAACTACAATGAGGCATCACCACATACCTGCTAGAATGACTCTTGTCAAAAAGATAAAAGTCATGCTGGTAAAGATGCTAAATAAAGGGGGTCCTTGTGCACTGCTGGTCATAATCTAAACTGGTACAGACACTATAGGAGTCAGTAGGCAGTTCCTCAAAAAATTCAAAATAGAACCACCATGTGATCCAGAAAGCCCATTTCTTGGGATATATACCCAGAAGAAATGAAATCACTATTCCCAAGATAAATCAGTATTCACTGCAGCATTACTTAAAATAAACAAGATATGTAAATAACCTCAGTCTATCAACAGATGACCTAATAAGAAAATGTGGTAGACAGATATATATGTTTCATGGAATACTAAAGATTTCAGGGAACCATCTATTTCTATCACCTATGTGTATACATTCACATATATAAAAATACATATGCATACAAACACATAAGCACACAAACATGCATAAACAAAAAACTTTTTGTACTATTTGCATATATTATTATTATCAATAAGAAAAAAACCTAGAGTCACACATAACCAAATAGTGCTGAAGCAACTGTTTGTCAAAGTGCAAGTCCACGGGAACACATCCCGGCTATTGTCCTTCCTCCTCTGCCTGTGCAAGACACACATAGAAACTAGTCTTACTACATTATACTGACACTTTACACATTTTATCCAGGTGAATCTGGTAAGTCTGTCCATATCAGAAGCCACATATAATCTAAAATTTGAACATCTCTAAGAAGCAACCATATAGTCAAAGAAAATTAAGATAGAAAAAGAGGTAATTATTAACTGCAGGAAAACAAGTTATTCTAGATAACAATGTTTAACCACAGTGTACAGGTTGACTCAGCAGTACACAGTATTTATTTAGTCATGATTGTGAAAATGCTTTATCTGGATTTAACCAAAAACTGATCATTAACTCTACTGAGAAGATGCAAGATGGAAAGGGGGAGAGGGAAATACAGAGAACTAAATTCCTTATCTAGTATAAGAAGTTGATAAAGGGTATCTAAAATGATTGATCCATGAATAGAATATACCTATTATTTAGAAATATGAATATAAGTACTAGAAGAAACAACTGAAGGAATAATTTTCCTGGGAACTGATAATTATAAGGTGGTTTAGAAGCAGAGGACTACCATTTTTATTATAAACTTTCAGAAGTGTTAACCTTTTAAAGTTGAAACAGGTATTACTTTAAGTTTTTCAAGGTTTTTTTGAGGCAGAGAACTATATTTGGATGATTCTTCTAACCACAGGATTTGCTAATAATTATAAGGAACATATGACATATATATATGTATATATACACACACATATATATATGAGAAACATTTTAAGTTGGGAGATGATTCTATGGCTTAAACCCTCTAAAAAGTGCTAATTCTTAAGCTCCTTCTCAGAGGCCTTATGTTCTGTATTGCTCACTGCTGTGGAACTATTCCTAGGTCTTCTAACAATTATAGCATGCCATACTTACATGGAGCTTCCCTGGAGGCTCATGGTAAAGAATATGCCTGCAATGCAGGGGACTCAGTTCAATCCCTGGATTGGGAAGATCCTGTGGGGGAGGAAATGGCTACCCACTCCAGTATCCTTGCCTAGAGAATCCCATGGACAGAAGAGCACGGCAGGCTACAGTCCGTAGGGTCACAAGGAGTCAGACATGACTGAAGTGACAAACACTTTCACTTTTCATACTTGCACGAGAATTCTTTACATCTACTTACTACTTGTTTGAAACAAAACTCAAAATAACCAAACCTCAAGTTGCAAATATGTATCAACTAGAAAATATGTTGATAAGATTAGTAAAAGGATAGAAAAGTTGGAGATTCATCTAGTTTTCTTAGCCTTGTAGCTAGAAGTATAATCAAGTTCATTACCATCTGAAGAATACCCAGTGAGGCCTCCGAAAATGACCAGTACGTAGCTGACATCAAGCTCCCTCATGATCTCATAGGCTTTTTCTTCTGTGGATGCCATTGCCTAGAAAAACACATGCACATTTCTCAGAGCAAAATGCCAGGCCATATGATCCCTTGTGTAGAAGTATTTCCATGAGACCCTGTGCATCAAATACTCAAATGACCCCTTCACCTTACCTGGCCTACTCGAGATATATGGGTATTATTCCATGTGTTATTATCCACTAAAATCGTCCGATTCGCCATAGCTGTAATCTGGTAGCCATAATCCCACCATGACATGACCTTCGCATCCTGAAAAGAAGAATGACAAACAGAAATTACAAGTGTCTCACCAACTCCAAAAATCAAATACAAGGAGTAGAAGGGCATCTGACAGGAATTAAAGCTAATTAACATCTTTACAGAAATCAGTTCAGTTCAGTTCAGTTGCTCAGTTGTGTCTGACTCTTTGCAGAATAACGCATGCCTAACAAGAAAATAAATCTTGGCACCTGGTCCTACGTTTGTATACCATAATGAAATCTCAATGCAAATTATACAATCCAGCATTACCAATACTTTCATTCCAGATAATCTTATAAAAATAAACATACTGGCATGGGAGGTATAGGGAGCTGTGTAATATTTCCAAATAAACAGCTTGGGGTCATCAGAGAAATGATCATCATAAAAAATGATCATAAACAATATCACAAAAATCAGTTCCTATAAAGAAAGGAGGTAGGAGGTGGGAGGGGATAAATCGCAGGATATGGCAAATAAAGAAAAAGGAATTCTTATAAGAATCTAACTCACAAGTACCAATCTCAGTAGCTACTGGAAAGGAAATGCTCCAAAGGTATAAACCAAAATATTAAAAGTGGTTATCATTAGGTGATCCTTATAGAAAATTTGTGTCTTTGTTTTTCACATCTGTTTTCTGATTTTTCTACAATAAATATGCATTACTTACTGTTAACCTTTCTCTTATAACTGGGATGGCCTACCTCACAAGAGTATCACCATGCTGTTGATACAAGTGTCCAAGCAGAGTGCAGATAATCTGAACCAGGAAGGGCTGCTACAGAAGACATCCTAACTTGAGTGGAGGTTGACCTCTAAGGCCCATTCAACACCAGGTTCTATAGTTCCAATTTCTCCAAGCTTTCTACCATCTAAAACCTATTTGATTCACTATAACAGCAAATGTCTTTCCCTTCTTCCTACCCCACAATCCCACACCTCCCAAATTTTCACCTCTGGAGTATTGTGACGAAGCCAATAGTACGCTTCTCGAAAATCATCAAAAATGATCCTACTGCCATCTCCACCACGAGCAGACAGCACGATGGAGGGAGAAGAGTAAGCCTCACTGGTCACCCAGGTCGAATGAAAGGTGTAGGTGATGAGAAAGAAAGCCATGACCAGTATCATGCCACTTGCCACCTAGACAAGGAAGAAGAATTGTGTCGTAAACCAAATTAAATTTACAATAGCACAGAACAGCTTCTTACAGACAGTCAATGATTTAGAAAAAATGAACCAAAATAAGTCAGAGGCTATGTGAATTAATTCTGACCTCTGGTGACCGTGCTCCACTTTACTCCCCCTCATTCAAAAAAATCCCCACAGATGCTTGCACATGTGCATCCACACACGCGCACACGCGCACACACAACACACAGTTCCCCCAGCCTGTTCTATGTGTTGCTTCTCACTTCATTCTTAATAGGGTACGTAGAATCCTGCTGTTTCTTGCTCTTCTTGTCTTGTCGACTTATGTCCAAATTCTTCATGTAAGTGGATAGCACCTGAGAGACTCCAATGCCAGAAAGAATGCACATAACAGGCGCCAACACCAGCATCAGACGCACCTAAAAACACAGGAAGCAAGATCACAATCTAATCGGTGTTTTACAAATTCAGATCTCAGCCTATTAGTAGATGATGATCTCTGTTTAGGGGTTTTCAACAAACATGGTCTGTCAATGGAACAGAACAAAATAGGAGAGAAAACACTTGACACATCTAAAATAGAAGTTATGTGGGTTTTTTAAGTTTTTTCTTTTTTCCCCAGTTCTACATGTACGACTGTTTGTACATCCTGAGTAATGACAGGCTATAAAAACTATTTCTTAATTGCGGTTTGGAATCAAAGAAGTCTGAGAAGCACTGTCTTAACTGCAATATATAAACTCTCTCCTCTCTTTTAACAACCTGGCACTCAGCACCCAAGCCTTTAAGAAAAAAAATCATCTCCCTTTTTGAGACTCTAGGAAGAGCGGGGAAGGAACCTGCACAGGGCCTCTCCCTGACACAAGGGAATGAATCCAAGAAAGGTGGGCCTCACAATCAGAAAATGTGAGTACCCTGTACATTCCCGGGAAAGGTCAACAGCAGTGAGCAGCTTTACCACTTGGCCCCTCAAGTGCTCAGAAGGAAGCCTCTGCACAACTGTCAGCACTGAATCTTCCCATGCCAGAGGAAGAAGAAAACCCCCAGAGTCAAGGATGGAAAGGTTCACCAGGACGGAGGGCATTCCTCACCATTACAGCTGAAAAGTACATGCTGGTCACACCATACATGATAATGAAAATCCGGGCATCAGACAGGTTGCTGAAGCAGTAATAGAGACCAACTACAAAAATAAAGGGAAAAAAGAAGTTAAGAGCTGGAAAAACAATCAGACACCTGCAAAGATGTTACTATGGCACTCTAAAATAGCACAAAATCTGAAACCACCTAAATGTCCAACATAAAGGAGGTATTTAACTATAGAATATTTATAAAACAGAATAAAACACATCAATTAAAATATTGCTGCAGAAGTTTATGGACCATTTGCCACCTTCTTTACATACCTCTATACTTAAAAAATTAACAAATGCTGTATCTTAAACACTATTTCACTGACATAATCCTAAATAACATATATTATGATTATAAATTTTAAAAGTCAGGAGAAAACTCTATCATCTGACTTTTAATCAGTAAACAACTGGATGAATATACATTCCAAGTGTTAACAGGAGCAACAGGTGTGTGGTGAGAACTCCTGAAACTTTAATATTTGTCTCTATTTGTATAAAAGACAACTTATTTTCATAGTAAGAAAAAAATATAAAGTTATTTCAATTAAAAAAAAAAGTTCCCTACCAGTGGTAAATTCTTATCTCTGATCTGGCCAGAAGGTAAGTTAGATGAAGAGGCTTTACAATCAGCTATGCCTACTGTCAAAATACTATCAAGAAGATAAATGAGAAGGAGTCACGGATGAGGGGTTGGGTACATTAGAAGTACCAAAAAAAAAAAATCTGAATCAGGGTTGAATTTTATAATACAACTGAACAGAAAACTGTGAGACTCTGAACTTGCCAGTATCTGCAATTGTTCAACTTCTGATTTCCATTCTGCTTCAAATAATAGAAAAACATGTTTAGCCATTGTCTGTACCACATAAATACACAGAAAAAAAAAAAACAATAAAAATATAAGGATGAGGGTATTTTACTTATTTTGAATCAAATAATTCTTACAAAGAAGACCACTTCACAACAAGGCAGACAGACCTGGAAACATGAAGACAAGGAGCTGCAGGTCGAAATAGTACGAGGACCAAGTCGTAGGCTGATGCTCAGACACAGAGGCGATGATGGGGATGTTGTTCTTAGCGTAGGAAGGGTCCAAGAGCGAGTAGAAACGCCCCGTCCAGGGAGATATTTTTCCTGGCAGCAAAGAGGCAACAAATATTTCACAATTACTTCTGAAACAAAATAATATTTGATCCTAACTATTCAGAACTTTCCATTTTAATAAGATTCTCTGAGACAAAGCAAGACTAGGTTTTTGTCTAAATGTCACGAATACCTTGAGAATTTCACTGATTCCTTTCTTTCAAATTTGAGAGTACTTATGTCAGCAGTCAGCAGAATAATGTCAGGCTGTATGTAAACTCAGAGAAATAAGGGGAAATGCTTCCTGGAAGGGTTAGACTAAATCTGGTCAAACCAAGGCCAATGCTATAAACTAAGTCAGGCCATCCTCCAGTGTTGCTCTGAATTAGACAATACAGAGTACTGGGCAAAATCAAAGTAGACTCTGAGACATCTACGTGAGGAAAATGTGCCATGCTAACCAAACTGAACAGACATAGCTCTGTCATTTAGGATCAGATGAAGTCACATTGTAGGGCAAACAATGTTAGGATTTCTCCTACCCTACCAATATACCAATAGGAAAGAAAAGGACAAAAGAAAAAAAAGAGAAAGATAAGTATGGTAAAGATAGTTCTGTTACCAAGTGTAAATATTCTGAGATTAAAACTGATCTAATAAGATCTTTCTATGTTGAATCCAAATACTGGCTGACAAATGGACTGAGTGTATAATATGGATTTAATATGCATGAAAACAAGAGAAATGGGAGAAAAAGAATGCATCTTCCTGTGGTCAAGAAATAACCCATGTTTTTTGGAGTTTATGCTATGTTCATACCCATTTACCCTTAATACTAAAAGCCTTTCCTACCTGTCAGCATGAGGAGAGCTCCAATGGTGAGAAGGACAAAGCCCACCAGGGAGATGACACTTCGGAAAAGAACTTCAAATTGCTGTGGATTCAACTTGCTGCGTAGATAATCCACAAAGGCATGAATCTGGCAGAGACCAAAGACCCCAAAGGCTGCCATGTGCTCTGATGAAAGGACGGGCTGTCGGTGAAAGCAGATGTGTGAGAATGTCAGGAAAACAACGGCTCCAGCCTTGACCTGAATTATCCGGACCAAGTTCAGACCAAAGGGTCCAATGAGTTCTGAGGCTACCAAGGAATTAGGGCCAATTCAGGGGAGGGTCTAATTCACCTGCCACATTTCCACAGAATACCTGGAGTCCAAAGTGTACCATACGCTTATCAATATCACATGTCTGGCCTTTGCTCAGGCTATTTCTTGAGCCTCGATTGTAATTTTCTCATTTTCCCAAAATTTGCATTCTTAAAATTCCCATCATTCAAGGCCCCAAGCAAATACTATTGCCTCCTACTCTGCCAAGCTGAAATCCATTGCTCTCCTCTACACACCTTGGATCTCTCCTGTAACTTAGACAAACGGTTCTCAAACTCCACCGGGCAGCATAATCACGGCAGAGTGAAGAGGGGGTGTTTAGACACAGACAGCCGAGCCCCACTGCCAGAGCTTCTGAAACTCAGTAGATTGAAATCCTGAATTTGCATTTCTAACGTGTTCCCTGATGCTGCTGAGCCTGCTGGGCCAGGACTACATTTCTAGGACCACTACATCACAGAGAGCTACGTGGGTGTCCTTCCCAGCAAGACTTCCTTAAAGATCAGGATCACATCTTTACTTTTTACACTTCCCAGTTATTAGCAAATTGCACACTGTAGAATCTCATGGATGGAGGAGCCTGGTGTGCTGCAGTCCATGACGTCACTAAGAGTTGGACACAACTCAGCGACTTGACTTTCACTTTTCACTTTCATGTATTGGAGAAGGAAATGGCAACCCACTCCAGTGTTCTTGCCTGGAAAATCCCAGGGACGGCAAAGCCTGGTGGGCTGCATAGTCCAGTCTATGGGGTCGCATAGAGTCAGACACGACTGAAGCAACTTAGCAGCAGCAGGGGATGAGCAAAGAAATACTTGCTGAGCTGAATAAGGGTTCCACTTTTCATAAGAATTTTACATGAAAAATCACACATCGCATCATTCCTCTGATTTAATAGCCGTCTCTTAACCTGATGGAGTAATGTGGTTAAAAGGTCTATGTTCTGCTTCCTAAAGGACTTAATTACTTGGCCTGACTAACAAGTTCAGGGGTCATTACTACTGAATGGGATCATTCACATTAAGAAGGACTGAAAAAGATAACTGTGATCACTCACATCAACTCAGTTCTACCAAAATATCCCTGCTTCTCCCCAAACTTAAGCTAACTTAAGAGCAATTAAACTACATGAACATGGAGAAGGAAACGGCAACCCACTCGAGTACTCTTGCTGGAAAATCCCATGGACAGAGGAGCCCGGTAGGCTATATAGTTCATGGGATCGCAAAGGGTCGGACACGACTGAGTCACTTCACTTCACTTCAGCATCTTTGTGAAAATCATTTGTGAAAAGGCACTAATGACAAAAATACTTTGAATGGCTATTAGGATTAAATGAGAGATTTAAGTAGCTAGCACAATGCATGATGCAGAATAGATGATCCAGAAGTGTTAATTCTCTTCTAAATTTCATTTCTAAGTGACCCTAGAGAGAAAGTACTAGAAAGGTGATGTATTTGTTTCACATGAATTTGCATCTTTCATTGTGGGCTCCTGGGGTTTTCATAATGGTGTCATAGTGAGCTATCTCTGTCCTCTCTTCAAACATGCCCATATAGGATAGACATTTTGTTGGCAGTGAGACTGTATCTTTTTGAATTTCACTCATTCTAGGGAGAGCACCTAGATGGGTAAGAGAAAGCTCTGGCGATAGGAAGTGATGTCGGGGATAGTTGGCTTGGTCGTCGTATCAGGACAGTGATGCCACTGACAAGAGTCTCCTGACAGTCTGAGAGTGTAAAGTTTCTGTAATAGCAGAGGACATGGAAATTTCAGCAATCAACACAGCACACTTGCAAACAGAAATCAGGATTCTTAGATCCTTACAAGGACTTGTCTGCTGATGACACCCTCCTGTTTCTGATCCAGGAACTTTGGATCAGCTTGCCAGCTTTTAGTGAGAGCAAATAATTGGAACAAGTAACCCCAGCACATTCTTGAGTATTCTTTGTGGGACTGGATGAGTTGAAAGACATTTCCTAGGTATAGCATCTTTCAGCAGACCCAGGCTTAAAGCCTGCCTCGGGTTCATTCCTGTACTATTGTTTGGTGAAATCAAAATGTGTACTTTGAATGAAATAATATATGGTATTGAGCTAAAGATGCCAGGAGAGAAATTGCAGAATGTGGGTTATTTCAAATTTGCTTATTATTGTTCACAATCAACAAGTTGGGTGTTCTTTCATTGTGTATAAGAATTCCTCCTCAATACTTCGATTGAAATTGGAACATGTTCAAATAAATGGGGTGAATGTCCATGTATTAAATTGGAGAAAAGATCCTTGTTAGTATGTATGTTTATTTCTCTTACTTTACAAAATGTGCGTTTATACACAAACACACACATTAAATTTTTCTTAAGTTCTTCAAAAAAAACCAAAACAAACAAACAAAAAACTACATGAACAAATATTAACACTCTCAGGGGGCAGACTTTATTGACCAATGATTCTGCTGTTTCAGTTAACACAAGCAGTCCAAGGTCAGACCTGTAAGTTTTAACATCCTCATCAGAATCCAAGATAAATCAATTTAGTTGGAGATAATTAGGAAAAAAGTGGAAGAAACTAAAAACTCCACTCAGTCTAGGGCTCACCTGGAAACCCACAAAGGAGATCTGCATGGAAAGAATGGTGCCCAGGCAGTAGACAGTACAGTATGCCACGTAGATCCGGTGGGAGAAACGTCCTGTGAGCATCAGCACTAGTACATGAAGAGGGATCAAGTTGATCAAGAACACGTAACCTCCCCAGGAAGAGACCTAGGACAGGATGAAAAAGGACAGTTCCTCTCAGCACTCCTCCTTGTTACCTGTGACCTTTTTAAAGAATACCTATTTATGGTAACCAAGAACTTTATTAACGCCAAGTGGTTTAAACAGTTTAAGTAACTGACTTCTTTAAACAGGACAGTCAAATTAAACCCATTACTGTAACTCAGTCCTCTGTTCTATATGGGTCCTGTCATTGTGATCACAAAACAAAGGCCTCTAACCCTCGGCATTAATCTGGATGCGACCTACTATAAGGTCACATGGAGGATTTAGGGATACATGCAAAATGTGGGCAAGCGGAAACAGTTAAGGGAAGAAGTCTCAGGGTTAATAACAAAAGATTGAACAGAAAAAAATATGTGTTAGGAAAGGAAAAATTTAAGGGAAACATATCAAAAAAGAGAGCTGGCCAACCAATATTATCCATAAGAAATACAGTATCTGAGACCTCTAAAAATTAAAAAAATTTCCTCTATCTTATCAGCTGCCTGCCTTGGGTTAGGCTTTGCATGGACACAAGAGACAATAAAGCTTCTGTCCTCTGCTCTATGGTCTCAAACCCCAAGAGCTACTTCCAGTTTACATCAGTTGATCCCAACAGGTATGCAGACAGAGAGACTCCTGGAAGAAGGGAGTCAAGAGTTACCATGTAGAAGTAAGCAAGGGCACACTTTGCTGCCCAGTAGATGGAACCAGTCTTGACTGCTTTGATCCACATGTAATAGGTAAGCAGCATGCAAAAGATGGCAATCCCTGCAGAAAGAACACAAAATTCAATAGAAGGCCACACTGGGATATTAAATACTCATCTCCAACAAACTCCCTGCATATCTCAGACCTACAACCCATTAACAGTGTAATTACTCTACATCTCTTTGTTTTAGTTTCTGGCAAAAGAAAAAAAGTCCTATATAATAGTGTCTACTTCATAAATGTGTCATAAAGACAAACTTAACCATTGCATGTAAAGCACTTGCAACAGACTCTAGCCTGCACCAAGCACTCAGTGTTAGTCATTATTGCTACTGTTCTTTTCAGGCACTGAACCTGCTATCTGAGTCCTAATGATATCCCATACGATCAAGCACCACCCTGCTTCTACACCTTACCACAAGCTGGTCTTTATGCCCTGACTGCCTCTCTCCTTAATATTTGCCTAATGAAGTTCCAACTTCAGGGCCCAGTTCAAACACAACTACTTCCGAAAAGCCTTCCCTGATCCCCACATCTGAATCTCTTCTCTCACTGCATTCCCAAAGTACTCTGTCCATACTTCTCTCATAGCATACACTACTATCTGCCCGTTAGATTTATTTCTATAGGTCTGCATTAATAGATTATGGGCTAGATTATTTTGTTCATTATCTATCTCTGTAATTCCTTAACTATAAGCCAATACTCTTATTCATTAACTATTTCTGTAATACCTAACACTGTTTTACCAGTAACATTCAATAAATACAGATGATTTGGAAATAAGTCAATAAAAGTCATTATGGTTTTAAGAATACCCATTCCTTTCATCTAAAATAAAGCAAATGATTACAGTGTTAAAACAACGGTATCATTCAACCCTGGAGCTTGGTGGGCTACAGTAAATGAGATCGCAAAAGAATCAGACACCACTGAGTGAATAAACAACAACAAAAACCCATCCAACCCTAAACCCTAACTCTACTTTTTGGAATACAGAGATGAGCCAGAGGCCTTATTTAAGGAAAATTACCAGCTACCTTTCTAGAGAAAATGAGAGAGAGAATATAAACTTAACAGTCTGAGGTCCCTTCCTGCCCACTTCTAATCATCTCATCCAGACACCATTTTTGCTATTGCTAAATAGCAGATTTGAACCCAGATTCTATTACCCTTCATAGAGCTCTACTGGATAATAAGGTGAACTTTAAGTCCTACCTTCATTATCATAGGAGCCAGCCACAGACCGGGAGATATAGCCAGGAACCACAGCAATCATGGCGGCAGCAAGAAGCCCAGCTCCTGCATCCTGTAAGACAAGAGGGGTAACAGGAAGTCAACACCAATACAGCTGTGGGAGAGGAGAGGATCCACTAGTCCAATCTGCTTCTACAGGGCCCAGAGAATACTTGGACACTTTGCAAGGGAGATGTGATGCTAGGAATGCTTGCAGCACAGGAAAGTTACACACTTCACAACCAGTTCCCTCCCTGCCATGGTACTGAGTCTGAAACTGAGTACACACGTGCTAAGAACAGACAAATCATGAAATCAGTCAGATGCTGCCCCAGAATGGGCAGCTGAGTTGGAGTACCCCCAGATTTGAGTTCCCCCAACAATATCTGCACACCACAGGAACACCAGTCATACCCCTAAAAGCTATGCAAGCATACACAAAGGAAAACATAAGTATTTGAGCTAAAAAGTCAACAAACAGAGGTGATAATCTACAGTGGACTAAAGATGCCAGCTTAGATATTAGAGCTGGAATATTCCAAGTCAATCTGTGAACTCGGAAAGAGGAAAAACAAAATATAACTCACACACCGAAAAAGGAAGGCCCTGTCTATTGATAAGAGTCAAATCTGGAACAGGGCAGCAAGGAGAAGGATGAAAGAGCTTTCAAACTAAACTCAAGTTTCCCAAGCCCTCCAACTAGTTTAGCACCTCTCAGGTAGCTCCCTGACACCACAGCCACAAAGAATAATATCCCAGGAGCCAGGGTCAGCAAGGCAGAACTCTGGGGAAGGAGAAACTGTATCACAGACTCTAATTATAAGAGCCAAGTGGTTTCAGAATTTTTAAATAAATGTTTCTTAAAAAATCAACAAATAATTGTTAAGCTAAGTGTCCATTTCCAATAGGAAGAACTAACTGTTTAGGAACATATCTTGTAGCTATTTTTTCTCTCTCTTAGATTGTGAGGGATACTAGATTCAAAATCTAAATCTCACTTTAAATATTTTTTTTCCAGGACTTCCTTGGTGGCCTGGTGGATAAGAATCCACCTGCCAATGCAGCGGACACAGGTTAGATCCCTGGTCCAGGAAGATTCACACGCTGCAGGGCAAGTAAGCCCGTGCACCGCCATCATAGAGCCTGTGCTCTAGGGCCCTCGAGCCGCAACTACTGAAGTCCATGTGCCTAGAGCCCAGGCTCTGCATTAAGAGATCCCACCACAAATAAGCAGCCCTCTCTCGCTATGAAGACCCACTGCAGCCAAAAATAAAGACAGTAAAAAAAAAAAAAAAAAAAGCAGTCCTGTGATGAGTAAACTAACACAAAAATTCTTTTTCCATATACAGCAATTTATATTTGACCTTCAAACATTCCCTTATATGGACAGTTGTTAATGATAAGACACCACATATTCTAGGGAGGGACTGGGATGAAACTAGCAATTCGGCTCAACAAAAGCTGTCTTTAGCCCCTAGCTCCCTGCCCTTCTTAAGCTCTCAGTCCCCCACCATTTAGCATCTACTAGAAAGGTTCAACAGCATCCATTCCCAAGCCTCCTGTCACCCCAAATCCTTCACTTGAGCTCTTTGGTAAGGTGGTACGTGACGATGGTGGTGAAGGAAGAGAAGAGAGGGGCCAGGAACACACAGACATTCCGAATGTCGATGGTGATGTGGAAAAAATGGAGGACATGGTAGATTGCAGCAGAGGTGATCATTAAACCTGCAACAGGAAGAAGAGAGGCCAACAGGTTATCCTCCGAAGACAAAGAACGTAAGGGAAAGAGAAAGGGAAAATCCAAGTTATCAATACGGTGGTTACACAGGTCTCAACAACCCATCAGAAACACTAACGTAGCAGCTACAGGAGGCCTATAAATGTCCATCCTGTGGACAGAAGTCCAGAATTCATGAAATGCTACCCACCCCCACTCTCTCATACACATTCTCCATTCTATATAGGATCTACTTTTAGGAATCTGTAATCAGAATGAAATTACAAGTGTCACAAAACAATGATATTAGAAATAAAACACACTGTTCCACATTATACAAATAAGTTACTGCTGTAAGAAAAAAAAAAATCCTGTTCCCCTCACCTGGGTAAATTGTTCCTCCAATGATTCGTCCCAAAGGGTACCAGGCCCGGTCATCAAACCAGTTATGGAATTTATAAAATCCCTCTTCAGCCAGGAACCGGGTGGTGCGATAATTAAAGTACCTGCAGCAAGACAGGAAGAACTGTGTCTGCTCCTCCCCACAATGAAATTACAAGTGTCACAAAACAATGATATTAGAAATAAAACACACTGTTCCACATTATACAAATAAGTTACTGCTGTAAGAAAAAAAAAAATCCTGTTCCCCTCACCTGGGTAAATTGTTCCTCCAATGATTCGTCCCAAAGGGTACCAGGCCCGGTCATCAAACCAGTTATGGAATTTATAAAATCCCTCTTCAGCCAGGAACCGGGTGGTGCGATAATTAAAGTACCTGCAGCAAGACAGGAAGAACTGTGTCTGCTCCTCCCCACATCCAAGTATTTGCCCCAGTGTGCAGTGAATCTGGCTCCTCGGGTTACACTACTGAGGAACTTCTCATTACTCCAATCAAAGTCAGTTTGGTTCCCAAAAGTATTTGAAGCAGGAAAATCACTTCACATTACCACAGGTCTCCTCATTTGCAGCTCCGTGTTTGTCTCAGTTAAAGTGCTGCTTCTCTCGTAAGGAAATGCAACTGGAGGCTAATTAAACAAAGGACACTTCACCAGGCTGGCATGTAGTAGGCATCAGCCCCAGCCAGAAGATTCAAGCACTCAGAAGACAGGACAGCTGAGATGTGGGCACCAATAGATTCGACTCTTTTCAAGTGACAGCGACACACAAAAGAACATTTCCATAATACACACGAGGACACACGGGTAACTTCAAGTGAGGAGCATCTCTAAAGATGTGGGTGTTAACACCAGATGCAGGATGAACATTTTTTAGTCTACTCCGTAACACACACCTCTTAATGAGTATTTAAATTTATAATCAGATCTACTCATGTTGTTATTTAAAATAGTTCTGAATGCCACCTACATGGTAGCATAAAAATAAAAAGTACATGAAAAGTATTTGATACAGAATGCTTAAGAGTCATACACAAAAAAACACAGTTCTTTAGGCTCAAGCTATGAAGCCCCTTAAGTTTCTCATTTAAAAAGTAAAAAAGAAAGACAAATAATATATTATGTATTATATATATAATTTATCATATAATTTATTTATATATATTACATAATATTAAACAAATTTATAACAAATAATAAAATATATATAAGCAAGTAACTAAAATGAAAAGAACTGTTTAATCACTAAAGATGATCATGACTTGGTGATATAAGCAATGTGTTTTTAATGCCAAATAAGTATTCATTTATTCTGAAAAACAAAAGCAATTGCCTCCAAGTTCTATTAAAGTAAAAGTAACATTGTTTTACATTTTTGTAGACATTTCTTTAATGTCTAGCTTAATAAGAGATGTTAAAATCTCATATCAACTTTGCATTCATTGTAATAAAATATATTGTTTGGTGAAAATGTATGAAGAAATTCTGGTTTTGTATAAATATGTAGTTGAGAAAAAAAAAAAAAAAGATGATCATGACTAACCATCTTTCCTGCCCACCCCTCTAACCTTATTTCCTCCTTGGTCAGTCAAATTTTAGCAGCTGAAGTGAGTAAAGTAGCAGATGGCATAGATATCTATCCATCTATTTATTCTGATGAATGTTATTTTGGTAACTGTCAGGGAGACAGAAAGGATAGGGGTAGCAGGCAGTCACCAGGTGTCAGAATCATGTCCTTCACCTAATGGCAGGAGCGGCAGAGTGAGACAGAGGAAGTGCAAGTTAGTGGCAAAAGGGCTGGCCTAGGGTCACCCTCTGGGCATCAGTTTCCTGCTCTGCAAAAGGAAGTGTCAAGTCACATGATCTGTACCATCCCTCTGTCTCTATGACTACAGGGCAGATACTCTTGCTTTCCCTGACCATCTCATCTCAAAGTTCACGCAATTGGAGGGTGTGAGAAAAAGCCCTAACATACTGGTGATCAAGAACCAAAAGAATATCAGTTATCTCATTCCTGAGGGGAAAAAATTGATAATTGTATGCCTCCAAAGTGCTTTCAAATATCTACCCAAAACAATATGACAAACTTGCGAACATATGTGGGTATTAAACTTGAATCAATGTTCCATAAGCCTAATATTCTATTTTTATGATATCAGTGATGCATCAAGAATCTATGATTCTAGCTCGCTAATTTTAAATGAAGCCTTAACTTTCAGTAATACAAGTTACTCCAGTGTCTAGAAAGAGACAAACGTCAATTCAAATCTTGGCTCCTGCATTTACTATACATGTAACATTTATTACATGTGTAACATTTACCATATATGTAACATTTACTATACATGTGACCTTGAATGGCCTCTGTCAGCCTCAGTTACATTTGTAAAAAGGGGACACTAATACCTCCATCTCACAGGGTTACTGTGAGGATTTATAAATCTGTACAACAGCACTTGGAACAGAATGAAGCTCTGTAAACGTCTTTCACCTATGCCTCTTTTTAGCTAATAAAATCCCTAATCAAAATCACAACTTTAAATTTTCCTCAATGTCTTAGAACTTAACTGACAGACCCAATTTATACCACACAAATTGTTAAACAGAAAAAAAGTCATGGATCTCAAGTTTACAGCCTCTGATTTTTCTCTTGAGCTTCAAACACACACCAGACCCAGTCCCCTTTCCCTTAGCCTGTACCATTAAGTGTCGACCAAGCTGAGAAGTCAAACTTCTCTTAGCTTATCCAGGTCTTAAGCAATAGGCAGGCACATCAGCAAGGTCTCTCTCGTTTTTTAAGTGTGAGAGACTCACCTGGTCTCAAATTCCACTGGAAATGTTTAAAAGGGGGACCATTGCAGAAATGCATAGAAAGCATATCCCCATTACCAAGAGTTCACTGGAATTTGAATCTGAAACCCATTAACCTGAATGCTTCTTGAAGGAAATACCAGACCAAGCAAAGGTACTCACGGATCAAATTCATGGATGACACTTTCAAATCTCAAGACAGCAAAGAGACGAGTGGAGAACGCTGTACAAAACAGAGAACTAATATTTTAATGGCCATATACCATGAAAAACAATAGTAGATAGTAATGTTACACAGACAGTAGTATTATCCAGCACAGAAGTCACAGGAAATACAAAATAATGACTAAATAAAATATTTATCCATTCCTCCCACAGACAAGAAACAAGAAAGTTCATTTTCCATGACAATAATCCTCACATTTCCACTGAAGTAGGACACATTTAACTACTTATTTTCAAGGCCTATAACAACACATTCACCTACTAGTGTTGCACCTAATTTACATGATTATCTTCTACATACATTGAGCTCCCCTTCCCACAACCTTACCTTTGGAGTGAACTAAGAGGTAAGGGAATCTAGACTACTTATGACTCATGAAGAGCAAGAAAAACCTAAGAAAACAGAATAAGTGCTAGAAAGACTTTCAGAAATACTGAGGTAGGCAACTACAAAAGACAAATATCTTTTATAAAACTCAGTATCCCAAGGTCTCTGGTACCACTTTCAGTTCTAAGAAAAAACAAAATTAACACAGCATGGTTCCCATTCTTTCCCAGATCACTGGTCCAAACTTCTACAATCCTTATGTTCCTTTTGATTTCACAAAATTCTACTGGTTGAGAATAGTAAAAAGAACACATTAAAATCTACTGGAAGAAAAGCAAAGCATTTAAGAAAGCCATTGCTAATTACTCACATAACACAGCAGCCATCGACAGAATCAGAAGCTTCAGAAGTGTGTCCTGCTTCTCATAGGACAACCGCAAAAATCCCAGCTTGGTCATCTTCACATCAATGAGCGGCAACAGATGACAGTCAAATAGCTAAAACTGGAAAGCCAAGACCGTGAGATATCAAACACCTTCAATTTAGCTAATTCACTTTCATATGTTATGGTGGGAGAGAACCACAAAGAGAGGCAGTAGTGAACACAAAAGAGAGGGTCAGGTTTAACTGAGACCCAAGCTGAGCCTGAATTACGACCAACAGACAAGGAAGCCAGCATGTCAGAGCTGTCAGTCAAGGATGAAAAGGAAGATGAGGCTCTATCACCAGAATTCTGTTCTCAGTCTTTGCAGCTACCAAGGAGCACAACTGGCAATCGTGTGGTACGACAGGAGTAAAGAAGAAACACATAGAAAAAGAGAGGGTCGGAGGAAAACAGGCAAAGCAAACAGGAAAGACTGAAAACAGAGAAAAAATAATTAAATGGAGAAACACAGCATTTAAGAAAAGCCAGGAATGTATGAAAGAAAGCAGGGAATCAGCACAGAAGTGAAAGCAGAAGGCTGAGAAACAGAAGTCATAACTGAATCGGTACCGTTTACATCCCTAAATTTCAGCTCCAAACTTTCTGGCTACAAGCTTCTTTCTGTTCCAAATCCCAGTGGGGTTGCAGGGTCAACTAGAGTGCACGACTCTTCACCAATACAAGTAGTCATGCACTCAGGAGGGGATGGAGAAGCACATAGACAGATCACTGCATTTTCAATCTCTTATATCACACTTTAACTGCTGCTCAAATCTACACCAACTTCCCATTAGCTGTCTCAAAGCATCCTGTAACTGACACTGCTGATTTAAGCCATTGATCCAAGAGCCAGAACCAGATAATAATCTGGAGGGTAAAAAAAAAAAAAAATTTTCCTAAGGCCAAAAAAAAAAAAAAAAAGATTGGGCTGTAATGGGGGGGGGGTATTAGATTAAAATAAAATGTTGAAAGAGGGAAGTAGTCTCTAGACCATTCAGAACGGTGGACAACGGTGACAAGTGACAATGGTGTCACTTGATGGACAATATTTTATCAGCACTCAGTAGGAGCATAGCTATTTCTGTTTAAAACAGCACTGCCTTCTTAAATCATAAGCTGGTCAAGGGTTAAGTGATAAAGAATATGCAACACAAAAGACTGCAGGAAAAAAAATAAAAGGAACCTGGATCCCTCCTGATCTTTTTTCAACTATTACTAGAGGAACGGTGCGAAAAAAAGTAGGGTGGAGGGCATGAAGAATCATATATTTCTAGCTCCAAAAGTAAGGACTCAAGCATCTTTTTCCATAATTAACTGTCCCAGAGGAGCAGTTGTACATTTATTTTTAATTATAGTCCCAAAGGAAAACCATACCTTGCAATCAAAAATAAACACCTAACTCTAGGAAGTCCATAACACAGTTACATCCCTCAGGACTGTACTTGTTTTCTCCAACGCCTGAAACAGGAAACTTACCACTATTGAGCTGATAGGAGCCACATGCCTAGAAGACTAAGTGGAGGAAATGAGAGCACTAGAACTTTTCCTTGAAAACAGAGTAACTGCTGCTGCTGCTGCTAAGTCGCTTCAGTCGTGTCCGACTCTCTGCGACCCCATAGACGGCAGCCCACCAGGTTTCCCCGTCCCTGGGATTCTCCAGGCAAGAACACTGGAGTGGGTTGCCATTTCCTTCTCCAATGCATGAAAGGGAAAAGTGAAAGTGAAGTCGCTCAGTCGTGTCCGACTCTTGGCGACCCCATGGACTGCAGCCTACCAGGCTCCTCCGTCCACGGGATTTTCCAGGCAAGAGTACTGGAGTGGGGTGCCACTGCCTTCTCCGAAACAGTAAAGAAGCTGGTAATTTAGGCCAGGATCTCAAGGGAGTTTCCATACTGTGCTCACTGGTCGTGTTCGCACATCGCTTAACGGCAAAGACACTTTTCTTAAAACACTGGGCATCTGTCCTCCACTTCAACTGTGCCTGCAAAGTGCGGCGTCTTGTCTCACCCTGGTTCTAGTTCCCAACTTGCCACACACTTCCTCACGCCTGTCCCTCCCTCCCCCACTTCTGCCCACTGCCGCAGGTCCCTCCCTCCTTCTCCCATCTTCCCAGAACTAAACACCTCCGGCACCAGCCGGCGTGGGACACCCCCCCACCTACGGATCCTAAGCGCCACCCCCTCCAGGACTAGTCGGTGCCAGAGCCCCATCTTTCCCACGCCCACCTGGCCTAAGTGCACGACCCATCCCAGACCCTCACATCTTTCCATTCCCCCCACACCACGTCCCACGCCCCCTCCTCTGCAAGGCCCCAGACTGTGCCTGCGCCCACGGCCGCCGCCATTAAAGCCGCACCTCCTGCGCTTCGCTCAGTTCCACCAACGCCTTGGACTGCACCTGCCGCTAATCCTCAAGTTACATCCCAAGGCCTTCTCACCTGACCGGCGTTCCTCAGGAATCCGCTCGCCTCCCTCTGCCATCTGGTCAACGGTGACCCAACCCTGGCAGCGCCGGGTCCGCCTCCCGGCTGCTCTCCATTGGCTAGTTCAGGTACAATCCGACACTTGAAGAGAGCGATAGGATTCTGGAACTGTCTGTCAGACTCGGAGGCGGGAACATAGCCGCGCTCCCACGTTTTAACTGGACAATACAGATATCACTTAGTAGCCGGAAGGCGGGACTTCGTCCAACTGACCAGCCGTGATAGGCCGGCTCTTGAGAGCCGAGCGCGGAAAGAACACGCTAGGAGCAGTTTGGTTGAGGGACGAGCAGTGACGTGTCGGTCTGCGGACCGCGAAGGAGTCGCGGGCGGAAGATGCGGCGCGTTTAGCCCAGTCACGTGACAAGCAGAGGAACCGACGCAAAGGCAGAGCCCGAAACTGCAAATCCCCAAAAGCTGAACTGAGATCGTCCGCTTCCGTTTCAGAGAGTCTTGTTTTTTAAAAGGTAGAAATTGACGTTACCTTAATATAAGGTTAAAGGAGAGGTGAGAAGAATTTTTAAATAATTCTCAATGAAAACTCAAGCGCTTCACAATCCAGACTGTTACATCTTGGACAGGATATTGTCTGACAGTTCGCTGGAGTCATTTTGACCTTGCTCTGGTGAACTGCGGTGGACGAGAGACCTGCAGTACCACGAGGCATTTCTCTTAAGCCCCTGATTCGTGAATGGGCATGCCTAGGCTAAAGGGGTCGTGGGGTTTGGGTGGAAGAGTCTACGCGCGGGCTGCGTCCACCAGGACTGCAGAGGCAGTCCTCCCAAGTTATAGACAGGCTTCTTCCAGGAACCAGCTTGCAGCCTGGCGGTGCTTTGCTTATCCCTTTGTAAGTTACCTGCCACTGAAAACTGTCCTAACTGCCCCCTTTTACCCCTCACACCCAAAGAAACGTTGCTGAGGGCAGGGAAAGGGGCGAAGTTTCAGCAACCAATTCTATCACCTCAGACACTCACTTCCCCTCCCTAGAGACCTCAGTGAACAAGAGCCACACCAAAGAAAATGGGAGCATCTGGCATTGTGTAAATCTAGTGCCAGTGTACTCAGTTCTCTTTGGCAGTTACAGTACTGTGAATACAACCGACCAAACTTACCGAAAGCATATTAAATTACTGCTTTAGAAAAATAAATTAGTGCTTCAACATCACGAGTATTTTTTACAAAATTCACATGGCCAGGTTCACCCCAGAACGTCATGTTCCAACAGATCTGCGTTTTCGTTCTGTCTTTATAACGTATTCAATGTAATTTTATTAACAGAAGGAAACTGAAGCTGAACCTGAAGGAAACGCAGAACTTCAAGTAAATGCTTCTTCAAAACGAGGTGTTTTTTTAAATGAATTAAAATTAGAAAGATTCGTCTAAATGAGCAAACACTGTTTCAAGAACATTAAGATATCGAGACTCTCCTTTTTTTTTAATTACTGAAACTGTTCCTTAAAGGGAATATGTTTAACTTTCCAAGTGGTAGAATTAAGTCAGTTTTTTCAGAAGTCAAAATATACAACTAAAGAGTGAAGTTCAAAATCTAAGTCAAAGGACTTTAATGGTGGTCCAGTGGCTAAGTCTCCAAGTTCCTGGTCAGGAAACTAGATGACATGCTGTAACTAAGAGTTCCAGTGCTATAAGTAATAAAGATCCTGAATGCTGCAACTAAGAAATGGCCCAACAAAATATATATTTTTTAATCTAAGCCTATTTTTAGGATGATTCTTTAATATCAATTGATAGGGAAAGGCTGAACTACAAGTAAAACTCAGGATGGCAAAGTTGGGGAAATTATAGTTATTATAGACCCAGAGATTATACATGAACATTCAGCATATCAGTTAATCCTTCTCCCTCCTGACTTATGGCACCAAAAGTTTTGAGTTGGTTGTTTCAGAAAAATGTTTTACAATCCCATTATTGTTTAAAATAATGCTATTTTTTAGCTTGCTTTGTAGGAGTTGACTTAAATGGAAGAAGTAGAGAAAAACCACTAGACCATTCAGTTATGACCTAAATCAAATCTTTACAGTTATACAGTGGAAGTGACAATAGATTCAAGGGATTAGATCTGATAGACAGAGTGCCTGAAGAACTATGGATGGAGGTTTGTGACATTGTATAGAAGGTAATGATCAAGACCATCCCCAAGAAAAAGATATGCAAAAAGGAAAAATGGTTGTCTGAGGACACCTTACATATAGCTGTGAAAAGAAGGGAAGTGAAAAGGAAAGATATACCTATCTGAATGCAGACTTCCAAAGAATAGCAAGGAGAGATAAGAAAGACTTCCTCAGTGATCAGTGCAAAAAAAGAGGGAAAAAATAGAACGGGAAAGACTAGAGATCTCTTCAAGAAAATTAGAGATACAAAAGGAACACTTCATGCAAACAGGGCACAATAAAGGACAGAAATGGTATGGACCTAACAGAAGCATAAGGTATTAAGAAGAGGTGGCAAGAATACACAGGAGATAAATGTGATGGTGTGATCACACGCCTAGAGACAGACATAATAGAAGGCTAAGTCAATTGGGCCTTAGGAAACATCACTAGAAACTAAGCTAGTGGAGGTGATGGAATTCCAGTTGAGCTGTTTCAAAGCCTGAAAGATGACCCTGTGAAAGTGCTGCACTCAATATTCCAGCAAATTTGGAAAACTCAGCAGTGGCCACAGGACTGGAAAAAGTCAGTCTTCATTCCAATCCCAAAGAAAGGCAGTGCCAAAGAATGCTCAAACTACCACACAATTGCACTCATCTCACACGCTAGCAAAGTAATGCTCAAAATTTTCCACAACAGGCTTCAACAGTACATGAACCATCAACTTCCAGATATTTCAAACTGGATTTAGAAAAGGCAGAGGAACCTGAGATCAAACTACCAATATCCACTCGATCATTGAAAAAGCAAGAGAGTTCCAGAAAAATATCTACTTCTGCTTTATTGACTATGCCAAAGACTTTGAGTGTGTGGATCACCACAAGCTGTGGAAAATTCTGAAAGAGATGGGAATACGAGACCACCTTACCTGCCTCTTGAGAAATCTGTGTGCAGGTCAAGAAGCAACAGTTAAACTGGACATGGAACAACAGACTGGTTCCAAATCGGGAAAATACATCAAGGCTGTATTTTGTCACCGTTTATTTAACTTCTGTGCAAAGTACATCATGAGAAATGCTGGGCTGGATGAAGCACACGCTGGAATCAAGATTGCCGGGAGAAATATCAGTAACCTAAGATATGCTGATGACACCACCCTTATGGCAGAAAGCAAAGGAGAACTAAAGAGCCTCTTGATGAAAATGAAAGAGGAGAGTGAGAAAGTTGGCTTAAGACTCAACATTCAGAAAACAAAGATCATGGCATCTGGTCCCATCACTTCATGGCAAATAGATGGGAAAACAATGGAAAGAGTGAGAGACTTTACTTAGGGGGACTCCAAAATCACTGCAGATGGTGACTGCAGCCATGAAATTAATGGGTGCTTGCTCCTTGGAAGAAAAGCTATGACCAACCTAGACAGAATATTAAAAAGCAGAGACATTGCTTTGCAAACAAAGGTCCATCTAGTCAAAGCTATGGTTTTTCCAGTAGTCATGTATGGATGTAAGTGTTGGACCATAAAGAAAAGCTGAGTGCTGAAGAACGGATGCTTTTGAACTGTGGTGTTGGAGAAGACTCTTGAGAGTCCCTTGGACTGCAAGGAGATCAAACCAGTCCATTCTGAAGGAGATCAGTCCTGAATATTCATTGGAAGGACTGATGCTGAGGCTGAATATCCAATACTTTGGCCACCTGATGCAAAGAATGGACTCTTTGGAAAAGACTCTGATGCTGGGCAAGATTGAAGGCAGGTGAAGGGGACAACATGGGATGAGATGGCTGGATGGCATCACTGACTCAATGCACATGAGTTTGAGCAAGCTCTGGGAGTTGGTGATGGACAGGGAAGCCTGGCATGCTGCAGTGCATGGGGTCACAAAGTCGGACACAACTGAGTGACTGCACTGACTGTAGGAGTTGTCATTCCTGTGGAGCTTTTGGTCTTTCCTGAAGTGTCTACTTACCTCTTTTATGTTATTGACAAAAATAAAATGTCTTCATCTAATTGGGAGCAGACCAATACAACGTATCTGATTTCTTCTTGAAGACGTTCTCCCCAGAACCCACCTTTCCAGGTTTCACCATAGCTATGTTACCAAGATTTCTTCGCAGCACACTCTGATTCCACTGTTTCACTTTGTTTGATTGGGCCTTTGTTTTAATTAGTCATCTATTTCTTGGACTTTTTCCCTTCGGTAGATTCTTTAAGTAACTTTTTCAGAAAAGTTGAATGGAAAGCAAACAATGCCTTTATTTTGTCCTTGATAATATTGTTAGTTTTAGAGTTATAAGAACACAATAGGGACTCACCAATCCTATACACACACAAGCACACATAAAAGCACACTTTTAGGGCATTACAATTTTATCTTCTATTACTCAGAGTTGTTCTTGAGAAGTCTAATACCAATGTGAATCACAGTCTCTTGGAAGTAACCTATTTTTCTGATATTTTTCCTTAGAGATCCCATCTGGTTTTTGTTTTTTCCTTTCATTGCTTTTTTCCACTTGGCAGTGGAAAGCATCTTATATGGAAACTACTGGGACTCCCCTGGTGGTGCAGTGGATAGGAATCCACTTGCCAATGTTGGGAACATGGGTTCAATCCCTGGTCTGGGAAGATTCCACATGCCTTGGGCAACTAAAGCCCAAGTGCTCTAGGGCCCTCACATCACAACTAATGAGCCCCTGTCCACAAGTACTGAAGCATCTGCTCCTCAACGAGAGAAGCCACTGCAATGGGAAGCCCAAGCACCACAACAAAGAGCCCAACTCACCACTAGACAAAGTCCATGCAGCAACAAAGACCCAGGACCACCAAAAAATAATGCAAAGAAAACCCTGTAGATAAAACTATCTATATGAAAACTCTGATTATAGACCCAGCACCACCAAAAGAAAATAATCTAAAAAAAAGAAAACTCTAGATGAAACTGTCTATATGAAAACTCCAATTGTCATCATCAATCCAGAAAAATCCCGATTTTATTGTCTCCATGCTTCTGTTCTCATTTTTGAAACAAATGTTGGATCTGATTCTTGGACATCTCCATGATTATTAACTTTTTCCATGTCTTAGTCTTTTTGATCTTTGTACTGAGCAATTTCTTCAAGTTTACGTTGTGGTTCTTTAACTTAGCCTCCTCAGCATCATTTTTATGAGCCATCTCATTTTACTTCCACATTTCATTAATTTCCAAGAACCTTCCTATTCTGTCCCCTTTTCACAACAATCTGTTCTTTCTTGTGGATGCAATAGATAACCAAGTTCCTGTGAAAGTAGTTATTAGAATTTAACTTTTATTTTTAGCATTACTTAAATTTCCCCCAGGGACTTCCTTGGTGGTCCAGTGGTTAAGAAACCACCTCACAATGCAGGGGACAATTAAGACCACAGCAAAAGATCCCGCATGATGCAACAAAAACCCAGTGTAGCCAAATAAAAATACATTTTAAAAATAATTCCAGGTCCAAGTGGTGTTCCTGTGTCTCTTAGGAAAGACCTCAGATGATGCTGTTAACCTCTGGTTAAGAACTACATACTTATCTAAATGATCAAATGGTCACTACTTGTCTCATAGGTCTGAAGGTGCAACAAAACATTTAAACTTGAAATCAGAGAATGAGTCTGAGGATGGGAGGCTGAACACATGGGGGAAACTCTTATCTTACCCAAAGCTTCTCTGAATTCCAATGTTTTATCCAGCTTTGAGACCTCTGGTAAATAGTAGGTGTGTGAACACAGAATTCTTAAATTGATCATTTCTCAGTCTCCTACATGGTACTGTTAGATCCAAGAGGACAGCAATCATCTTTCTGGCTTATCCTTGAGTCCTCAGTGCCTTGCAAAGGCTGACAGGGAAGGCGCTCAGATGGTCATCACATGAGTAATGTCATCTTTTAACGTGGTTCACTAACCCCTAACCATCAGTCACCCTCTTCTGAGTTTATCTGTTTGTCACTTCTCTTAATCTTGGCCCCTTACTATGTTCAGAGCAAGGAACAAGTCAGTGCATACATATGTCCATTTAAACATTCCAGCAGACTTGAACATACTCAGGTCTGAAGCTTTTACTTTTTAGAGTTGCTATAATGGACAACTCAACTCTAGATAGTATAAAAGGGTCGTGCTTGGAAACACACATACCTGTTCCTAAAGAGAGGTTTGTGCATGTGATTACTTAGAGCCTCCTGGCTCCATGACTGGAAGTCAAGCTCTCATTTTCATCTGTAGTGATGTGCTCTCCCTTATTTTCAGTTATTATTAGTCCACCTTAAGCTGCCATTATAAATCTGGCAAAAACAGAGCCTGCTCTCCCTTTGATCCCAATTTCCTAAACACTGCCCTCAGTGCCTGTGTGCTAGTGAAAAAGCAAGAGCAATTTACACTGCTTCTGTGTACACCTCAAGAGATTAGGCTTATCTACAATAGACATTTGCTAACCTAGCTTTTGTATACACCTGGTCTCTCAGTCACGCTAATAAAACTTTACAGATGCCTCACTTCCAGTAACTTAAATCATTTTCTATAGCCAGGCATAGTGCTGGATAATATCACTTACCTTTATCTACTCAATTTCCCTCATCCTTCTAAGACCAGCTTAGCAGACACAAATTTCAGACAGCAAAAATGTGACCTTTTAAAATTTCATTTTAAAACCTACAATTTATCTTAAATAAGGCAACTGTCGATCAGTTGCAAACTGCTGAAACAAACTACACACTATTTTAAAACTTTCTGTATTCAAACTTGGTTCACATCTCCTGGCAACGATTTTTAAATCCTTATTTTTGTCTTGTACTTAGTAAAGGTTTCTGTTAACCAAAAGTCTGTTCTCTTCCCTCATGAGAATGTCCAATTCGTTGAAGTCTGGAAGGACCTCTCTTCTTCACAAATAGAGAGATGTACATATGGATTTTAAAACAACTCAATTCCAAATTCTTTCACTAGGTACCAACACGATTATAACAACATAACCCAAACTTCCTCAGGGAGTATTTTGCAGAACTAATTTTCAGAATCAACCAAGACAAAGTCTTGTGTTCCATGAATATGTTCCTGAAGTGACAATTTATAAATTCGACCATTACACACATGTGAGAAACCAGCTCACACCTGTGACATCTTAACACTGTACAAGTGTTTTGACATCTGCCCCCTCCCTCCATATTTAGTCTCTTTGAAATGACAGGAAAAAAACCAACCAATCACAGGTTTAATGGGTTTAATAAGTTTACCCCTTCAGTTCCTTATTTGCAGCACCCAATATTCCTTTGAAACACCAGACAGACCCAGCAGTGGCCAACAGTCAAGATCAGACCTCCAGAGTTTAAAAGTTCAAGTTCTCTGAGCATTCTGTGTTGCAGTGGCACTTGTCCAAAATTGGTACCTCCCTATCTTTGGGGAGCTTTAAATGTACCAGTGAAAAAAGCTTTTTCCCCTGCAAGGGGAAGAAAGAAAGTCATTCCTCAAACCCAGTGGAGATCTGGCTGTGAGGTCTTTCTTCTGTCCCATGTCTTCAGGCTTGTGTTTCTGTTTTTGTTTTGTTTTTTTTTGCAGTGGAGCAAGAGACCCAAATCTAACCTGAGTTACAAGAAACAAGACAGTGATGGCTATAAAGGGAGTGACCAGGAGCAGCGGAGCCTCCTGTCCCTCCCACATCCAATATATGTTACAATTCTTAAATACAGAATTACATCAAGAGAAATAAAAGAGTATTATAGAAAGTAAATACCTTTTTAAGCAAATGGGTCACATTAGGATTATTTATGTCTATGCCAGTTGAAAGAGTAGGAATATTATTTTCTCTAGAAAGAAAGTATAACTCCAAATATTTAGCTAAAAAGGAAAAGTAAAAATAAGGTTATTATGCCATTCAGTTATAGTGCTTTCTAAAAAGTTATTTCCNGTGCTTCACAGAAAAACAAAAAAACAGGTCCACAAAACACAACAGCTAAAATTACAAAAATCCATTCATCCAAGGGCAGTGGGAGGCAGAAAGGGAAAATGGAAGGGAAATGGCACAGGGAGAAAGAGTATTCAAATCAGTCCAGGCACGGGGCTGGCAAATGCTAGAAAAGAGCTGCAGAAAAACCTGTGGTCCTTTCAGACTCACCAGTGTTTAAAATCCATACTGGTCGCAGGAACATTCTGCCTTACGTGCACCAGAGACAAAAATCTGGATTCCTCAGAGAGAAGGGAATGTGGGCAGAGCCCTTGGCAGGGTGGGCCCTGCCTTCCCTGGGAGGGGGTGGAGGTGAATCAGGAGAAGAGCTACCACGGCATCCTTCCGATCCCACCCGGCCCCTCCAGATGGCGAGTGACCGACTCAGCGGCCTGCAGCAGCCTTCAGTTTGGCAGGAGACGGGTGCGGTGAGGGTAATTTTTCTGCAGAAGTGGAGCTGCTCAGGGCCGACTGCAGGTAGACCGTCTTGTGGAAGAGTCTGTTGCTTAAGAAAACCACCAAGGAGAAGAGGCGCAACTGGAAAAGGCTGCAAGGTAAGAGAGACCCAACCTGTTAGACCGGCCAGTTGAGAAAAACTGTTTTAATCATCTGGCCACTTATTTGACTATTTTCAATTTAAAATGACCCAGGGGAAAACAAGACCACTGAAATTTGATTAAGCGACTACAGATATTGGACACACAGATTAAACAGGTGGCAACTACAGAAAGCACTGGGATTGTCATTGTCAGGAGGGCAGTGGAATCAGGTTCGATCCCTGATCCAGGAGGATCCCACATGCCACGGAGCAACTAAGGGCATGCACCACAACTGCTGCGCCTCTGATCTACAGCCCACAATCCGCAATACAAGAGAAGCCAGCACAGTGAGAAGCCCATGCACTGCAACTAGAGAGGAGCCCCTGCTCACTGCAAACAGAGAAAAAAGCCCCTGTAGCAACAAAGACCCAGCACAGCCAAACTAAATATTCCAGCTGTGGTCTGAAGATATCACACACTATGTATAGTTCACTTTCAGCAGAGTTTCAAGAGAAGGTCAATTACGCTAAGAAACACACTGAACATTAGTGGATAGCAAGAACACGTAAGACCCTAAAGCAGACTGGAAATGTTTCTAATGCATGTGTCCTCACTGACTTAACCAAAACTGATGAAAAGACTGGGGTTTTTTTCTGAAGTGATCAAACTTCCAGAGTGCTAGTATTGCTAAAGATTCATTTTTAAAATACTATTGTGTTAGCATTATCAATAAACTCATGTAGCCACATCCCATGACCCAGTATTTTTAAAAAGGTGGCCATTCTTACAAAATGAGCTTACCTACAGGTATAAGCGTCTTATTTAGTGAACTGTTCCATTTTAAGAATATGTATAAATATGTATAATAGCATCAATTTTTGAAACAGAAATGCGCACATACACAAAGGGAAAATCCTGGGATACATCCCAGAAGTGCTACTCTCATAAAACTGTATATTAAGATTTTCCTGCAATATGAGGAAAATGATGTCACAAACTTCAGCAACTTTTCAGTTGCAGAATAAGCACCCTATAGTGTTTTAATGACTGAAACTGTAATTGTCTTCAGGTTGTGCCCTAGTCTGTCAAGTTCTGCTAGGGAGAATTGTTAAATTGTTTCCGTAATAAACATTTTCTCATTTGTTAAAAAAAAAAAAAAGGATGAGTTACACAGTTTTTTAAAAGCTGTAAAAATGTCTCATTCACACAACTGCAGTGTTATGACCCCAGCATTTTAGACACAAAATATCTGCTACATTTTAGCTAATACTGGCTAATACTTACTATGCTTTGCCAGGGGTCTTTGCTTCATTGGCGCTGATAATGAATAAAGGAAAGAGGATAGAGAAGAGGCAGCCACTGTTTGTGAGAGAAAAAAAAAAAAAAAAGAATTAGTCACCTTCAGAACAGCCATGACTCTGAAGATATTAGAAGCCCAAAGTTAGTTACCTCCAGTGCTAAACAGCATGGCTGATGGACCCTTAATCTATCAAACACGTTTAAAATTTAAAAAAAAAACACGGATTTTTCTAAACACTGGCTATGTTTAACATTGTTCCAGGAAGCAACACAGAAGAAAGAATATGGGACATAGGATCATGCAGACAATATTTTAATGCTAGGAATTCCTTGGCAGTCCAATGGTTACGATTCCACGCTTCCACTGCACGGGGCTAAGATCTTGCATTCTTCAAGGCCCCCCACAAAAAATAAAATAATGCTGACAGACATCTGTGACTATCTGTCAGGGAGAAAAATCCTACAGACCTCTAGACAGCCAAGTGAGAATGCAGAATGCCTAGCACAGAACCAAGTGTAGACAAGGTGCTCCCTACACTGAGTTATTATTATTTTTTAAACTAGTTCATGTCCTTGCAGTCCAATTACCTGACAATGTAGGAGGACTGCATTGCTGTGAGGAAGGCCAGGGGCAAACCAAATCCAAAGTAGTAGGGCCAATTCCTTTCTATGTTTGACAACCGCTGGTGCATTTCAATTCCTAAAACAAGGAGCCAACACAATTAGGCTGCATTACTTCCTTTTAGTCAAATGACTAAATATCGTTAACAATTTATTTGAGGTTTGAGTTTTAGGTTCAGATCTGCTATTTAGAATACCACTAAAGAATATTAGAATTGCCCAAATCCCATAAAGCTTCTATGCAAAGATTTTACAACTGAACCATGACAATTTCAAAGCTGGCAGGACAAGTGAATTCTGCATTCAATACCAGCAGCATCCTATGTCAGTATTAGTTTTGAACAAAGCAAGATATATCCAAAAAAAAAAAGGCAGCCATCCTCTAGAAATCAATCAATCTCTTTCAACCATCCACACCCAAAAATGCCAAGGACTTTCAACATATCCCTGAAATGATCTGTATGCACCAGCATCAAATTAACTTCTCTTGATTCAGAATAACTGGTGCTCATTTATGCCACCTTAGGGCTCTGTCAGAGCTACATGACATTGAGCTTCACAGGGTAGTCCTACGTGCTACACCCCCCAGCACCAAAGGGTTAAAAAAACCTCTAAGCCAAATCTAAGTCCCCTCTTGCCAAAAAGGCTGCTTCATTCCAATGATGGGTTTGCCAAGGGCCTCAGTTTTGAAGAATTTAAGAAGTTTCCTTGGCAGCACCATTTCCAAACTGGGCCTCCAAGCTCTTGAGTTTCTTTGGACAGGCTTACCTTTATTGAACCAACGATATTCGAAGCAGTATAGTGAGTAGAGGAGAGACATATGCAGGAGACTAACCAGCTGACCAACAAGATGGATGGGAAAGAGACTCACAAACATCCCCTGAAGAACAAATATGGAAAAGCTTAATTTCGACGCTTCAGAGACCTAACACATTCACCTGCCACTCTGAGTTATCACTCTCGCTCTCTACCCAGACAGCCGGAGACCTGCTTCTCAAGTTTCTAAAATAGCAGGTGAGTGGAGAAGGCTCACAGTGGCTGGGAAGAGCAGGCAAATTCATGTTGTTGTTGTTGTTGTTTAAATCATTTTATGATTTTAAAAGTCTCTAGGTTCTATGAAAAATGATTTAAAAATCATTACCTCCCATAAACATGTCTGCTCAGTATAAATGGGATACCCTGTTTTTGTGAAGCTCCCTCTAGTGGATCTTTGTTTAATCCACCCATATGCCCAGAAGGCCAGTCTCACCTGGAGAAGGAAGAGAGCCTGAAGCAAGAGGTTGAAGAGCATGTCAGCAATTATTTTGCTGACACTAGGAAATGGGTGAGGCTTCCTCCCAGATACCTCGAATGCCAGGTCAGCTATATCCTGCAAGAGAGAAAAGAGCTCACCAAAACGTGAACTCAGTTCAGTTCAGTCACTCAGTCGTGTCCGACTCTGCGACCCCATGAACCGCAGCACGCCAGGCCTCCCTGTCCATCACCAACTCCCAGAGTCCACCCAAACTCATGTCCATCGAGTCAGTGATGCCATCCAGCCATCTCATCCTCTGTCGTCCCCTTCTCCTCCTGCCCCCAATCCCTCCTAGCATCAGGTCTTTTCAAATGAGTCAGCTCCTTGTATCAGATGGCCAATGTACTGGAGTTTCAGCTTCAACATCAGTCCTTCCAATGAACACCCAGGACTGATCTGCTTTAGGATGGACTGGTTGGATCTCTCTGCAGTTCAACGGACTCTCAAGAATCTTCTCCAACATCACAGTTCAAAAGCATCAATTCTTCAGCACTTAGCCTTCTTTATAGTCCAACTCTCACATCCACACATGACCACAGGAAAAACCATAGCCTTGACTAGATGGACCTTTGTTGGCAAAGTAACGTCTCTGCTTTTTAATATGCTGTCTAGGTTGGTCATAATTTTCCTTCCAAGGAGCAAGCGTCTTTTTATTTCATGGCTTCAATCACCATCTGCAGTAATTTTGGAGCCCAGAAAAATAGAGTCAGCCACTATGTCCACTGTTTCCCCATCTATTTGCCATGAATTAAATGGTCTGATTATCCATCCCCAAAGTGAAGGCCACTAATTTGCCATGAGACCTGCCAAGGGAGAAAAGCCCCTAGACACCTGGCCATGAGACGCCCTTGTGAGCTGAGAGAATAATTTCATTTTACAAGAGCCCAGAGCTCCCCCACTGGCTGCCTGACCAAGAAAAGTTCAGGCTGTGGAGTCGGTCCCTACGTAGCTACTAAACAGACTGAAATCTGCCACCTGATGACCAATGACGCCATCAGACCCAGACTCCACGCTGCCCGGGACCTACCTGAAACCAAATCGCGTTGACGACTTTGCTGAGCACAAAGAGGGGGAGCACCCAGAGAGCACTGAAAATTGATGTGAGAAAGAACTCCAGCCACGACCAGACATCTCCGTGTAGCGATGGGTCACCTAGGACAGGGGGGAGGGCTTGTTAGTTTACCTGGAGAAAGGGAAAGCCAGAAGACCAAAGGCGCATCCCCTGATTTGTGACTGTTTCCCCTCCGCACCCCCCTTTGCTTCTTGCCAGCGCATCACGGTACCTGTTCCAGGTAGTCTTACTGTTTCATAGAAACACCACACCTGGACATGACTCCAACTCAGAGTGGCCACGGATATGTGCTGCTTACTTGGCCACAAAAATGCTCACTTGGCGGTGGCTGACAGGTCAGTGACTAGTAGTCACTGGATGCAGGAATCCACCTGAGTTCATATTCCAGCTTCGCCACTTACTAATGGTTTAACTTTGGTAACCAATTTGCATTTCCTCATCTACAAAATGGCATCCACAGCAATATCTACTCAAAGGGTTGCTGAGAGATTTGACTTAGAAGAATCTGCCTTGCAAAGCAGGGGACATGGGTTTGATCCCTGGTCAAGGAACTAAGATCCCACATGCCTCAGGGCAAATAAGACCTGATGCAGTCAAACAAATAAATACATAAAAAACCTAAAGCTCCGGGTTCAAAGTAAGTGTTCAATAAACTGAGGGAGACAGGAAAAACCTCCCCCCTCTATCCCGGGTAGACAGCACAGAGCAACAGAGTTACTTACCAATAATCTGGGCCGTCACTGACTGAAGGACGGGAATAAACACTCGATAAAACAAGAGGAGACTGAACTAAAGGAGAGAAGCAACAAGGTAAGCATTAAAAGCCCTTCCTTAAAACAAGAATTTCAAGTTTCAGTGTACTTATTTTCCAGATAGAAGTGCCTTTTATAAATCAGGAGTCCTGCAGTGGAATCCAAACTGGACTCATTGCTCTTTACCAATTCTCCAGCTGAGATATACATACCTGTCACTGCCTATGAAAACAGTAAAACTTTGGGGGGCATAGGAGAACAAGTCAATCAGTATCATGCCAATACTAAGAACACAGTCACATTTTATTAATTAAAGCTAACACCTAAAAACATTTGTGAAATGTTTAGATTAACAAGTTGAATTATACTGAATTTCAAGTCAAAGAAAATATTTTAACTGTTTTTCAAAGTACTCAAATTTCTCCTGGGGCTGTGTTGGTTCTCAGTCAACTGTAGGCAACTTTCTGGTGTGAGTTTCCACAGTAGTCAATTTGAGGACACTGCTATGACCAGGTGAAAGGGAGCCTTGCTCATGTCCATCTGTCCCTCCCCTTTGAGCCTTGATAGTCACTCTGAACCAAAACGTCCAGACAATGTCATGAGAAATTGTTACCTATGACAACAAAACTTGTTAAGTCATTTAACAAAAAAGTGTATGTACAGGGCTGTCCCTGACATTTACATACAAGAATTATGAGGGGACATATAATGACTGAAAGTGCACAGAATCTTGAGTGATGGCCTTAGGAATGTATTACTAGGTAAAAGCTACCTGTCTCAGTTTTAAGAAGACAGCTGAGAACCATGAACACTGCAACAACCTGAATAAAGAAGCTTCTAAGGCACTTGGAATTTGAGGAAAAAGAACTTACCCAGAAAACTCCACCATTCCAAGCGCAGCACTGAAAAATTCTGCTAACAATACGTGGTTCACTGGAAAAGACCACATGTGTTTAGCTTAACAGGTATATAGGCTATTTCCATATTGTCATTCAGCAGCTCTTTTTATATATTTTCTTAGCACCATATTATTTTTTAGCACCTGTTGTTCTTGCAATGTTCTCTTCTCATATCAATGAGAAAGTCTAAAAATATTTCAAGAGAAGCATTTTTTCTTAAAAACAAAACAAACAAACTCCTTTATTTCCTAAGTCCAAGACTGGAGAAGATTAGAAGGGGATGTCTGAGGTTCTTTTATCAAAATCCACATAGGCGCCCCTAGAAGCATCCACTCAGCCAAAAAAAATTTTTATGGTTCTCTATTCACCATTCTTGGAGAAGGAAATGGCAACCCACTCCAGTGTTCTTGCCTAGGAAATCTCATGGACAGGGGAGCCAGGTCGGCTACAGCCCATTGGGTCTCAAAGAGAAGGACATAACTTAGCAACTAAAACAACAATGATATTTGTCATTCTGATTTCTTTTAGGCACCACAATATTTTGAACAAGGATTACTGTTAGACCTCAGTTTAATTCAATGTGAGGGGAGTGGGGAAAAATCATCTGTAACTTTTATCGGGGAGAAAGTACAAAAGACAAATAAGGGGTACCGAAACTCCACATCATTATGTAGTGTCTGAATTGTATGCTCAATTCGATCACTTCCTAAAGTGCCCCCCTACCCCTGACTGGAAGGGAGTTCAGATGCTCCGTAACCTCAGCCTCCACTCCTTACCTCTCCTGCTTCCTCTCTATGCTCTGGGCTCTCCTCTGAGCCAGGACACTGCTTGCCCTTCTTCGACGCTGCTCCTCTCTCTTTTGTTGAATTCGAGCATCTAGCTTTGAGATGGTACAAATTCCCCAGATGGAATCTTTGATTCCCTGTAGACATGAGTATTCATTATTTTTAAAGAGGGAAAATTATGGATCAGAAGACTTCTCAAAGTTAGATACAATGAAATAACAGTGTAAATCATTCTACTTAGTTTGCTACAAGGCTGAAGTGACCTTTGATATTCTTCTGTTTAGAAATCATTCCCAATTTACAGAAGAGTTGCAAGAATGGAGAACTTCCTAATATCCTTTCTCGAAATCACCAGTTGCTGTGCCACAGTTATTTATTATTATTGTTTATATATATACTCATTTTTTCCAAGATCATTTGAGTAGGTTGCTATATCATGTCCCTTTTACTTATAACTGTTCATTGTGTATTTCCTAAGAACAATGATATTCCTTAATACAAGATCAGTTCAGTCGCTCAGTCGTGTCCAACTCTTTGCGACCCCATGAACCGCAGCACGCCAGACCTCCCCATCCATCACCACCTCCTGGAGTCCACTCAAACCCATGTCCATTGAGTCGGTGATGCCATCCAACCATCTTATCTCATCCTCTGTCATCCCCTTCTCCTGCCTTCAATCTTTCCCAGCATCAGAGTTTTTTCCCATTAGTCCATATTCCAATTTTCCCATTTGTCTCAGAAATGCCCTCTCCAGCAGTTTTACCCATTGCATACCAGATATCAATTCAGAATCACATGTTGCACTTAACTCTCCTATCTCTTTAGTCTCTTTCCATTAGGAACAGCTCTATAGCTGTCTTCCTTTTTGAAGTATACACGTCGTTATTTTATGGGGTGCCCTCAATTTAGGTTTGTGACCTCATGATTAGACCCCAGGTTACACATTTTTAGCAGGAGTTATCACCTAAGTGGGGCTTCCCAGGTGGCTCAGTGGTAAAGAATCCACATGCTAATACAAGAGACATGGGATTGAACCCGGGGTCGGGAAGATTCCCAGAGAAGGAAGCGGCAACCCACTCAAGTACTCTTGCATTGGAAATCCCAGAGAGAGGAGTCTGGTGGACGACAGTCCATGAGGTCGCAAAAGCATTAGACATAGTGACTAAACAAGAAGAATCACCTAAGTGATGGTGTGCCTCTCCAGGGGTCACATCCAGAAGCATGTGATGTCTGTGCTGGCCCCTGTGGGGGACACTGATTTTACATGTTCAGAAGGTGTTATCCAGCTCCATTGTATGGCTGCAAATTTTACTCCTTGCAACTAGTAAGGAATTTGTGGGCAGACATTCCTGAGACCAGGCAGATATCCTGCTCATCAAGTCCTCTTCCCTAGATCTGGGCATCAGTTAACAAGTCTTGATCAAACCAATCTTGAATAACACAGTTGCAAAATAGTGGTTTTCTAATCTCTCTAAGAGTTACCAATACTGTTAAGCCAAGTTATAGCCCTCCTTTCTACTCTTCTAATATCAGCTGAATGCCTACAAGTATGATTTATATACTGTATCAAACCAGTGATACAAGGATAGATTAAACACTGGTCTCCAAAAAGGACCAGGGCTGGACCAAGGTTGAAGGAAGACACAAAGAAATAATTACCATAAAAGTATGAAAAGCTATTGCTGTAAGACAGAAACAGCATGGAGTATAGCTGGAGGAGAGTGTCTTTAAACATGTATGGTGAGGGAGAGAATGATAAGTCTATAAGTCACTGATGAGGCCACTTGCCAATAACTGGAAGAGCCCCAATGGTAGAAAGGTTACTGTCATTACCACAAACATCAGACCTGCCTATTACCCAGTTCAAAGGACTACCCTCATTCACCGACCCACTTTCATATTGGTCATCATCCTTAATGAGCTAGACATCAGTCATATGGATGTGCTTAAGAAACTCATAACTCGGCAGGAAAAGTACATAAGTAAACAACAACAAAAATGTATAGTTTAGTTAAGTGCCAGAACGGTTTTATATCCAAAGTGGAGAGGGAAGAACTAGGGTATTCAACATCATCAAGCAGCAGAAAAAGGTATTCTGGAAACAATGGTCAACCTGGATTTAAGAATGACATTTTCTCCTATTATGAGCAAAAACAAATTTTAGAGAACATTGTCAGAATACAGAGAAATGGACAAGTTTATGAACTACACACTAAAAGGCACATACATTGGCAAGGTTCGCATGATCTTTTACCTATGAGTAATGCTTATTCTTATTTTGCTTTTTAACTTGAGTTTTCCACAAACAGTTTAAAATTTTAAAATCATTAAGTTCAAGTGGCTTAAGGCCTAGCATGTGCCAGGATAATTACAGGATCCCCAGCTCTGATACTTACAGTCTGTCTGGGGCAGAAACACACAAAGTGCATGCTATATAACTGATCCAGAGTTGACATTTTATCACACAAGAACAGCAAGACAAGGGTGTACGTTATTAAAAGAAGGTCACATTGCATGAATTTGTTTTGGCCCTTCTAAGATATTCCTTCAATTCCACCTCTTTTAATCAAAGGAAATAAACTTATAAACACTCCCACTCCCAGGCAGAACTGGTCTCTCTCCTGCCCTCAAGAATAAACCGACAGGGGCTCCAACTAGGGCACTGGACCTTAGACATCACTATAATGGAATGTCATATGATAGATCATTCGGGTTACTAGGTCCTAAACAGACCTTTATGGGTCTGTTGATTAGGAGGTCCTAAATGTCCCTTTAATGGCACCATAAATGTCCCTTTAAAGCATCATCATCTCCACCTTATAGAAAGGGAGAATAAGAGAGGTTCTATACTGTAGATCCAAACAAAGTAGGTTAGTATTATCGTTACACCAATGTTCATTGCTTGGTTTTCAACAATATACCACATTACATAAGATAGCAATATTAGGAGAACCTGGTGAAGGATACAGTGGAGCTCTCTGTATGACCCTACAACTTTTCTGCAAGGCTAAAATTATTCCAAAATAAAGTTTAGGAAATTCCCTGGTGGTCCAGTGGTCAGGACTCCATGCTCTCAAGGTCAAGGGCCCGATTCAATCCCTAGTAGGGGAACTAAGGTCCCACTATTCATTTGGCATGGTCAAAAAAAAAACAGTTTAAAAAAAAAAAGACGGTCTGGGCCCAAGCTGAACAGGGTCCCCATACTAGAGACATTCACTAGACAGGTTTCTGCAAAATGCAGGATAATTCCTCTCTCTTGAGTAGTATGGATTAGAGTGATAACCTGTATGTGAAGAATTCAACAAATATAACAACACTACCTAACGGATTTTCTAGTCAGTTCCTGCACCAGAAGGGTCAGAAGAAGATTGGACATACTCACCCTGGCAAGATCCTGCAGAAAGGTTTTAACACTGTCAGCCATCTCTTTACCGCCCAAACTATCAACTATACAAAGGAGAGAGAAGTATCCCCAAATTTCTCATCATGAAGGACCTGCAAACAGTATAATCAAGGAAAAATATTTATCTTCAAGTTACTTCATGCACTTCTACATGACGATGTTCTCCACATACTTCTCTAATAGGGGTGCAGTCGATTCTATCAGTTACATAGATACTAGCAAGTGAACCAAGTGAGATTATAGCTGTAACTGTTGAAAAACCTGAAATCAACCATTTTAAAATCACTTACCCACCTTTCACTTTTATTCGGAGTCAATGTGCTCTTGGACCACTAGCCTCTTCTCTGGGCCGTGATGTCTCTAACTATCCCTCCTTCGTTGTTGTTCAGCTGCTAAGCTGTGACCAACTCTGTGACCCATGAACTGCAACATGCCAGGCTTTCCTGTCTTTCCCCATCTCCCAGAGTTTGCTCAAACTCATGTCCATTGAGTCGATGCTGCCATCCAGTCATCCCTGTCACCCTCTTCTCTTCCTGCCCTCTATCTTCCCAGCATCAGGGTCTTTTCCAATGAGTCGTGTCACGTTACCTTCCCTTCTACATGTCCCAAGTATTTTTGAGATCCGAGATCATGAGTGACAATTACACTTTCGTATCCTCTTAAGCAATATTTGTGCTTGATGTTATGTGAATGCAAATACAAGAGCAAGATGCAAGTTCTAACAAAAATTGTTAAATACGCACTTCACACACAGGGCCCTCCGGCAGAGGTAAGTTTGGATGATGATGTGAAATTTCCCACCAAGACCCTCAAATAAGCCTTTTCTGTTTTCCAACTTTAAATATATACATACATATGTAAAATTTTAATAAGCATGCAAAAAATAATGAATTTTAAACTAGGCCAAAAAGAGGTTAAGTTCACATATGCAAATATTCTTTAACACACTATAACTTTCCCACTGTATTTTTTGAGTCCATCTATGTCTCTGCAAACAACTCAACTTTGCTCCTTTTTATGGCTGAGTAGTACTCCACTGTTGTACTTCCTCTGTTGATGGACATCTAGGTTGTTTACATGTCTTGGCTATTGTAAACAGTGCTCTAATGAACACAGGGTTGAATGTGTCTTTTTGAATTATGGTTTTCTCTGGGTTCCCACTGTATTTTTTTATTAGGTGAATGAAAAATCTAGCTTCATAAAATAATAACTTGAAAGTTCACATGTATATTCTTACAATATTATGCTCCCAAGTAATGTGTTTAAGGTGAACGAAGAACCCGTTTTCAAAAATTTAAGAACTTGGGATTCTAAAATTCTCAAATGTGACTTAAATCAATCTGAGATATCCTCAGTTTAAGAGAGAGAGCATAATGACAATATCACAGGCAGCTTCTATAAACCTCAAATTTCAAAACATAAGCACCGTTTGCTTAATGACCACTTCATCAAACTATACCTTACTGACCCAACTGGACTACTGCCACCTAGAACAGGAAAAGCAGGGAATACAGAAGTAGGAAGGCAACTTGCACAACACAGTATGTACCATCTGCTCCTTGGGTCAATCCTACACAGATGCATGCAGAGGCAGGTGAATAGTTAATGCTCATGATGATACATAGACACTGGTTGCTAAAGACTATCACGGATTCACACTTAATCGTCTACTTCCTCATCAATGAATTAAGGGTATTCAATTTCTTCCTAGGTTTTGAGTATACAGTGCAATAACATGAAAATAAAACCTTAACTTCTAATATAAACATAATCCCACTACAGAATAAGCCAGTTTGGGAGTTTAAGGAAACAGATTACTTAGTCTGGGTTTCTCACAAGGCTCTGACACAACCTGAAGCATGTCAGTCCTAATTCAAGGGGAAGAGCTCTGTTATCTGAACCGTGGCCATTAACACCTGGCTCCTGCAGGGCTTCCCTTGTGGCTCCGCTGGTAAAGAATCCGCATGCAATGCGGGAGACCTGGGTTCCATCTCTGGCTTGGGAAGATCCCCTGGAGAAGTGCAAGGCTACCCACTCCAGTATTCTGGCCTGGAGAATTCCATGGACTATACAGTCCATGGGGTAGCAAAGAGTCGGGCACGACTGATCGACTTTCACTCTGCAGGTAACAAGTTGCGAGCTACCTACTGATCAACAGTGGCTTTTGAGGACAAGTCACTTCAATTTTACACAGCTGGCCATTAAATTCCTAAGCAGTCATGAGAACTGGCCAAGTATCTACTGAGGCACAATCCTGTACTTTCATTTATAAGTCACTAAATCCAAGTCCTTGGACGGCAAGATCCAACCAGTCCATTCTGAAGGAGATCAACCCTGGGATTTCTTTGGAGGGAATAATGCTGAAGCTGAAACTCCAGTACTTTGGCCACCTCATGCGAAGAGTTGACTCATTGGAAAGACTCTGATGCTGGGAGGGATTGGGGGCAGGAGGAGAAGGGGACGACCGAGGATGAGATGGCTAGATGGCATCACCGACTCGAAGGACAAGAGTCTGAGTGAACTCCGGGAGCTGGTGATGGACAGGGAGGCCTGGCGTGCTGCGGTTCATGGGGTCGCAAAGAGTCGGAAAGGCAATGGCACCCCACTCCAGTACTCTTGCCTGGAAAATCCCATGGACGGAGGAGCCTGGTAGGCTGCAGTCCATGGGGTTGCTAAGAGTCGGACACGACTGAGCGTCTTCACTTTCAGTTTTCACTTTCTTGCATTGGAGAAGGAAATGGCAACCCACTCCAGTGTTCTTGCCTGGAGAATCTCAGGGACGGGGGAGCCTGGTGGGCTGCCGTCTATGGGGTCGCACAGAGTCGGACACGACTGAAGCGACTTAGCAGCAGCAGCAGCAGCAGCAAAAAGTCGGACACGACAGAGCGACCGAACTGAACTGAAACCCAACTCCGGAAGGCAGGTGGCTGTCACATCCCACTCCAGGTGCGCTAAAGGTAAGCATCCTCTCTTCTCCGCGGCTCCGCGGACGCTCGGAACCCACAGGTCCCTTCGGACCCCCGCAGCTCCTGGGCAAACTCCAGTGGAGGCTGGTCTCCCTCGGCAACCAGAGCCGTGCACGAGGCGCGGGGCAAGCTCACCTCCCGTCACACGGTGAGCTAAACCGAGCCGCGCCGCACCTGGGCAGAGGTTCGCCCGCGGCTGCCGGCTGCGTCCCCCGCCCCAGCCCTGCCCCGCCTCCGAGGCACTTTCCGGTTCGGGATCCCTGCCCGCAGCCTCCGCCCGCACCTCCCAACCCCGCGCTCGGGCCCTGCTGCCCTCCCACGCCCTCGCCGCCCCAGCCGCCGGGGTCCACCCCGCGAGCGGGCTGCGCGGCGCCAGGGCCTGGCTCGGCCGAGCTGCACCTACCCGGCAGCTTCGCCGCCGCGGCTCCGGCTCCGGCTCCAGCCGGGTCCCTCGCCCACTGCGGGCCCGCTCGTCTCCTCCGAGCCCCTCCGCACCGGGTCGCACGCTCCCGCCCGGGCGCTGCCAGGGCCGGGGCCGCTGCGCCCGCACTGGGCATGCCCGGGCCGCACGGGGCCGCTGGGAAGTCGGGCGGGCGCCGAGTTCAGCCGCCCAGGAGGAGGGGGCGGGGCCACGGCGGAGGAGGGCGGGGCTACGTGCGGACGCAGCCTGGAAAGGCCGGCGATGCGCCGAGCCGGTGCTGCGCGGTTGGTCTGTCCGCGCGGTTTTCCAGGACGCTGTTCCTCCCCCGCCGCCTGGTTGCCCTCCTTCCCGATCCAGTATCTATTAACAGTTCTTTGCTCTCTCTTTTTTACTTCTCCGAGGTTGCCTGTCTTTCTATTATAAAGCCTGACAACGGAACAATAAGATACAGAAGTCATCTTCATCTATTTGGTTGGAGATTTTCTATAACCAAAGGGTACTAAGGAATGCTGGGTTTAAATCAAGCTCATTCACCTATTAAGAATAAAGTGAAGTGAAGTGAAGTCGCTCAGTCGTGTCCGACTCTTTGCGACCTCATGGACTGTAGCCTACCAGGCTCCTCCCTCCATGGGATTCTCCAGGCAAGAGTACTGGAGTGGGTTGCCATTTCCTTCTCCAGGCGATCTTCCCGACCCAGGGATCGAACCCTGGTCTCCTGCATTCCAGGCAGACACTTTAACCTCTGAGCTAAGAATAAAATGACTAAGAATAGGTCAACGGGCCTTCCCTGGTGGTCCAGTGACTGAGGCTCCCGAGCTTCCAAAGCAGCGGACACGGGTTTGATCCCTGGTCAGGGAACTAGATCTCACATGGCCACAACTAAAATCTGGTGCAGCCAAATAAATAAATAAATATTTTAAAAAAGAAGAAGAAGAATAGGTCAAGCTGCCATGCAGTTTAGCTGCATTTGACTTTGGCTTCTGGCAGCACAGTGTTGGCTGCGATGAAAAACGGTCAAGTAAACAGAAATGAAACTGTTTTCACCTCTGAGGCCACCAGACTGTCTACCCCAGGGCGTCGAACCATCAAGCCTAACCTATAACATTTTTCTCCTCTATTCCCAACCTCCTCTCACTCCACATTTTTTCTCTTCTTTCCATTTCTCTTTTCCTTCACCTCTAGATGTGCTTAGAGCTGCTCTAAGGCCACCAAGAGAATCAGAATTTTACAACTAGAAGCTATTTATATAACCTTACGTAATGTAAGCCCAGATGTCTTCTGACTTACTCAAGGTCAGTGACAAAACAAATACCCAGACCTCTTGACTCTCCTTGAGTTAGTTATTGACCTCTTCTTCCCTGACCAACTTCCAGCCCCATTCCACAATCGACGAGACCCCTACCCTGAGCCTGTGGAAACTACCAGAAGACCGATCCGAAGTAGAAACTAACAAGATGGGAAAAGAAAACTAAGCGTTGAGAATAGCACAAGCCTCTGAAATAAAGGGCCAACCTAGAATTTATATATGTAAACCCCTTGGGAAGGGAACTATTTTCTTATTTGTTTTTGCCTTGGCAATGCTTTCATTTTCACTGAGAATAGATCTATGAATATCCAGTCAAGTTTCCTTTTCTTATAAATCTATTGCTTGATTTTTTTCCACGATTAAAGAGAATGGAAAGGTGGAGCAGGAAGAGGTCTCATCTCACTTGCCTTCCCTCTCAGGATGCCTGTTCTGTGTTGCCTGATAAATTGTTTCATGTATCTTGTCTGTTTTACTTAATGCATTTATTGTTTTATTTTTGGGGCTATACCTCACAGCTTGCAGGATCTTAGTCACCCAACCAGGGAGTGAACCTGCACCTCTTGCAGTGGAAGCATGGAGTCTTAACCACTGGACCACCAGGGAAGTCCCTGTGTTGTCTGTTTTTGTATTGTTTCATATGGAAAGTGAATTCAGGTCCTGTTAATGCTTTGTGGCCAGGAAAGGAATTCCCCTTCCTACTTAATTTGAGTCATAATTACTCTGCAGGGCTTCATAGGTGGCGCTAGTGGTAACGAACCCTCCTGCCAATGCAGGAGATATAAGACACTCGGATTAAGTCCCTGCCTTGGGAAGATGCCCTGGAAAGGGGGATGGCAACCCACTTCAGTATTCTTGCCTGGAGAATTCCATGCACAGAGAAGCCTGGCGGGCTAAGGTCCAGGGGGTTGCAAAAGAGACAGACATGACTGAGCAAGTAACACTTGAAGTCATCACAAAGAGGGACATTCCTAAACTTCCTTTTTGTCACAAGAGAAAATATCTTCAACTATTTGTTATAAGGAACTACATAGAAATGATTTTTATTTCTTTTGGAACTTAATTTTGATAAACATATAAGCAGGTCATCTGCTGAGTCTTAGCTATCTTGTTATAAAGAGATTTAAGTGGTTTAATGATAAACTGATTATTGTAATTTTTATAGTAGCAGTGATTCCTCCAAGCTCCAGCCTTTCTCAAAAGTGTGAATTTAACTGCTTGATATAAAATGGGTAACTAATAAGAACCTACTGTAGAGGATAGGAAACTCTGCTCAATGTTCTGTGGCACCCTATATGGACGGGGAGCTCGAGAGAGAACCAATACATGTATATGTATGGCGGAGTTGCTCTGCCGTGCACCTGAAACTTGTCACGGTCCGGGTACAGGTTGGAAAAGAATTTCCAGACATGAGGCAGAGTGAAAGAAGAATAAAGTTTATTAGAGTGGTGAGGGGAGAGGGGAGAGTCGCTACCAGCACAGGGGGCCAGCTTCCTGATAGTCAGAGAGAACTGATGTTGAACAGGAGTCCTTGATTCATTTTTATACCCAGGGTGTAAGAAGCGGGATAGGGGTCTTGGATGAGGCAGTTATATGGGAGGAAGGGTGGGAAAGAAAGAAAAATACCTTCTCCCTATATGGGGAAGGAGAGGAAACAGGTTATGCTGGTCAAGAGGACCTGAAATTCATGAAGAGTTACAACATTGGGAATGGGAGAGAAGGATAATAAAGGTCTGGTTTTTCCATTCCTGCATTCCAAGACCCTCCTTGGTTTTATCTGCTCTTTCCTCCTTCAGTTCAGATCGTTGATCAGTCACGTCTGACTCTTTGCGACCCCATGGACTGCAGCACGCCAGGCCTCCCTGTCCATCACCGACTCGCAGGAGTTTACTAAAACTCATGTCCTTTGAGTTGGTGATGTCATCCAACATCTCATCCTCTGTCGCCCCCTTCTTCTCCCGCCTTCAATCTTGCCCAGCATCAGGACTTTTCCAGTAAGTCAGTTGTTTGCATCAGCTGGCCAAAGTATTGGATTTCAGTTTCAGCATTAGTCCTTCCAATGAATATTCAGGACTGATTTACTTTAGAATGGACTGGTTTGATATCCTTGCAGTACAAGGGACTCAAGATTCTTCTCCAACACCACAGTTCAAAAGCATCAATTCTTCGGCGCTCAGCCTTCTTTATAGTCCAACTCTCACATCCATACATGACTACTGGAAAAGCCATAGCTTTGACTAGATGGACCTTTGTTCACAAAGTTATGTCTCTGCTTTTTAATATGCTGTCTAGGTTGGTCATAACTTTTCTTCCAAAGAGCAAGCATCTTTTAATTTCATGGCTGCAGTCGCCATCTGCAGTGATTTTGGAGCCCCCCAAAATAAAGTCTGTCACTGTTTCCACTGTTTCCCCATCTATTTGCCATGAAGTGATGGAACCAGATGCCATGATCTTAGTTTTCTGAATGTTGAGCTTTAAGCCAACTTTTTCACTCTCCTCTTTCACTTTCATCAAAGGCTCTTTAGTTCCTCTTAGCTTTCTGCCATAATGGTGGTGTAATCTGCATATCTGAGGTTATTGAGATTTCTCCCTGAAATCTTGATTCCAGCTTGTGCTTCATCCAGCCCAGTGTTTCTCATGATGTACTCTGCATAGAAGTTAACTAAGCAGGGTGACAATATACAGCCTTGATGTACACCTTTCCCGATTTGGAACCAGTCTGTTGTTCCATGTCCAGTTCTAACTGTTGCTTCTTGACCTGCATACAGATTTCTCAGGAGGCAGGTCAGGTGATTAGGTATTCCCATCTCTTGAAGAATCTTCCATAGTTTGATCCACACAGTCAAAGGCTTTGGCGTAGTCAATGAAGCAGAAGTAGATATTTTTCTGGAATTCTTTTCCTTTTTCAATGATCCAGCAGATGTTGGCAATTTGATCTCTGGTCCCTTTGCCTTTCCTAAATCCAGCTTGAACATCTGGAAGTTCTCAGTTCACGTATTACTGAAGCCGGCTTGGAGAATTTTGAGTATTACTTTGCTAGTGTTTGAGATGAGTGCAATTGTGCAGTAGTTTGAATATTCTTTGGCATTGCCTTTCTTTGGGATTGGAATGAACACTGACCTTTTCCAGTCCTGTGGCCACTGCTGAGTTTTCCAAATTTGCTGCCATGTTGAGTGCAGCACTTTCACAGCATCATCTCTTAGAATTTGAAATAGCTCAACTGGAATTCCATCACCTCCACTAGCTTTGTTCCTAGAAATGCTTCCTAAGGCCCATTTGACTTTGAATTCTAGAATGTCTGACTCTGGGTGAGTGATCACACCATTATGATTATCTAGGTCATGAAGATCTTTTGTGTATAGTTCTTCTGTGTGTTCTTGCCACCTCTTCTTAATATCTTCTGCTTTTGTTAAGTCCATACTATTTCTGTCCTTTATTGTGCCCATCTTTGCATAAAATGTTCCCTTGGTATCTCTAATTTTCTTGAAGAGACCTCTAGTCTTTCCCATTCTATTGTTCTCCTCTATTTCTTTGCATTGATCACTGAGGAAGGCTTTCTTATCTCTCCTTGCTATTCTTTGGAACTCTGCATTCAGATGGTATATCTTTTCTTTTCTCCTTTGCCTTTCACTTCACTTCTCTTCTTTTCACAGCTATATGTAAGGTGTCCTCAGACAACAATTTTGCCTTTTTGCATATCTTTTTCTTGGGGATGGTCTTGATCATTACCTCCATACAATGTCAGGAACCTCCATCCATAGTTCTTCATGCACTCTGTCCATCAGATCTAATCCCTTGAATCTATTTGTCACTTCCACTGTATAACTGTAAGGATTTGATTTAGGTCATACCTGCATTGGAAAAGCCCCTGGTGCTGGGAGGGATTGGGGGCAGGAGGAGAAGGGGACGACAGAGGATGAAATGGCTGGATGGCATCACCTAGTCAATGCACATGAGTCTGGGTGAACTCCGGGAGTTGGTGATGCACAGGGAGGCCTGGTGTGCTGCGATTCATAGGGTCGCAAAGAGAAGACACGACTGAGCAACTGAACTGAACTGAACTAAACTGAACTGAATGATGTAGTGGTTTTCCCTACTTTCTTCAAGTTAAGTCTGATTTTGGCAATAAGGAGTTCATGATCTGAGCCAAAGTAAGGTCCGGGTCTTTTTTAAATTTTCTGACTATATAGAACTTCTACCATCTTTGTTTGCAAAGAATATAATCAATCTGATATCGATATTGACGATCTGGTGATGTCCGTGTGTAGAGTCTTGTCTTGTGTTGTTGGAAGAGGGTGTTTGCTATGACCAGTGCACTCTCTTGGCAAAACTCTGTTAGCCTTTGCCCTGCTTCATTCTGTACTCCAAGGCCGAACTTGCCTGTTACTCCAGGTATTTCTTGACCTCCTATTTTGCATTCTTTTGTCCTTGGGTCACCACGAAACTGTCACAACATTGTTGATCCACTATGCTTCAGTATAAAGTAAAAAGGTTTTAAAATAAATAAATGCCCAAAAAAAGTGTGAGTTTAGAGAGAATTTAATAGATGAATCTAACTTGCCTGATGGAAGGGCATTTTACAAATTCCAACATGTATAATACAATCTAGATTTTAAAAACAGTAACAATCCTATCTTGCATTTTTAAAGAGCTCTTACATACTTATTGAATATTGGGTGTCATCCATGAAACAAGTAGGAGGTGTATTATTTTCCTAATTGTATTTTTGTGTAATTATTTACTTTGTGTAATAATTGTGTGTTATTGTGGATTATTTTCCTAACTGAGGATGTTGTGTGGCAGAGCACTGAACTCAGAAAATTTGATCTCCAGTCTAACCTCAAGCCTTAGTCTCCATAACACAGGGCTGATAATGGGATCTATGTGAAGTTCCCGTCTAACTCTGTACTGCCTTGATTTAGTGAATTGATGTCAATACTAGCTCCAGAAGCCATAAATCCTACTTTCAAGCCTTAGAATATTCTAGGGGAGAGAGACATTAGTACTATAATTTATTAGGTATCTACCATGTAGCAGACCTTTCCCATTTATATTTCACAACCATCTAAATGTTGTAACTGATTTAGGAAAAAAGAATCCAACCTGGTTTGCCAGGTTCCCGAACAATGTCTTTTTAAAAACATAGATATGTATTTTAATTTGGCTACACCAGGTCTTCATTGTGGCGTGCAGGATGCGTATGGGCTCTAGTTCCGTATGGGATCTGTTTACTACGACTGGCAGGACCAGAGAGCTAACCTGGGCACCCTGCTTTGGGGGCACAGAGTCTAAGCTCCTGGACCACCGGGGAAGTCCCTCATGCTTTTTTCCTTACCACGCCTGCCTTCCCTTTTGGCTCACAAGGCCACTCCGTTAAATTAAGGCTTTGTGTCTCACCACTAAAGTAGCACCCCTCAAATTCAAAACCCATCACCTGGAGATCTTGCTAAATACAGATTCTCTTTCAGTTCATCGGGGGTAAAGGCCAAGACTGCACGTCTCAAGAGCTCCCAGACATATAAGCATTTACCTAGTGCCTATTCTGTATCTATTGGTTGGCCAAAGTTTCATTCGGGTTTTTCTGTAACATGTCGTGGAAAAACCTAAACAAACTTTTTGGCCAACCCAGTACCTATCTTGGTGTGTCTGCCCTCAACTTGTTTTCCTCCAGTGGGGCTTCCCAGGTGGCGCTAGTGATAAAGAACCCGCCTGCCAATGCAGGAGACAGGAGATGCAGACTTGATCCCTGGGTCGGGAAGATCCCCTGGAGGAGGGCATGGCAACCTACTCCAGTATTCTTGCCTGGAGAATTCCATGAGAAAGGAGACTGGCGAGTATATAGGGTCACAAAAGTCAGACAGAACTGAAGTGACTTAGCACACACATGCTTCCTTCCAGTGGGAAAACAGACAAGAAAATGCAATGGGATAAACGCAAAGTCTTCAGGGACAATGAGGAATTAGCAAAGAGAACAAAGGATGGGAAGGGAATTCCACTCAGAGGAAAAAACACTGGCAAAGCTACCCAGAGTATTTAGAGCCCTGTAATTTGTCCATTATAGAATAGAAGAGGAGAATGGCAAGAGATAAACTTCCTATTTACTGAGTGCCCTCGATTTGCCAGACTCTTTTCAAGTAATAGGATTTAATGGTAAGCAAGACAGACAAGATGTCTGCTTTAATGGAGTTTACATTCAAGTAAATAGATAGAATAAAATAATGTAATAGTGATAAGTGATTTTAAAAAGTAAAACATGAAAATGTCCTAGAGAATGACTGGCAGGGCAGCTGCCACTAGCTCTTTGAAGGGAAGGCAAGTTTGAGGAGCTGATCTTGTCTTTAGATTTGAATACAGAGAAGAAGCCAGCTATATAAAGGTCTGGGATTAGCAGAGGAAACCAAGGATATAGCCGTAAAATCAAAACTTGCTTAGTCTGTTCCAGGAACTGGGACAATGCGGCTGCAAATATGATGAGGTCATATTTGGATGCCTCTCCTTTACCTCCCATATCCAATGCTATATATGTGGATATAAATGGGGGAAACAGATTAAATAAGTGATTACAATTTAGCAAGATGAACACTTTGATAAGAGAAGTTTAGGATGTCCCAGGAGCTCAAAGGATGAACAGGGAGGTAGCTGGAGAAGGTGTTACCAAATAGTTACCAAATAGTTTTTTTTTTTTTAATATGTATTTATTTATTTGGCTGTGTTAAATCTTTAATGGGGCACACAGGATTTTTAGCTGTGACATGCTGGATCTGGTTCCCTGACCAGGGATTGAACTCAGGCTCCCTGCATTGAGAGTGCAGTCTTAGCCACTGGACCACCAGAGAAGTCCCAGTTACCAAGTAGTTTTGATTGTGCTCCCTAAAAGAAATGCTCAAATCCATCCCCTTGATTCCATCTCTACTGGGCTTCCAATCAACTGCCTCTCATTGATTCCCTACACAGTAACCCCTAGACCTTTAGGAAATGGAAATTCAATTACTCTTTCTTCTACCTAAAACCTTTGAGTGGCTCCTATTCCCATCAGAATAAAGGCTAAACTCTTTATCATGATTTGTAAGGGCTCTGGGAGTCTGTGTCTGCATACTCTTTTACCACATGCCTCTCTGTACTCTCTATTTCAGTCATCATTCCTAAAACACACCAATTTCCTCTGCCTACTAGGTCTTCACATAGCATTCTTTCTGCCTCCCTCCATCCTCTCCACGTACACATCTTTCTTCTGGCGAGTCCTCCTCATCCATCACATCTTCTGTGACACCTTCTCCAGCTACCTCCCTGTTCATCCTTTGAGCTCCTGGGACATCCTGAACTTCTCTTATCAAAGTGTTCATCCTGCTAAATTGTAATCACTTAATCTGTTTCCCCCATTTATGTGCACATGTCTAGCATTGGAGTAGTAGGGACTCAAAATTTTGTTAAAAGAGTAAGTCAATAAATTAATGGAAGTGGAGATAGACAGTTATATCATAGCTTTAGGTCACCACATGAAATTTGGACACTATCTTGGTGGCAGCAAGAAGCCACTGAAGAACTTTAAGGAAATGATTCTATTTGTATTTATGAAAGATCAATGAAGAAACAAGACAAAGATTTGAAGTGAATGAAACTGGCAATAGTGAAAGTGAAGATAGGAGGCTGGTTGTTTCCATTACTGAAGGGAGGAATGATGAATACCTGAATCTGTAGAAAACAGTTTAGAGAGATAGCAAGAAAGAAGAAATTTAAGGACTTGGTAGCTGGATGAGAAGGTAGAGAGAAAAAGGGCTCAAGATTGGCACCTACGTTTCTAAGTTGGTTAACTTAATGGATACAAATGCCATTCCCTGAAACTGGAAATATATAAGTAGAAATTAAAGTAGAAGATAAATTCAGTTTTAGACATGTTGAGTTCCAGGCCATATGTACAAGTGGAGATATTTTGGTAGGCAATTTTATCTGGACTCAGGAAAGAGATCTGGGTGGCAATACAGATTTGGCAGTCATTGGCATATAGATGAGATTTAAAATCATGTAGGTAGAAGAGATCACCCAGAGAAAATACGCAGATATTAAGCAGCGTAAACTGAAACTACAAGCTTAACAGTTTTCAGTGAATGCTGTGTATCCTCTAGCAAATTGTCAGTACTAAGGGAGGTCTTGGAACCCATGAACTTGCAACTAGTGTCAGTAGTAAGGGTGATCTTACAGGCTGTGCTCCCTCAAATTTCACAATTCACCAAAAGTCATACCTAAGGATTCATAGCAGCACTCTTCCTAACTGTCAAGTTCTAAACACAAACAAACCCAAAAACATCCATCAACAGTAAGTGCATAAAAAATTTTTCAGTGTATTTTTAAAGTTGAATACTATATAAACAAAAGTGGATCAATCTCATACATGTTAAATTTGGGCAAAAAGACCTACACATAAGGTAGCTCAGAAGTTAAAGCATCTGCCTGCAACGCGGGAGAGCTGGGTTCGATCCCTGAGTTGGGAAGATCCGCTGGAGAAGGAAACGGCAACCCACTCCAGTATTCTTGCCTGGAAAATCCCATGGACAGAAGAGCTTGATGGGCTATATTCCACGAGATAGCAAAGAGTCGGACACGATTGAGTGACTTCACGTTCTTTCACATAGGTGAAAAGTAAGCAAAACAAGGGGGAAGAAATCACATTAATGGTTATTTTGGGGAAGTGGAGAGGAAAGGGACAGGAAGAGGACATTAGGATTGCTGATAATGGTCTGTTTGTGGATCTGGGTGGGGTTACATGGATGGATTAAGCTAGAAAATGTATTGCACTGTGTAATTACACTTTGTGCTTTTTTCTGTACATAAGTGATGCATTCATGCTAAGTTGTTTCAGTTGTGTCCAACTCTCTGCCACCCCACGGACTGTAGCCTGCCAGGCTCCTCTGTCCATGGGATTCTCCACGCAAGAATACTGGAGTGGGTTGCCCTGCCCTCCTCCAGGGCATCATCCCAACCCAGCAATCAAACCCGTGTCTCTTACATCTCCTGCAAGGCAGGTGGGTTCTTTATCACTAGTGCCACCTATGAAGCCCTGCAGAGTAATTATGACTCAAATTAAATTATGTAGGAAGGGGAGTTCCTCTTTGGGCCACAATGTAGCAACAGGACCTGGATTTCTTTCCCATGTGAAACAATAAACAAACAGACAACACAGGGACTTCCCTGGCAGTCCACTGGTTAAGACTCCATGCTTCCACTGTAAGAGGTACAGGTTTGACCTCTGGTTGAGGAACTAAGATCCCTCACGCCATGAGATGCATCCAAAATATTAAAAAATAAATGCAGTAAAAAAAAACAGACAACATACAGGAAACAATAGTTTTAAAACACTGAACATCAGGCAACACAGGACAGGCATCCTGAGAGGGAAGGCAAGTGAGATGAGATCTCTTCCTGCTCCACATCTCCACTCTCTGCAGCACAGAAAGCGGAAGCCCAGGTGGATCCCAGCCCTCTCCCTAAGGTTAGCAGATGGAGATAGGAGGCTTGGGAAAACAAAAGGTGACTGGAGTTCACTGGAGAAGAGTGCAGTGAAGATGCACTAGAAAATGTCTTGCACTGTGTAATTACACTTTGTGAAGGCTCTAGAAATCTGTAGAGAGATCTCCTCCCGTGTTCAGCTGAGCACCCATCATAGGAGGCAGCTATTGGAGTTCAAGGAAGAGTCACCTGAAAGAGGACATAATCTCTGACCTCACAAAGAGCCAGGTGTCACCAGTGGTAAAGAACCTGCTTGCCAATGCAGGAGTCGCAAAAGTCATAGGTTCAATCCCTGGGTCAGGAAGATCCCCTGGAGAAGGAAATGGCACCCACTCCAGTATTCTTGCCTGGAGAATGCCATGGACAGAGGAGCCTACTAGGCTACATTCCACGGGGTTGCAAAGAGTCAGACACGATTTAGTGACCAAACATCAACAAGCGACTTAGCACACGTGCACAAAGAGCCAGGAATACTTTGTGTTCCCACCAGCCACAGTGGGAAAAATCTGACAATTAGATATTGCCTCAGTAGCAGGGAAAACTAGCCCCTACTAAAGGCTACTCTGGTCCTCCCTTAGGTGAAAGTTTAAAAGCTATCCTTATTCTTGAAAGTACCAAAGTATTTCAAGTAAGATAAGTTATGTCCTAGGTTTCCCTTTAACACAGTGGTAAAGAATTCACCTGCCAATACAAGAGACAAGAGTTCGATTCTGGGTCAGGAAGATCCACGGGAGAAAGAAATGGCAACCCACTCCAGTATTCTTGCCTGGAGAATCAAATGGACAAAGGAGCCTGGTATGCTGCCCATGGGGTTGCAAAGAGTCAGACATGACTTAGCAACTAAACAACAACAATTATGTCCCAGGAAAAAAGCTCAAGGATATGTATATGAATCCAAAAATATTCAACTCCCAACATAAAAATATGCATAGTGTTTGGCATTCAAATAAAAATGACCAGGCATGTAACGATGCAGGAAAATATGCGTTATAGAATAACTGATCAATAGAAACATCCATGAATGATATAAATTATAGAATAAGTCAACAAAGACATAAAAACCTTTTTTTAAAAGAAAGTTTTGTTTATTTGGTTGCATCAGGCTTTAGTCGCAGCTCTATGGATCGTCATTGCATCGTGTAGGATCTTTCCTTGCCAACTCTGTATAAGTGTTATGTTATCAATTGTTTCTCTCTGAACTAACAGGTAAGAAACTGAGATTTAGAGAGGTTAAGTAATTGCCCAAGGACAGGCAGATAAGTGGCAGAACTAGTCCAAACACAGATCCATGATACTCCAAAGTTTATAGACTTAACCATTGTTCTATGCTGTCTCCTGAAATTGAAGAGGAAACTACTTCTGGTTCAAGATGGTCCCTGATACCAAATAATTAAATAACTGCCTTAGACCCAGTTCTGACACAGGTGCTAAGGATACAAACACACACACACACACACATATAGATAAACATATATTTAGGCTTCCTTGGTGGCTCAGTGGTAAAGAATCCACCTGCCAATACAGGAGACTTGGATTCAGCCCCGGGGTTAGGAAGATCCCCTAGAAAAGGAAATGACAACCCACGCCTGTATTCTTACTTGGAGAATCCCATGGACAGAGGAGCCTGGCAGGCTACAGTCCATGGATCACAAAAAGTTGGACAAACGATAACTATATGTGAACACGTACTTATATACATACACAGTATTTGCGGTATGTACATCAGTTTTAACTGAATGAGTTCACTGAACTTCTCAGTCTCAGTTTTTCTGTTATTTTTGGTCTTGTCAAGGTCTTGTTTGTCTTACTTGTTTTTTAATTGAAGTATAGTTGATTTACAATGTTTCAAGTGTATAGCAAAATGACTCAGTCACGTATATATTGTATATATAATAATATATATATTCTTTTTCAGATTATTTTCCCTTATACCTTATTACAAATACTGAGTATAAGTTCCCTGTGCTATACTGTAGGTCCTTGTTGTTTACCCATTTTGTATATAGTAGTGTGCATATGTTAATCCTAAACTCGTAATTTATCCCTCCCTGGCCTGATTTCCCTTTGGTAACCATAAGTTTGTTTTCTATTTCTGTGAGTCTATATTCATTATCACAGTAATCCAAGTCTATGCTCCAACCAGTAATGCTGAAGAAGTTGGAGTTGAATGGTTCTATGAAGATTTACAAGACCTTCTAGAACTAACACCCCAAAAAGATGTCTTTTTCATTATAAGGGACTGGAATGCAAAAGTAGGAAGTCAAGAAACACCTGGAGTAACAGGTACATTTGGCCTTGGAGTACAGAATGAAGCAGGGCAAAGGCTAACAGACTTTTGACAGGAGAACACACTGGTCATAGCAAACACCCTCTTCCAACAACACAAGAGAATACTCTACACATAGACATCATGAGATCTTCAATACCAAAATCAGATTGATTATATTCTTTGCAACCAAACATGGAGAAGCTCTATACAGTCAGCAAAAACAAGACCGTGGCTCAGATCATGAACTCCTTATTGTCAAATTTAGACTTAAATTGAAGAAAGTAGGGAAAACTACTAGACCATTCAGGTATGACCTAAATCAAATCCTTACAGTTATACAGTGGAAGTGAGAAATAGATTCAAGGGATTAGATCTGATAGACAGAATGCCTGAAGAACTATGGATGGAGGTTAGTGACATTAGACAGGAGGCAAGATCAAGACCATCCTCAAGAAAAAGAAATGCAAAAAGGCAAAATTGTTGTCTGAGGAGGCCTTACAAAAAGCTGTGAAAAGAAGAAAAGCAAAAGGCAAAAGAGAAAAGGAAAGATATACCCATTTGAATTCAGAGTTCCAAAGAATAGCAAGGAGAGATAAGAAAGCCTTCCTCAGTGATCAATGCAAAGAAATAGAGAACAATAGAATGGGAAAGACTAGAGGTCTCTTCAAGAAAATTAGAGATACCAAGGGAACATTTTATGCAAAGATGGGCACAATAAAGGACAGAAATAGTATGGACTTAACAAAAGCAGATGTTAAGAAGAGATGGCAAGAACACACAGAAGATCTATACACAAAAGATCTTCATGACTCAGATAATCACGATGGTGTGATCACTCACCTAGAGCCAGACATCCTAGAATGTGAAATCGAATGGGCCTTAGGACAAAACTAGTGGATGTGACGGAATTCCAGTTGAGCTATTTCAAATCCTAAAAGGTGATGTTATAAAAGTGCTGCAGTCAACATGGCAGCAAATTTGGAAAACTCAACAGTGGCCACAGGCCTGGAAAAGGTCAGTTTTCATTCCAATCCCAAAGAAAGGCAATGCCAAAGAATGTTCAAACTACTGCACAATTGCACTCATCTCTGCTGCTACTGAGTCACTGCAGTCATGTCTGACTCTGTGAGACCCCACAGATGGCAGCCCACCAGGCTTCCCTGTCTCTTCCCTGTCTCCAGGCAAGAACACTGGAGTGGGTTGCCATTTCCTTCTCCAATGCATGAAAGTGAAAAGTGAAAGTGAAGTCACTCAGTTGTGTCTGACTCTTAGCTACCCCATGGACTACAGCCTACCAGGCTCCTCCGTCCATGGGATTTTCCAGGCAAGAGTACTGCACTCATCTCACATGCTAGCAAAGTAATACTCAAAATTCTCCAAGCCAGTCTTCAGCAGTATGTGAACCGAGAACCTCCAGATGTTCAAGCTGGATTTAGAAAAGGCAGAGGAACCAGAATCAAATTGCCAACATCCAGTGGATCATCAAAAAAGCAAGAGAATTCCAGAAAAACATCTACTTCTGCTTTATTAACTATGCCAAAGCCTTTGACTGTGTGGATCATGACAAACTGTGGAAAATTCTTCAAGAGATGGGAATACCAGACCACCTGACCTGCCTCCTGAGAAATCTGTATGCAGGTCAAGAAGCAACAGTTAGAACTGGACATGAAACAGCAGACTGGTTCCAAATCAGGAAAGGAGTACGTCAAGGCTGTATATTGTCACCCTGCTTAGTTAACTTATATGCAGAGTACATCATGAGAAATGCTGAGCTGGAAGAAGCACAAGCTGGAATAAAGATTGCCGGGAGAAATATCAATAACCTCAGATATGCAGATGATGCCATCCTTATGGCAGAAAGCAAAGAAGAACTAAAGAGCCTCTTGATGAAAGTGAAACAGGAGAGTGGAAAAGTTGACTTAAAACTCAACATTCAGAAAACTAAGATCATGGCATCTGGTCCTACCACTTCATGGCAAATAGATGGGGAAATGATGGAAACAGTGAGAGACTTTATGTTTTGGGGCTCCAAAATCACTACAGATGGTGACTGCAGCCATGAAATTAAAAGATGTTTGCTCTTTGGAAGAAAGGTTATGACCAACCTAGACAGCATATTAAAAAGCAGAGACATTACTTTGCGAACAAGGGTCTATCTAGTCAAAGCTGTGGTTTTTCCAGTGGTCATGTATGGATGTGAGAGTTGGACTACAGAGAAAGCTGAGCGCCAAAGAACTGATGCTTTTGAACTGTGGTGTTGGAGAAGACTCTTGAGAGTCCCTTGGACTGCAAGGAGATCCAACCAGTCCATCCTAAAGGAAATCAATTCTGAATATTCATTGGAAGGACTGATGCTGAAGCTAAAGCTCCAATACTTTGGCCACCTGATGTGAAGAACTGACACATTTGAAAAGACCCTGATGCTGGGCAAAATTGAAGGTAGGAGGAGAAGGGGACGACAGAGGATGAGCTGGTTGATGGCATCACCGATACAATGGACATGAGTTTGAGTAAACTCTGGGAGTTGGTGATGGACAGGGAGGCCTGGCATGCTGCAGTCCATGGGGTCGCAAAGAATCAGACACAACTGAGTGACTGAACTGAACTGATTTCTGTTTTTGTATGTAAGTTCCTTTGTATCATTTTTTTTAATTCCTTATATAAGTGATCTTATGATAATATTTGTTAGTTTTCATTTATATGTTCCTCTTTATCACCAATAAAAGTGATAAAAGAGATTCTCCCCGCTATCCTTTCCTACACAGGTGTTCCAAAATGTTTGATAGGTATGTATCATTTTGTTTGAATTTGTTCTTGTAAAATGTGACTTGTTTTATTATGGGTACATAATCTTAGTTTTTGTAAATGATGCGCCATGGCTCTGAGCCTGTTTCTTTTTTCCACTCAGCTCTGTTTTGAAAATGGCACCACATTTGATACTAAACGACAGCTAACCGTTTGCTTCTCGTTGCTGCCTGAGGAGACAGTTTTTTGACTCTTTCCAGCAGACCCAGAGGAACATTCAGACATGGTTTTGAATGTCAGATGTCTGCAGGGCCTGTGACAGGCTGAACAGGATGCTTTTGGTGGAGAAGGCTGTCACTTGGATCCCGGTAGTTGCTGCCATTTGGCAGTACAGGAAGTGCCGCAGAATGGTCACACTAATCAAGAGGCCAGAATCAAGATTTTCGTGTGAAATCTCCTGATTTTTTAAATGTTGGATAATGAAGACCAAACAAAATACTGGATTCAGCAGCCTGGATTTAGCCAAGGATTGCCCCAGCCTGACTTTTACATTAAAACATATGAATCAGAGAAGGAATGAGATCAGATTTGTTTCAGAAATTAAGAGGGGGATGAAATAGAGTAGAGGGTAGGAGACCAAAGGTTATGAATGGAGGCTTGAATGTGAATGAACCTATGGCTTATGGGGTGAAATTCCAACACATGCTACACGGAGGAACCTTGAAAACATTATGCTAAGTGAAAAAATGCAAACTAGAAAGACACATTGTATAATTCTACTTCCATGAAGTACCTAGGATAGAGACAGAAAGTACAATAGAAGTTCCTGGGAGGCTAGTGCCAAGAGAGGGTGGGGAGGGTGGGGAGTTGTTGTTTAATGGTGATGAAGTTTCTGTTTGAGATGATGAATGGTGGAGAAGGCTGTCACTTGGATCCCAGTAGTTGCTGCCATTTGGCAGTACAGGAAGTGCCGCAGAATGGTCACACTAATCAAGAGGCCAGAATCAAGATTTTCGTGTGAAATCTCCTGATTTTTTAAATGTTGGATAATGAAGACCAAACAAAATACTGGATTCAGCAGCCTGGATTTAGCCAAGGATTGCCCCAGCCTGACTTTTACATTAAAACATATGAATCAGAGAAGGAATGAGATCAGATTTGTTTCAGAAATTAAGAGGGGGATGAAATAGAGTAGAGGGTAGGAGACCAAAGGTTATGAATGGAGGCTTGAATGTGAATGAACCTATGGCTTATGGGGTGAAATTCCAACACATGCTACACGGAGGAACCTTGAAAACATTATGCTAAGTGAAAAAATGCAAACATAGAAAGACACATTGTATAATTCTACTTCCATGAAGTACCTAGGATAGAGACAGAAAGTACAATAGAAGTTCCTGGGAGGCTAGTGCCAAGAGAGGGTGGGGAGGGTGGGGAGTTGTTGTTTAATGGTGATGAAGTTTCTGTTTGAGATGATGAAAATGTTGTAAAGATGGATGGTGGTGGTTGCAACAGTAATGCGAATGTGTTGCAGAGAAGCCCAGGTTCTGATTCCTTGGTGGATTTGTTTCTTTGACTTTAACCTTTGCTTCTCATTGTTTTTATCATTATAATCATATGTAATAACCAGCCTCAGGGAACCCTGCCCCCTCTGATTAACACATCCCTGCCCTGAGGTTGCTCAATTCCAAGAAATACTTGCATGATAATAGCCTTTACTTCCTCAGGTCCTACACTTCTCCATCCTATAAAAGAACCTGTAATCGTGGTCAGCCAGCTCAGTACCTTGTCTCTCAGTTCAGTTCAGTTCAGTCGCGCAGTCGTGTCCGACTCTTTGCGACCCCATGAATTGCAGCACGCCAGGCCTCCCTGTCCATCACCAACTCCCGGAGTTCACTCAGACTCACGTCCATTGAGTCTGTGATGCCATCCAGCCATCTCATCCTCGGTCGTCCCCTTCTCCTCCTGCCCCCAATCCCTCCCTGCATCAGGGTCTTTTCCAATGAGTCAACTCTTCGCATGAGGTGCCCAAAGTACTGGAGCTTCAGTTTTAGCATCATTCCTTCCAAAGAAATCCCAGGGTTGATCTCCTTCAGAATGGACTGGTTGGATCTCCTTGCAGTCCAAGGGACTCTCAAGAGTCTTCTCCAACACCACAGTTCAAAAGCATCAATTCTTCGGCGCTCAGCCTTCTTCACAGTCCAACTCTCACATCCATACATGACCACAGGAAAAACCATAGCCTTGACTAGACGGACCTTAGTCGGCAAAGTAATGTCTCTGCTTTTGAATATACTATCTAGGTTGGTCATAACTTTTCTTCCAAGGAGTAAGCGCCTTTTAATTTCATGGCTGCAGTCACCATCTGCAGTGATTTTGGAGCCCAAAAAAACAAAGTCTGACACTGTTTCTACTGTTTCCCCATCTATTTCCCATGAAGTGATGGGGCCAGATGCCATGATCTTCGTTTTCTGAATGTTGAGCTTCAAGCCAACTTTTCCACTCTCCTCTTTCACTTTCAACAAGAGGCTTTTTAGCTCCTCCTCACTTTCTGCCATAAGGGTGGTGTCATCTGCATATCTGAGATTATTGATATTTCTCCCAGCAATCTTGATTCCAGCTTGTGTTTCTTCCAGTCCAGCATTTCTCATGATGTACTCTGCATATAAGTTAAATAAGCAGGGTGACAATATACAGCCTTGACGTACTCCTTTTCCTATTTGGAACCAGTCTGTTGTTCCATGTCCAGTTCTAACTGTTGCTTCCTGACCTGCATACAGATTTCTCAAGAGGCAGGTCAAGTGGTCTGGTATTCCCATCTCTTTCAGAATTTTCCACAGTTTACTGTGATCCACACAGTCAAAGGCTTTGGCATAATCAATAAAGCAGAAATAGATGTTTTTCTGGAACTCTCTTGCTTTTTCCATGATCCAGCGGATGTTGGCAATTTGATCTCTGGTTCCTCTGCCTTTTCTAAAACCAGCTTGAACATCAGGGAGTTCACGGTTCACATATTGCTGAAGTCTGGCTTGGAGAATTTTGAGCATTACTTTACTAGCATGTGAGATGAGTGCAATTGTGCGGAGATGGCCTTCTATATGGTGAGCCGACTGAGTTTGGACTGGGTAACAAAGGCACTTAATGTCATTGAACAATACACTTAAGGGTTAAAATGGTAAATTTTTGTGTGGTGTATATTTTATCACACACAAGCTTACTACTAAACCAGCCCTCTTCTGTTAACAGGACAGAGCTAAGTTTATTTCTTAGGGCAATAAGAGGGAACACCACCAAGACAGAACTTCCACGGTGTCTTAGAGGGCAAGGTTAAGTTAAAATTTATTGAGAAATTGCAGTTTGGTTCAAGGCAATTATCCCCATACTGGAGACTTGATTGGATAAGATGAGTAAGAATCATGATAAACAGACTAGGCAAAGCAGGCTGAGGATTTGAGAGGAAGAATTTAAAGAATCTTTTAAAATAACAACTTTATTCAGATATAACTTCCATACCATTAAATTCAACCATTTAATGTGTGTAATATGATGGTTTTAGTAACTTCACAGAGTTGTGCAACCATCATCACAATCAATGTTTAGATATTTTCACTAACCCTCCCACTAACCCCCTTACCCGTTTGCTAATGGGTAGTCATCCCCATTTTCCTCCAATCTTCCGCATCTCCTCTGTTGGGAGGAAAATCTTTCCTCCTACCAAATTAGGTTCAATAGTTTGAATTAACAACTGAGTAACTGGAGAAAAGAAAGCAAGTCTTATTTATAGGCAGATAGGATCATTCATCACTTTCACTTTCAGGACCATTCAGATGGAGAGGCTCTCTAAACTGCTGGGTGTGTGTCCGATTCTTTGTGAGCCCATGGACTGTAGCCCGCCAGACTCCTCTGTCTGTGAGATTCTCCAGGGAAGAAGACTGGAGTGGATTGCCATTTACTTCTCCAGTGGGTCTTCCTGACCCGGGGATCAAACCTGGATCTCTTGCACTGCAAGCAGATTTTTTACCATCTGACTATAGGGAAGTCCCAAACTGCTGGGGACAAAAATTTATATATCATTTTAATAGGGTAATGAGAAAGGAGAAAAAGAGTTTCCATGGGAAGCACAGAAGACTTGCTGTTGTTTTATTTTGTTTTGTTTTAAGAAAGACAAAAGGCTTTATAGGAAAACAAATGCATGACAGTTCTTGGTAAAGTTTGTTTATGCAATTTCTCTTCCTGCTGTGAAAGGGCAATCTTCCTGGGAGTGAAGCTCCCCCGGGTGATTAATGGCAGTTTTACACTTGCAAGGACTTGTCTGTTGATCAGACAGGGATGCTCTTGAACTGCTTCTTTCTGTATTTGCTATGTCTCTAACATCTTCCATTTAAAGTAATCTTTATGTTTACAACATTTTGAATCAACTGTATGTGTATGCTCAGTCCTGTTCGACTCTTTATGACTTCATGGACTATAGCCCACCAGGCTCCTCTGTCTAAGGGATTTCTTAAGCAAGAATACTGGAGTGGGATGCCATTTCCTTCTCCAAGGGATCTTCCCAACCCAGGGAGTGAACACACTCTCCTGTGTCTCCTGAACTGGCAGTTGGATTCTTTACCACTGTTCCACTTGGGAAGCCCAGGTTAATCAACTGTACTTCAATTAAAAAAAAAAAAAAATCATCAGTGAGACTTCCTTGGTGGTCCAGAGGTTAGGACTCTGAGCTTCCACTGCAGGGAGAGAACAGGTTCAACCCCAGGTCAGGGAACTAGGATCCCACATGCTACATGATGCAACCAAAAACACGACAAAACAAATCATCAGGAAAAAAGTCTTTTTTCTTTCTTTTGTCTGCACTGAGTTGTAGTTGCCTCATGCAAGCTTCTCTCTCTGGTTGTGGCTTATAGTGGCTTAGTTGCCCTGCAGCATGTGGGATCTTATTTCCCTGACCAGGGATCATACTGTCCTGCTTGGGACAACACAATATGATGTTAGGGATTGCCCCTCAGTGAATGTTTAGGAAAGTCAGTCACATTTATTCCCTTCACCATGACAAATCCAGGAGTTAAAAGTAGCAAGACATTTATGGCAGAGTTAAAAACAAAGATTCTGGACTGAATTTGCTGAATCCAGGAATTAGGACAAACTTTAAAATAATCCCCTCCATAGTTAACTAGAGATTCAGGCCAAGAGGTCTGCTTTGTTGGTCTTTTTGCATTAAGTTACTAGAGGTACTGGAACTCAACAGTTTACTAATCTCTAAATACTAGTTTTGTTTTTATTTTTCAATTTTTAAGAAAAGTTTTACTGAGATATAATTCACATACCATACATTTCACACATTTAAAGAGTATAATGCCATATTCCCTGGTGGTTGATATGGTAAAGAATCTGCCGGCAATGCAGGGGTCCTGGGTTTGATCCCTGGATTGGGAAGATCCCCTGGAGAAGGAAATGGCTACCCACTCCAGCTACTCTTTATGGCCTGGAGAATTCTATGGACAGAGGAGACGGGGTCGCAAAGAGTCGGACGTGACTGAGGGACTAACACACACACACATGCTATGTTGCACAGTATGTTATTACACGTAACTGAGTGGGGCCCTCTGGGGCTCCCAGGCCTGGAGGCCTCTTTGTCCCCCATTTCTTGTAGGTGTTGACTAAATAAAGATGCACAAAGTGAAAGTTGTAAATTAAGTTTTATTTGGGGGCAAAATGAAGACTGCAGCCTGGGAGACAGCATCTCAGATAGCTCTAAGAAACTGCTCCAAAGAAGTAATGGGGGAGGGCAAGACTACAGCGTTTATGACCTTTCCTGGGTTCCAAAGGTCGAATTTGAACAGCTGCTAATCAAGGGAGGATCTGCCAAGAAATCAACTGACACAAGATTAAAGGGACTAGAGAGGAGGCTGACCACCTGAGATCCTGCACACACCCTAATCCTGTCAGAGAGCCCACCTTTGACCCATGGTTATGAAAACCTTCATCAAGTTCTCTGGGGTGGAGATGCATAATTTTTCTAGGCAGAAATCTGGTGTGTCTTCCTTTGCCTGGCAAAGAAATAAAATTATCCTTTTCCTAGCCTGGTGGCTCAGATGGTAAAAAAATCTGCCTGCAATAGAGGAGACCTGAGTTCAATCCCTGGGTTAGGAAGATCCCCTGAAGAAAGGAATGGCTATCCATTTCAATATTCTTGCCTGGGAAATCCCATGGACAGAGGAGCATGGCAGGCTACAGTCCACGGGGTTGCAAACAGTCGGGCACAAATGAATGACTTTCACTTTTCTAGTTTACCCAAAAGTCTGTCTCTAGGGTTTAATTCAGTACCCATGTACAGAGAGGCCGAGATCTCAGTAACACAGCCATCACATAGTCCTCAAAAATGAACCGTTCCCAGTAGCTGTCACTTCCATTCCCACTTCTCTCTCCCAGTCCTAGTGTTAGAGGAAGCACACTGATTGAAACCCACCCACCCTGGCTAGACACCATAGTAACCATTTGCATGAGTCATTTATGACAGGATATCCTAATAAGGAATACGGAACTAATAAGCCATCACCAACCGGAAGAGTTCGGGAAAGGTTGAAAGGAGACACTGCGAGTCCGTCCACTTCCCAGAATCCCTCTCGCTAGCATCCATCTTGGCTGAGCAATGCGTGCGCCACTAGGAAAGGCTCTGAATTAGAATCATTGGCCAAAGGCCACCCGGAAACTAATCCCATCACCATAAAACCCGAGACTGCGAGCCAGTTCTCCTGGGTTCCCTTACCCTACTGCTCTCCATCCGGGTGCCCTTTCCCAATAAAATCTCTTCCTTTTGAGCACATATGTCTCCTCAGACAATTCATTTCCGAGTGTTAGACAAGAGCCCAGTTTCGGGCCCTGGAAGGGGCCCCCCTTCCTGCAACACTAGGTGAACACTAAGCTTTCCGTCTCTATAGATGGCTATTCTGGACATTTCACATACTTGGAATCTCACAGTATATATCTTGTGTATCTGGCTTCTTAACACCATGTTTTCAGGTTCATTCATGTTGTAATATGTAGCAGTTCTTTCTTCCTTTTACAGCTGAAATAATATTCCATTGTATGAACAAACTTCCATCAGTTAATGGACTGGTGGCTTGTTTCGTTTTGTTTTTTGTTTTTTCAAGAGTTATGCTACTATGAACTTCCCAGATGGCTCAGCGGTAGAGAATCCACCTGCCAATGCAGGAGACACAGTTTCAATCCCTTGGTCGGGAAGATCCCCTGGAGAAGGAAATAGCAACCCACTCCAGTATTTTTTTTTTCCCAGTATTTCTTGTCTTGGAAATCCAACAGACAGGGGAGCCTGCCAGGCTACAGTCCATGGAGTCGCAAAGAGTCGGGACACGACTAAGTGACTGAGCATGCATGCATGTATGAATTTCCTGCACATATGTGGACATATGTATTTTAAATTTTCTCCTGGGTATGTACCAAGGCATGGAATTGGTGGGTCATAAAACGAAGATCATGGCATCTGGTCCCATCACTTTATGGGAAATAGATGGGGAAACAGTAGAAACAGTGTCAGACTTTAGTTTTTGGGGCTCCAAAATCACTGCAGATGGGGACTGCAGCCATGAAATTAAAAGACGCTTACTCCTTGGAAGAAAAGTTATGACCAACCTAGATAGCATATTCAAAAGCAGAGACATTACTTTGCTGACTAAGGACTGTCTAGTCAAGGCTATGGTTTTTCCTGTGGTCATGTATGGATGTGAGAGTTGGACTGTAAAGAAGGCCGAGAGCCGAAGAATTGATGCTTTTGAACTATGGTGTTGGAGAAGACTCTTGAGAGTCCCTTGGACTGCAAGGAGATCCAACCAGTCCATTCTGAAGGAGATCAACCCTGGGATTTCTTTGGAAGGAATGATGCTAAAGCTGAAGCTCCAGTACTTTGGCCACCTTATGCGAAGAGTTGACTCATTGGAAAAGACTCTGATGCAGGGAGGGATTGGGGGCAGGAGGAGAATGGGACGACCGAGGATGAGATGGCTGGATGGCATCACTGACTCGATGGGTGTGAGTCTGAGTGAACTCCGGGAGTTGGTGATGGACAGGGAGGCCTGGCGTGCTGCGGTTCATGGGGTTGCAAGAGTCGGACACGACTGAGTGACTGAATTGAACTGAACTGAACTGATGGTAAGTCTATGTTTGTTTGTGTTTTTTAGATTGTGGTATAATGCACATAAAACGCACCACCTTAACCATATTTTAGTGTACAGCTTCATATTAAGTATGTTCACATAGTATGACCCATCTTCAGAAATTTTTCATCACATAAGCTGAAGCTCTTCACTCATTAAGCAATTCCTCATTTCCCCCTTTCCCCAGCCCCTCAGCAACCACCATCCTGCAACCACCTTCTCTGAATTTAGATACCTCAGAATTTATCTTTCTGTGACTCATTTATTTCACCTAACATAATGTCTTCAAAGTTCATCTTTGTTAGAGCATGTGTCAGAGTTTATTTTTGTAAGCGTCAATAGTACTTGTATTCCACTGTATGTGTCTGTATATACTACATTTTGCTTATCTATTCTACCCATTGTTGGACACTTGGGTTGTTTGTTCTTGTCTATTGTGAGTAATTCTGCTATGAACATGGGTGTGTCAGGGAGGAAATACTTTTCTCTACCCTTTTAACTTGCTCTACTCTTTGATTTCCCTATAGCTCAGATGGTAAAGAATCTGCCTGCGATGCAGAAGACTGGGGATTTGATCCTTGGATCAGGAAGATCCCCTGGAGAAAGAAATGGCAATCCACTCCAGTATCCTTGCCTGGAGAATTCCATGGACAGAGGAGCCTGGCGGTCTACAGCCCATGGGGTCACAAAGAGTTGAACAAGACTAAGTGACTAACACACACACACACATCTGGGGCCTGTGAATTAAACTGACAAAAGACCAATCGAACAGGAGAAAAGACACTTAATTTTTAATAATGTTCATATGCATGAGAGATGACAGAGTAAAACTCAAAGAAGTTTTTTCACTTGGACCTAATTTACTCTTTTAACAGAGAATTTGGGCTTCAACGGACAATAAATTGTGAGCAAGTGATTAGGAAACATAGGAGAAACTGATGGGAGATAAGGACAATTTTATTTTTATTTATTATTTTTTTAAGGACAATTTTAGTAAGGTCTGTTTATGAGAACACATCTTGATGTTAGCTTCCCATCTTCAAAGATAAAAGTCTCTTTTCTCTTAAAGGCAAGTTTACCCAGGTTTTAGGCACAGAAGGTCTATGTTTTCCTGAGGAACTGCCATTTTTATTTGACAACTGATAGAAGCAAAGAGAAAAGACACCATAGCAAAACCTGAATAAACTAAATTGTATTCCAAAAATGATGTTCCACAATTACCCTATACAAACCAGTAACAAACAGCAGCAACAATAACAAAAAGCTGTTTATTTTTAAGAGAAGAAGTAAATATTTTGATTTTGGAACCATGAATGATTTTTTCTTTGTTTTTGAATTTTGTATTTTAACCCACTTCTTTATATTTAAGAGAAAACAAACTTTGTTTGAAAAAACAAACAAACAATCCTGGTGTGGCCTAAGACAGTCAACCCAGGGAGGAACACCATAAGGAGAAAAGCATATTCTCACAGAAGATACCCAACAGACAAGACCACAGAGTGTGTTTTGCCTTTTGCCATTTTCCTAGCCGGAGCCAGAAAAACAGCCCAGAGATGTTGATAAATTTACATATCAACATGGTCTTCACAGTCTCCTGCCTATTTGGACCCCACACTAGGTAAAACAATGGACTTGAACTACTGCTGGGTGTTCTCACCCTAGGTTTAAGGAAGAGAGAACTTGAGTGGAAGCAGCAGGATTTGGTCCAAGGTCCAGCCTGGAAACATCAAAGATAAACAAATCTGTCCTTCAACATCCCCTGGACTGAGATCCCCTTTGGTCCCCCTCCCCCTGCCCCCCTCCTCTTTTTTTTTTGGTCCTGGGGGCCATGCTGGTCTTCTTTTCTCTTTTGTTAGGTAGGTGCTGCCTATGGGAATGCAGCAGCTCTTCTTAGTAACCATGGGAACCTTATTGGCATGGCAACCTGGCAGCCCCAGGGAAAGGCAGCAAGGGGAGGAGGATGGGAGTGGTGGGAGGTAGTTCTATGGCAGAGGGAGAGGGTAAAGCCGGCTTTCTTCCTGCTGAGGCAAGAAAAGGAGCAGAAAAGATGCCCAGCTCTCTAGATGACCCCAAGGAGAAGCTCCTGATGAGTTTAAACCTCACTCCATAGTCCAGTTCAGGAGGAGCTTGGGCCATGGCTGTAAGCCAAACTGGACACCAGGTCCTAGACCTACTGGTGCTTTTTTATTCTATGGCATGTCTCAGCAGGGGCAGGGGGGCTGCGAGACAGAGTGAAGCATCTCATGTGAGCACACTCTAACACTACATTCTGATTACAGGCAAAATACCATGTGGAGCTGTTAGGCTCTGAGAGTCCAAGCACCTTTTGTTAAAGACGTCTAGGGGTGAGGAAATTTCCAAGCAGCATCTAAAACAAGAAACAAATCTGTGCGATACGATTAAGGAAAGCTATTGATGGGAGGGGGGTTGGGGGGAGAACAGATACATGTGTATGTATGGCTGAGTTCCTTTGCTCTTCACTTGAAACTACCACAACATTGTTTATTCAGCTATACTCCAATACAAAACAAAAAGTTTGAAGTGTGGAAAAAGAGAAAAGATTAAGGAAGGCTGTTGTTGTTTAGTCCTAAATCATGTCCGACCTTTGGGACTTTAGCCCCCCAGGCTCCTCAGTCCATGGGATCCTCCAGGCGAGAATGCTGGAGTGGGTTGCCATTCTCCAGGAGATCTTCCTGACCCAAGAATAGAACCTGAATCTCCTGCTAGGCAGGTGGATGGCTGGGAATGTAGTAAAAACAAAACAAGATCCACTAGGGAGAAAGTACTTCGACTGGAGAGGAAGGAGTGAGCAGCAGGGTAGCTGGCAGTGCCCTGATGGTCCTGTTGCTAGGCTGAGCTAGAATCTCTGGCTTTCTGGGTTTCTCCGGTGGATAGGTGTGACCTGGGGCTACCCTACACTGTGGAGTCTGATACTGCCTTGCACAGTATGTACCTGTGTGTGCTTCAAGCAGATTAGTCTCTCGGAGTCCATTTCCTCTTTTCCTAAAACAGAGATAATAACACTCTCTAGGGCCATTGTGGAAATGAAAGGAGATTAAGAACTTTAACAAACAGTAATAGTAATACAAATAGCTGTGAAAAGAAGAGAGGCGAAAAGCAAAGGAGAAAGGAAAGATAGAAGCATCTGAATGCAGAGTTCCAAAGAATAGCAAGAAGAGATAAGAAAGCCTTCTTCAGCGATCAATGCAAAGAAATAGAGGAAAAGAACAGAAGGGGAAAGACTAGAGATCTCTTCAAGAAAATTAGAGATACCAAGGGAACATTTCATGCAAAGATGGGCTCGATAAAGGACAGAAATGGTCTGGACCTAACAGAAGCAGAAGATATTAAGAAGAGGTGGCAAGAATACACGAAAGAACTTTACAAAAAAGATCTTCACGACCCAGATAATCATGATGATGTGATGACTAATCTAGAGCCAGACATCCTGGAATGTGAAGTCAAGTGGGCCTTAGAAAGCATCACTA
>SJXQ01011591.1:109020-169899 GCA_006408695.1 Aepyceros melampus | reverse complement strand
ACAGAGTCCAAAAGGCCGTTCTATACATCTGTGTCTCTTTTGCTGTCTTGCGTACAGGTTTATCATTACCATCATTCTAAATTCCATATATATGTGTAAGTATACTATATTGGTGTTTTTCTTTCTGGCTTACTTCACTCTGTATAATCGGCTCCAGTGTCATCCACCTCATTAGAACTGATTCAAATGTATTCTTTTTAATAGCTGAGTAATACTCCATTGTGTATATGTACCACAGCTTTCTTATCCATTCATCTGCTGATGGACATCTAGGTTGCTTCCATGTCCTGGCTATTATAAACAGTGCCGCAATGAACATTGGGGTACACGTGTCTCTTTCAATTTTGGTTTCCTCGGTGTGTATGCCCAGCAGTGGGATCGCTGGATCATAAGGCAGGAAATCTCATTCTTTAAAGGATGAGATTCTTCAAGATCTTAAGGGATCTCATTCTTCATTTGCCAACTAGCTCGTGTATTTTGTCTTTTTTCATCAGAAAACAGAAGTGACTATTCTGGAGTTTATCACTGTTCTTGGATGTGATTTATTGTCAATTTTTATAATACTGCTTATTCTTTTTGAAAGCAATACAGTCTTGTTCTTGGTGCATGTGCTTTGTGGTAGGGAATAATTACTTGCTGACTGTATGGTTATGAATGGAATTTGAATCTTGGGGAATGTTCTATTTCCCTTGTGGAAACAAATCAGGGAGTTTAATTAACGCTAGAGCTTGAGGATGGAGATGAATATAGGCTCAAACTGAATGTTGCTGTTCAAGAAGTACCAGTGATAGAAAAATCAAGTAATCTTACAATGTTAGCAGGTGTGATGATCTCATCTTTATTTGCTGGGCTGTGATAGACATAAGTTTTCAGTGAAGATTTAGCAGCTCATTTCCAGAATGTCATGGAAAACTGGCTTCTTCAAGAAGGGTCCTTTTAAGGAAGATCAAATACAATGAGCGCAATACATATCTTGCTTTCACTGAATTTTCAAATTGAAAAAGCCATTTATAGCCTTGAAACCATTAAAAAAAAAGGAATGGGCAGCCCTGTAAGATCAAGTTTCTCATCACGAGAGGCATCTAAGTAGAAGCTGTGTATAACACAATCTAGAAGGATATTGGTTTCTGCATCAGGTGAGTGATTAGGCCAAATGATCTTTAGGTGCTCTATTTATGCTAAGATTCTTTGATTCCATCGAGTAAATTTGGAACTAAAATAAGTTCAGTTCGGGAACTAAATTAAGACCCAAGAATGTTTTTCGTGAAATTTCAAGGGTGGTTGTTTACCCTGTATTGTCAACAACCAGTGGTTTCTACCTCTAACCCAGTCTTAATTTTACACACTTAAAAGGTGTGTGTGTCCTGCTAATTCCCTATGTAGGAAAAGCAGCACCATCCTAGCAGAATATTTACTCCTGAGAGATTTACATCAGAGGTAGTGCTTCTCAGCTGGGGCAATTTTGTAATTTTTTTTTTCAGCCCTACAAATTCAGTCTGGAAACATTTTTGATTGTTACAGCTAGGGGGTTTCTACTGGCGTGTATTGGCCACGGATGCTGTTAAAACACCCTTCAGCACCCAGGACCAGCCCCCGGGGACAACCACTCAACTCAGAATACAACAGTGCCAGGTTTGAGACCTTTGGTCTAAGTTAGGTGACCTTTTGGGCAACCCCCTGCTCTATTCTCCACTATCACATAGCAATCGTGTGTGTATGTGTGTGTGTGTGTGTGTGTGTGTGTGTGTTCAGTCTATCAGTCATGTCCGAGTCCCTGACCTCATGGACTACAGCCTGCCAGGCTCCGCTGCACATGGAACCCTCCAGGCAAGAATACTGGAGTGGGGTACCACTTCCTACTCCGATAGCAATCATAGAGCTTTGCTTAAAACACTTTTTATCTTCTTTAAAGCACATATATCTTTGTCCATTGGAGTGTCATGTATTTAGAAACTTTTAAAGCTCTAGGATGGAAAAGAAAATGGCAACCCATTCCAGTACTCTTGCCTGGGAAATCCCATGGACAGAGATGCCTGGTGGGCTAAGTCCATGGGGCCTCAGAGTCAGAATGACTAAGGGACTGAATGACTAAGCACACACTGGGTATTGTATATCCTAGGGCAAAATTCCTCTCCATTTCTGGACCCGTGAAACTGATCTGCTTCCAAAATACGATGTTGAGACAAAGGATAGACTTTCCCATTCAGGAGGGAGAAAATGAAAGAAGAAAAGAGATTACTAGTGTAACTGGCTACTGCTAAGTCGCTTCAGTCGTGTCCGACTCTGTGTGACCCCATAGACGGCAGCCCACCAGGCTACGCCATCCCTGGGATTCTCCAGGCAAGAACACTGGAGTGGGTTGCCATTTCCTTCTCCAATGCAGGAAAGTGAAAAGTGAAAGTGAAGTCGCTCAGTCGTGCCTGACCCTCAGTGACTCCATGGACTGCAGCCTTCCAGGCTCCTCCATTCATGGGATTTTCCAGGCAAGAGTACTGGAGTGGGTTGCCATTGCCTTCTCTAAAGCAAGTTCAAAACCCAGCAGGGCAAGTTCCATGAGGTTTCAAGGACTGAGAATAATCCTTTGAGGCTTGAAGCTCCATCCTCTTGGCCCTGCCCTCAGAGTCATTCTTCCTTTTTCTCGAAGGATAACATTCACCTCTTATCAGCCTGTTTCTTGCACATGAAATTTCAGAAGTCTTAATGGTCTACCTTTACTGTGTTCCATCTCTGTGCCTTTTAGTTCAGGCTGGCAGTGTTTCTGTTGGTATAACATTCTCAGAAATGTTACATGCAATTTGATGCTTAGGAGCGAAGGATGTCCAGGCCATCATCCTCTCTGCATTTTAATATCAGCAGCAAGGAGAAATCAGGCCACATCCTCCACAGTTTAAACATCTGCTCAGCTAAATATCTAAGTTCATTGCTTACAAATCTACTCACCACTCAACAGCAAAAGACATTCCAGCCAAGCTTTCTGCCACTTTCTAACCAGGCTGCCTTTTGTCCAGTTTCTAATAACGTGTTCTTCATTTCCGTCTGAGACCATAATTACGAGAAGTACTTTAAATTTGTATTTTTAGCAACATTCTGCTCATGACAATACAGGTACTCTCTATGATGATAGAAGCTTTCTCTATAATTCATTTTTTTTTTTCCTGAGCATTTGCTAGAATTGCCCTTTAACTCATATTTCTACCAACAATGTCTTCAAGGCAACCTAGGCTTTTTCTGTCATGTGTCTCAAAGTTCTTCTAGTTTCTTTTTCCTAATTCCAAAGCCATTTCCACATTGAATTCTTTTGTTTTAAGCTGCACTGTGCAGCATGTGGGGTATTAGTTTCCCATGAGTGATGGAACCCATCCCCCATGCATTAGAAACTCAGAGTCTTCACCACTGGACCACCAGGGACAGTGTGTGTTAGCCTTTCAGTTGTGTCCGACTCTTTGCGACCCCATAGACTGTAACCCTCTAGGCTCCTCCGTCCATGGGATTCTCCAGGCAAGAATACTGGAGTGGGTTGCCATGATCTCCTCCAGAGGATCTTCCCAACTGAGGGATTGAACCCAGGTCTCCTGCATTGCAGGCAGATTCTTTACTGTCTGAGCCACCAGGGAAGCCCAGGTCATCAAGGAAGTCCTAAATATTTGTTACAGGAGCACTCCACCACCAAAGTCTGTGTTAGTTCCCTAGCATTGCTGTAACAAATTACCACAAACCGATGGCTTAAAACAGGAGAAATTTACAGTCTCACGGTGCTGGAGACTAGAAGTCCAAAATCAAGGTGTCAGCAGGGCCAGCACCCTCTGAAGGTTCTGGGAAAGAACGTTTCCTTTCCTCTTCTTGGCTTTCCGTGGCTCCTGGCATTCTTTGGTATCCCTTGGCTGGTAGTTGTATCACTCCAATCTCTGCCTCCATCATCACGTAGCTTCTTTCCTATTTCTCTGTGTCCTTTCTTCTTATGAGGATATCAGTCATGGCATTTCAGTTCAATTCAGTTGCTCAGTCGTGTCTGAGTCTTTGCAACCCCATGAACTGCAGCACGCCAGGCCTCCTTGTCCATCACCAGCTCCTGGAGCCTACCCAAACTCTGTCCATTGAGTTGATGATGCCATCCAACCATCTCATCCTCTGTTGTCCCCTTCTTCTCTTGCCCTCAATCTTTCCCAGCATCAGGGTCTTTTCAAATGAGTCAGCTCTTCGCATCTGGTGGCCAAAGTATTGGAGTTTCAGCTTCAATATCAGTCCTTCCAATGAACACCCAGGACTGATCTTCTTTAGGATGGACTGGTTGGATCCTCTTGCATTTAGGACCACCCTAATCCACTATAGCCTCTTTTAAACTAACTATATCTGCAAAGATCCTGTTTCCAAAAAGGTCACATTCTGAGGTTCTAGGTGGATATAGATTTGGAGAAAGACAGTTTTCAACCACTACTGCTTCCAAGTAACAGAGTTTGGAAATCGACAGACTAAATTCTGCACCTCTTGAAGACAGGCCTGAATTTTTACCTCCCCAATGTCTACCACAGGGCATAGAACAGTATTTTTAAAATGTTGCCTGTAAAGTGTACGCCTGTGTTCAACAGCTGAAAGGCAGAAACAACCCAGGTGTCCATAGTTGAAAGAATGGATGTGTCTGACTCTTTCATGACCCCATAGACTGTAGCCCAGCAGGCTCCTCCCTCCATGGGATTCTCTAGGCAAGAATACAGGCGTGGGTTGCCATTTCCTCCTCCAGGGGATCTCCCCAACCCAGGGATGGAATCCGAGTCTCCTGCCTGAGTATTTTACATTGGCAGGTGGATTCTTTACCACTTGAGCCACCTGGGAAGTTTGTTTTATGTACATTCAATGAAATATCGCTCAGCCTTAAATGGAAATAGAATGCTTCCACATGCTATAACATGGATATACCTTGATAGCCATATGCTAAGGAAAATAAGACAGACACAAAAGGACAAATGATTCTACTGACAAGAGGTACTTAGAATAGCCAAATTCATTGAGACAGAAAGTAAAATGGTGGTTACCAGGGGCTGCAGAGAAGGACTGAGGAGTTAATGTTTAAATGGTATAGAGTTTCTGTGTGGGATCCACGAAAAAGTCCTGCGATGGATAGTGGAAATGTTTGCAGCTTTCTTGGCCTGAAGCCAGCCCCTACCCTGCATCTTTGGGTGCTAAAACCGTTTATTACTTTTGAAACCTCGAGTGGGTTGTAAGCATGCCTCAGCTTGCTCACGCCAGTCTCCAGCAGAATAAAACGGGGAGTCCAGAAAGTCCCGGGAGGTCTTTGAGTGTGTCTGCGGGCATCCGCCTGCGCACCCCGCCCATCCATTCGGCCACCCGCCTAGGCTTTCATGAGGAAGCTACAGTGCCGGCCCTTCCAGTGAGAAACCCACACTGGGAGTTACTGCAAGTACGCATCTTGAGCTTCTGAATATTCATGAGCGAAGCAGAAAGGCCAGCGCTGAAGGGTAGGGGGGAGGAAAGAGAAATAGTAGTCATAAATATTCATAAAGGCAAGCCACATGCACCAAGGAAAACAAGGAATGTTAACGAGAAGATGACGTCCGGGTCCTGCGCGTGCCCGCTGTGCGGGTGCCCGGCGCGCGCCCCCTTCCTCCCCAGAGCCCGGGCACGAGCGCGGGGAGGGGGCGGAGGGGGCGGAGTGGAGGAGGGGAGCCGAGAGCCGGGCGCCGGCGGAGCTGCCGGGGGAGCGCTCTGTGGCTCGCCGCTGCCGCTGCGCTGCGCTCCGGCCGCTCGCCGCGGCCCTTGGATGGGGGTGTCCAGCTGAGCCCCGCGATCCGCCTCCCTCTGCCAGGACCCGCACAGGTGCCGTCGCGAGGGGCGACCTTTAGTTCGGACCGACCCACTGCCGTGGGTGGGGGGTGGACGGGGTTGGTGAAGGAGGCCCCGCGCGACTTGGGATGCTCCGGTGGGCAGGGCTGGGGGCACTGAGTCTCCGCACCCCATCCTGTCCCATCCTGGAATCGGAAAGGGAGAGTCCGAGGGCCGTCGCCCTCCTGCCCAGCCCTTCGCGAGAGAGCAGGGTGGGCTGCAGTGCCCGGGGCCGGGGGATTCGGGAAGACCCGCATTTTGAGCATCCTCAGAGCCGCGGCCCGCAAGCCAGGCCGCGCGTGTGTGTGGCCGGAGGCTGCCTGGTTTGGGGGCTGGGGGAAGCAGGGGACGCTGCCGGGTGGTGCTGGAGCAGTGGGTCGGTACCTCCTCCCAGGACCGTCATCTGGTCCGGCTCCCTTACACGCCCCAGCATCTTCCATGCCTCTAAGAACCTGGCCCTCAGCCCGCCCGCGCCCCTCCCTGGGATGCCGAGCCTTTCCCCAGGACCGTGCATTCCTGCAGTGTCAGAACCACTGGCAGCTGCCGCAGACGCTGGCGGAGCGATTGTTTTACCACGAGCAGGTCGGAGAAAGGACGCGTGTGATGCTGGTGGGGACGCACTGCCCTCCTGTGGGCCCAGGGCCGCTGGGGGCTGGGGGCGCATCCGACAGAGCCCCCCTGGGGCCTGTCACCGCCCTCTCTTCTCCTGTCTTGCCCGTCCCTTCCCTCTTCGCCGGGACACCACCTCCTGACCCCCCTCCGTCCCCCGCGTCCGGGTCTGGTTGGGCCGAAAGGGCCGTGGCCGTGGAGTATGTGTGCGGCCTGCGCGGGGTGAGCCCGGCTTCCTCGGAGCACCAGGCTTTGTGCTGCTTGGAGGGGCCTTTCTTTACCCCGGCAGCCTGGGGGAGGGGATGTGGGATGAGGGTGGATGGAGCAGCAGGAGGGAGAAGGGGGGAAGCAGAACTACCAAGAGGTTGCTGACTTCTATGCGGTGAAATACTCTCAGTCCGAAGGTGCGGCTTGGCCCTGGGCTTTGCTGAGGAGCCGTGGGAAACCGAAGGTGGGTCAGTGGACCGTCAGCTTCGGGGATGGTTTGGAGGGCGGTGGGCACATAGAATCATTTGATCACTGGGGCAAGTAGTGGGAAGAAGGGGAGATGGAGTGGGGCCTGTGTGGAGACGCAGAGGCCCGGCAGGGGGAGGCATGGTGAATTCTTCGCTGCTCAGCTCAGCAGAGCAGGCACTGGGAAACCGGTACCCGCAGCCTGAGCTGCGGCGACCGTGTATCATTGTGCTGCCCGAGAGGCTTGTGTGTTTCTACTGGGTCTCTGTTAAGCTCGGCGCGGTCCTTGCCTTTCCAAATTACACCATCTCTTGGGAGCCTAAATAAACGGAATAGGACATGAGCAAACTGTAGTCCTGCACTCTCGTTCTATGATAAAGAGAAGAAGACAAGACCACCCTCCTATGATTCCTTTTTTTCTGTCATTCCTCATTTTTATTTTTCCTCAAGTTGATTTTGGAAGTACAGAGAAGGAGGATAAATGCTCAACTGAATTCACCCCAGCTTTAAGGGAAGGAAGCTTCTGAAATGAGCTGTGACTAAGGACAGGCATGAGCTTGCCAAGATCAAGAGTAGGACATCTCATTTGGGGGCAGAGGCACCCCACTAAGAGAGAAGAGGAAAAGGAGGAGAGAAGGGGCACCGATTAAGAAGGACGGCCAGCCCCAATTCAGGGAGCGCTCCTTGAAGCTGAGGTGGGCCAGATGCTTGCCTCTCACCTCCTCTGCCACAGCCTGGGCTCTTTCTACAAAATCTGGGCTCAGTTTGGGTGGCAAGTGCTTTCAGTTTTAGCTTCATCCGCAGCTGGTCAATCATGCAGACCTTCTCGGCGCTTGGGGAGCGAGTGAGTTGATGAAAAGAAATCAGGCTATATTGTGATTTTTCCAGTGATCATGTTTCTGAACTCCAGAGTGAGCAGTGATATCCATTTCTTCTTTTATAATCTTCTAGGTGAATCCATTTTCTCTAGAGCCTGCGCTGAGGGCAGGTGCTTTCAGAACAATCTTCCTTGTTGCCATCACTCAAAACTCAATTGTAGTCTTAGATTCCGATTGGATTCCTCTCTTGTTACTGGTTGATGGGTTAGATTCTGTTGCTTGCAGTCAGCATCCTCCTTGGTATACCTTCTCATGCCAGCTCCCTGTCCCTCCAGGAAGAGGACAGATTTAAAGGAAGTGTGAATATTTGGAATACAAGCTGGTTAGCTTTCATGTCTTGCTGAAATGGAACCAGTGATCTGAGAGGCTTTGACCACATGAATTGAAAATAGCAGGAAGTCTTAGTAAAAAGCATGGAAACATTCATTCAGCGATAGTTCTCTCTTTTGATAAACATTCTGAAGCATCACACAGGGAATATCTTGGCAAGTTTTTCTTACTTGAAGCACTGTCACTTCACATTTTCATGTAACTATCTTTGCTTTCCTAATATTATTGACATTTTTGGACACTTCATGTAATCCATACATTGTGCTTAACACTTCAAAGATTGTCTCATTTACTGCACAAAGCAACCTCCAATATAAGTACTATTGTAAACCTCATTTTACAGATGAGCAAATGAAGTCAAAGAGGTTTATAATTTGCCCAGAGTCTCAAAGCTGGAAAGTGATAAGACCAAGATGGGAACCTGGGGCTCTCTCAACACAAATCTCTCGTCTGTAAACCTTTCCTTAATTTCTGTCACACTGAGTGATCTTTTCTAAACTCACTCTTCTGGCACTCAGGGATTCCTAATCTTTTTTGTGCATTGAGCCACTTTAGCAATGTAGAGAGCCCTTTGGGATCTTTCTCAGAATATGATTTTATCTCTCTTCTTTTTTTGGCCACATTGAGAAGCATGTGGAATCCCAACCAGGGATCAAAACTGTGCCCCCAGTAGTGGAAACTCACAGTCTTAACCACTGGACCACCAGAGAATTCCCTGAAATATGCTTTTAAATGCAAAAAAATGAAATGTGGTATATTCAAAGAACCCTCAGGAGTCTGTTGACCATAGGTGAGGAACCTCTAACTTGGCAATTAGTTGTGTATTGCTTAATAGTTGGGGTGTCCAATATGGTAGGACTAGCCATGTGTGGCTGTTGGACACTTGAAATTTGACTGATCCAAATAGAGACATAATGTGAGTGTAAAATACACACTATATTTTGAAGATTTAGTATGAAAAAAGAGTGACAAATGTCTCATTAATATTTAAAAATTTGGATTAGATATTGAAATGGTAATATTTTGGATATATTGGATTAAACTATATTATTAAAATATACAGTTAAATTATTAATTATGTTAATATGTTTTAAAAGTGACTTCCAAAAGTATTAGCTCTATACCAACACTTTTTTTCCAACACTTTCTTTTTAACAGTTGAGGAAATCAAGACCCACAGTATTTCTCACTCAGTCAGGCATTGGCAGGTCTGTTGACTCTTGACCCTGTGTTCTTCCTAAACTGTCATACTGCTTTTGTATCTTTTTGTATTTTGAGGTCTTATCACGTTGCCTTTGCAAACTATAAATACTCAGAATGTGTTTTGTTGAGATGTGGTGATAACTGACTCAATCCCAGTAAAATCCCAGGAAGGACAGTCCAGGTCCTTACCTGGCATGCCATCTGCTTTGCTTGTGTAGAATTTTAGTTTTAAAGGTAGGGGTGGAGGATGGTTTTTGCTCTCTGTTTGCTTCTCCTTGGGTAGTGCTTCCAATTTAAGCATCTGACTGGATCAGTCATCACACAGATAAGAGGTAGAAGTTTGGTTGCCTTGCTGTGTTTCAGGGAAGGAAACGGAGTAGGTAGAGATGGGCACGGTAGACAATGAGCTTGTGCTGCCTGCAGTGGAAAATGAAAACTCTGTGAGGGGGACGGAAGATCATTTGTCAGTGAGCACACATTGATTGATTGCCTCGCCGCAGGCCGTGTGTGCTAGAAACCGTGGAGGGTATCCAGAGGATGTCCGTGTCCTCGAGGAATTTAAATTAAAATTGGGGAAGGGCTTGGTTGTATACATACAGATGGATAAATCACAGCTGAAGGCCTGGAGCTATTGGGAAATGAAGGGAGGCCTGAATGTACAGCCTTCTGGGGTGCAGTGCCCCAGCTTGCTGTGGAGTCTGGCTTTGGAGGACACGGGTAGTTGGGTCTCTCTCTTACAGGTCACTAATCCACTCTTCTAGTTCCAGACATAAGCTGTGTGTCTGGAAAAAACTCAGGTGCTTATATGAAAGTCTGTATTAGTGCTCTATTAGTCCACCATTTATTGATGAGAGTAGTAATACCCAGGTCCATGAAGTCCTGTCCAAAACTCCTGGGCCCAGGCATGTTCAGAATTGAGATGATCTCAGGGTTTGGAATGCAGTAATAGAGTGCATAGTCTGCATATCATCCCCTGGGGGCTGGGGCAGCCATCTCTATAATTTAACAAAAAATTAAAATTTCTGCAACATAACACACTAAATGGGGTACATTAAAATCATAAACAGCTCTATAAGCATGTAGACCAGGTTTAGTTGGCAAATGAGTTTAGGTTATGGCAGGTTTTGCCACCAAATAAGTAATGGAAAACTTCCAGGTTATTTATTTGTTTTGGCTGTGCTATACCACATACAAAAAATTAAAATTTCTGCAACATAACACACTAAATGGGGTACATTAAAACCATAAACAGCTCTATAAGCATGTAGACCAGGTTTAGTTGGCAAATGAGTTTAGGTCATGGCAGGTTTTGCCACCAAATAAGTAATGGAAAACTTCCAGGTTATTTATTTGTTTTGGCTGTGCTGTATCACATGTGGGATCTTAGTTCCCTGACCAGGAATCAAGTGCGGAGTCTCAACTACTGGGCCACCAGGGAAGTTCCTTTTCAATATTTATTAAAATTAAAAAAAATTGTTTATTTGGCTGTGCTGGGTCTTGGTTGCAGCATGCAGGATCTTTAGTTGCAACACGCAGACTCTTAGTTTTGGCATGTGGGATCTAGTTCCCTGACCAGGGATCAAACCACGGCCTCCTACCTTGGGAGTGCATGCAGTCTTAGCCACTGGACCAGCAGGGAAGTCCCACAAACCTCCCAGTTTTGAGAGCATGTGGTTAAGGATGTAGACTTATGTTTATCATCACTATCATAATACAAAGAACATAAATTGAACAACATCGACGTTTATTATCTCCCAGGCACTCTTCTAGGCACTCCTTTAACCTTTAGGACAGCCCTTTGAGGTCGGTCCTGCTATTATTTCTGTCTTAAGGAGAATAAAAGAGGAGCAAAGAGAAGTTAAATTACTGCTACGATGCCAGCTGGGCAGGAGCTAAGGCGTGAGCCGATGCACACCTAGGCAGGCTGGTCTAGGGGGGCTGCGTCCTTAACCTTTGTTAAAGTTAGGCTTTGTTTTGGGGGGCAGGGAATGGGAAGCAGGTGCGTCTCCAAAATCATGCTTATTAAGTTAGCATTATTCACACTGATAATGACATTTGCACTCCTTAAGGGTATAATAGTGAGGAAGCGGAGACAATGGAGCCAGTAAAGCAGGGTCTTTGTTTTTAGGGGCTGAGAGTAATGAGTGATTATGTAATAAGTGGTTGTGGCTCCTCAACAGAGCTGGCATAAAAGCCCAGTCCAAACTCACATCCCATGTCTATTTCTTCCAGATAAACGAATCCTGAACGTTGCAGTTTTCTGTTTGCTGTGCAAGGATGGAGGCCCCACTGGTGAGTTTGGATGAAGAATTTGAGGACCTTCGGCCCTGCTGCTCGGAAGACCCCGAGGAGAAGCCCCGGTGTTTCTACGGCTCATCTCCCCACCATCTCGAGGACCCCTCCCTATCTGAGCTGGAGAATTTTTCTTCTGAAATCATCAGCTTCAAGTCCATGGAGGACCTGGTGAATGAATTTGATGAGAAGCTCAACGTCTGCTTTCGGAACTACAACGCCAAGACCGAGAACCTCGCTCCCGTGAAGAACCAGTTCCAGATTCAAGAGGAGGAGGAGACCCTGCAGGATGAGGAGTAAGGCGTCTCAGTTGTTCTGTGTGGTCTCAGATTAGAGCCCTGGGGTCTGGGGCTCCTTGACATAGAACGAGTTTCTGTCCTTGGGTTTATGGCGTATTATACTTTTGTATCAGTGAGACCATACCCTGGAAACTGCTGACCTTGTTCCATTATATCCCTTTACAGTCACCTGTAGAATTTTCTTAAGTTGAAACCACAAAGGAATAAAGTATTTTTAGGAAAGAGATTTCCCTAGATACAAAATCAAAATTCAGGAGGATGGGAAATTTGGGGGTCTATTTTCAGCTTTCTTTATATCGTAACAATCCATCCAGATATTAGAGATAAGGACAAGAAAAAAAATGAACTAAGAGGAACTATGTTGTTGAAACAATTTGCTTTACAAAACACCAGAACTATGAAAATCTCCAAGTTGTTTACACCCCCTCAGGACTGGAAAGATTATCTGCAAAAGTTAAGATAGGTCCAAATAAGAAAGCATGAACATTGAACCAAGAGATTGGGAAATTACCCTGGACAAAATAAAGATGATAAGCAGGTGAAATGGCTTTTGAGTATTCCCTGTGTCACTTAATAGTCACCTTCTGGGGTCTTAACAGAAGTCAGGAACAGAGATTTGAGAAAAGTGCTGTTCAAGGAGGGCCAGAAAGAGAAGAGGGTGTTTGTTGTATGAATTAAAGAAGGTGTTTGGGGTATTTAGTAAAAATAGGCATAAGTTCCCCACAGGGTTAAAATATGCATCAACTATTCTTTAGGGATCACACAGGAAATGTCGAGGAGTTGGTAGTGGAAATTTCAGTCAAAAGAGCAACTGCACTTTTGGTTTCTCTTTTTTATGTACTTGGGTGGGAAAAGGTTGCCTATAAGTAAGTGGGGGAAGAAGACCCTTTCTACAGCAGGGGTCCCCAACCTACGGGCTGTGGACTGGTACCTCTTATCAGATCAGTGGTGGCATTAGATTAGAAATAAAATACACAGTAAATGAAATGAGTTTGTCATCCCCAAACCATCTTCCCTACTCTTGGTCTGTGGAAAAATTGTCTTGTACAAAATTGGTCCCTGGTGCCAGAAAGACTGGGAACCTCTGCACTACAAGATTGAACCTGATTATGTTTGGCAGATAGTTGCTTATCTGAAAACTACTGAGACCGTATCTCTGTCAATATTAGGGCTGTCTGTCTATCTGTCTGTCTGCCTTACTCGTTATTCTGTCTCCAGTATCTGACACAGTGTGTGGTATGTAGTAAGTGATCAAATCATGTTTTTTGAATAAATATTGAATGACCTGGATGAGCAATAATAGCTAGCCTCATAGGTACACATAATGCATTTCCTCCTTTTCTTTTTAATTAATGCTAGCCTGAAGGTACGATCACAGAGGACATTTCACTCTGGTGACCAATACTGTGACTGTGGGCTATGTGTTTCAATTCAATTTTAAGTTTCAAGCTGATGTTTTAGGTTTGGAGCCTGTTACAATTTGCTCAACTCCTCGAGGTCAAAAAAGAATGTTTCTGGGGCTTTATTATAATACAGAGCTTCTTTGACCATAGTTCACTGCTGCATGCAATGGACTAGAAACACTATGAGCTGTCATTTTTACATTCTCACTAACTCACTGTGTGACCTTGGGCTCATCGCTTAACTCTAGTTGACTGTGATGGTGTCATCTTTGGAACCTTTGGAGCTCAGTTTTGATGAGGCAAGGCTAAGGACTGGCTAAGAACCTCATTTCTCACCTCACCCAGGCTGTGCTCTGAAAATTCCTTTTGCTTCCAACAGATTATGTCTCCTTGTCTAAACCACCCTCTGGCTCATTAAGGACAGAGGTTCAACAACCAGGTTCTTACCCTTTTCTAGCACATTAGCAGAGGCCACTCAATGTTAATTACCATCACACGGGATTATTGGTCTTATCCTGATTTCTCTGACTTGCCTGCCTCAGTGACTGCTCAGCTAAATGACTGAAGCTGAATAATTCTTTAGAGGTAAAATATGATGTGGGGATAGTGTGGTGGGAAGAATCTGGGGAGAGAAATCGTAATACTGTGCTTTCTGGGCTTTCAGTGTGTGTTTCATACATATCTAAAGCTTTATTGCTTAAAAATTTGAATCAAATTACACACTTTGTTTTATAGAAACCCATCCAGCTACTTCAACTGTAATATTATGATGGGGTAAAGGAAAAAGATAATTTAATATCCAACCTGGTTACTAGTCTCCTGAGCCCAGCTCTCTTGTTCTAATAAACTTGCTAGGATTTGGTAGTTAGAGGTTTCATCTGCCAATGAATTGCAAGTGTTTTGGATGGGTTAGAACTACATAATGGAAGCTTCAAACAAAAACAATGAAATTCTTGGCCAAAGTAATCTCCTGAAAGATAGTACAGATCAGAAAGCAAGGGGAGTGATTCCCTTTGAAGTTTTGATTTTTTTTTTCTCTTCTTGTTCTTGGCCCTACCATGTGGCAGGTGGGATTTTATTTCCTCGACTAAGAATCAAAACTGGACCCCCTGCATTAGGCGCACAGAGCCTTAACCACTGGGTGGGCAGGGAAATCCCGAAGTTTTCATTTGTAACTATTTGGCTCAAAGAGAATTGGCTGAGATATCAACTTATCTCTGCCTTGTCAGGGCATGGAAGTCATTAAGAGAGAGTCAGTCTGTATGAAAACATATTTTCAGTTTTTAAATTTAGAAAGTATTCCAGAATCTCTTCTCTGCATGTGTAGACTCACCCTTTCTTTGTCATAAGAGATCCAACCTGGAGGCCTACCGAGTGGGAATGGTCAGCCCTCACCCCACTTCCTACCTTTCTGGGTTTTCCTGTCTGTCCTCTTACAAGGACCCTGGTGACAGAGGAGCCAAATATATGAGAACACTGAGTTTTCTGTTCCTCCGATAGAATTACTGAGTTAAAGGTCATGTTAAAAATCAAGTTCCCATGATAAATAAACAGATTGTAGTCAGCCATGCTTTAAGTTGAAGACAGGTAAATCCTAATCAGATGGGGAAAGTCGACAGAGAGCTGTGGTTTTTAGGAAAGTTAATTCTCTTCTCAGAGGTTCCGTTTCCCCATATGGAAGGCAGACATAGTGTGGATTCTATTGAAGCATTTGAAAGAATCTAAAAAGTTGTTCAAAGTGATTGGTGTGTTAATAATTCGTAATTCATAAGCGTTAACAGCAAAAGTGTGCTCATGTTAACATCTACGTGTGGGTATTGGCCTGACTTGAAACCAATAAAACAATGGATGAGGGCAGTAGCCAGCCTAAGAGATGTTACCAAGCTGGAATTCTGATGAGCCCTTTAACCTCATAGTGTTGGGAATATGTATATAGGCGTGTGTATGTGCAGCAGGATTGATGTAGCCTTGATGGCTATGTTGCCAGTTCCAGACCCAGATAGTAGTGTACATGTCTTGTCCAACTTCCCTTCTGGCTCAGCTGGTAAAGAATCCGCCTGCAGTGTGGGAGACCTGGGTTCGATCTCTGGGTTGGGAAGATCCCCTGGAGTCAGAAGAGGCTCCTCACTCCAGTATTCTGGCCTGGAGAATTCCATGGACTGTATAGTCCGTGGGGTTGCAAACAGTTGGACACAACTGAGTGATCTTCACGTTCACTTGTCCAGTGAATTCTGTTCGGTTTGCTCATCCTCTGCTAGCATCTTTTTCCAAATCCCTAGCCTTCCACAGTAAAAGACGGTTTTGTCGTTCTGCAGGTATATGTGTGTGCTCAGTCATTAAGGTGTGTCCTACTCTTTTGCCACCCCATGGACTGTAGCCCCCAGGCTTCTCTGTCCATGGGATTTCCCAGGCAAGAATACTGGAGCAGGTTACCATTTCCTTCTCCAGGGAATCTTCCCTACCCAGGGATCGAACTCAAGTGTCCTGCAACCATATAAGCCCAAGGTATAAAATATGCACTTGAAAAGGCATTTCTATTTTTATAGGGACTGAGGAAAGGTGGCGGTAGTGGTAAAGAACCTGCCTGCCAATTCAGGAGTCATAAGAGAGGCAAGTTCAATCCCTTGGTTGGGAAGATCCCCTGTCAGAGGAAATGGCAATCCACTCCCATGTTCTTGCTTGGAGAATTCCATAGACCTGGGAGCCTGATGGGCTGCAGTCCATGAACTGCAAAGAGTCGGACACGACTGAAGCAAGTGAGCGTGCACGAGGGAACAAACTGGATTTCAGGTGTCATGACAGCATAGTAACAAGAATTGAGGGAACTTGTTTAATCTTAGTTTTTTTGATGAAAGGTAATAGTGGATAGCTTTCAAAGTCTCCTTTCCCTAAGATAAGTGTAAATAGGAGGATGCCTCTCAGGAAGTGGAATTTTACAGTCCACCCAGGGTACTTCTGACAAGGAATACATCTCTTCCCAAGGATCCGGCTTAGATAGGATGGACAGCCTCTTTGGGGACAAAAGTCTAACCCATTCTCTCCCTCTGGAAAGCTTTGTGTTTTCCCCTCCCAGGCCTCTCTTCGTTCCCGGGACTGCGTGCCTGCCAGTGTGCCTGCCTTTGCCTTCCATTTAACCTTCCCCGGGCTGGAGAGCTAAACAGAAAGCAGGCGTGTACCCCTGCTGACCTTGCCATTTCTCCTTTCATAGATTGATGAAAGCACCATGTCCAGAATAATGCAGTTATAGACCTTTTACATAGAGGCGGCTGCTGCCTTGCTGTTCTCGGCTGTGATTTTTAACTTGGCATGTGTTCTGATGCTCATGAGAACATAAAATTTATAAAGAATTGGAATAGTCGAGTGGGTAGGAATATAGGCTGTATAACTGTATTGCCTGGGTTCCTATCCTACCTCTGTGATTACTGTGTGAATTTAGATTAGTTAATTAACTTCTCTGTGTTTCAGTGTTTTTTCTCTTCGCATCTGTGTTACAGTGTTGCTGTGAGGAATGAGTGAGTTGATCCACATAGAGAGTTTAGGATAGTACCTGGCTTGTGTTTAGTAACTGCTCAGGAAGGTTGGCTCTTATGGTTATTATTGTTAAACGAGCACTGAATGAATATGGGAAGGGCTGCAAGTGATGACAAGGAGTCATTCTATTAAAGGTTGCTTATGAACCTCAAAGGATGAAAAAATATGTCTGTGAGAAAGGAAGGAGAAAACTTGAAAGAGAACAAGGATGGCTTGAAATCCCAACGAGATAAAGGTTTAGGGAATTGTCTAGAACATCTAGAACATCTTAGAACTAGAAGATGAAATCCAGGGTCTGGCAGTGAAGGCTCAGGTGAGAAAAGTTGCTGCCCTAAGTGATTCTAGAGCATCTTCATGTGTCACTTTAAAGATGTAAACAGTTTCAAGGTCATTGGAAAGTGTGTAGTCCCCCATTCAAGGTCCCAGCTTCCGTCCTATCTAGGAGAGGCACAGAAGGCTCCTGCCTGTTTTGGGCTTTGCTGAATCAGTTTTCCAGGCACTTGCTGCAGGGTCAGGTCAGTGCCTGCATGCATGCCATTCATTCTGAGTGTAACGCCGTGATGCACGGAGGGTTTGTCATCTTCCTGGTGGGTGTGGTGCTGGGACTTTTGTCTTGGAGGCAGCAAATCTTGTTTGCTCCTTGGTGTTAGAATGCTAACAAGACTTGGATTTAGAATTAGGCTGGATTAATGACGTTCTAATAGTGCTTGATGGAGGCTGGACTCTCACCCGTGTTTAAGATGGAGATTCTCAATCCTGCTGAATGAATGTCTAATGAACACTTGATGAGCTCTGTGCAAGTGCTTCCTTATAATTATAGGGAAAAATGAATCAGTGGAGAGCCAAAGCTGTGCCATTAAATCGTGTTTTCTTGATTGCTTTTGTTTCATCACCAAATTGTGTGCATTGTACACTAGGAAAATCTCCCTGTTTATATACTTGTATATTATACATTCCATACTTTATGTATGTTAAGAACACTCCCCTCCCTTATTTTATGTATCTGATTTCAAGTGTCTGTGCTCTGACATATATATATACACCCATATCTACTTGTATATATATCTATATACTTGTTACATAGATATATATAATGTACACTTATCTTTTCAGTATCTTAAACCATACTTTGTCATGTTTTGGATTTGATCCATATATGTGCATATTTGCTTATTTTTAAGTGGCTATTTCCTTATATTAGTATATCTAAATAAAATATCCCTTCTTGTACTTGTTTCACAGGTATCAGTCCTGTTTGATGTGCGCAGGCATCTGAAGGAGATTGCTTCGAGCCCTCATTATTTCATTACTTTATATTAACTCAAGTGCTGCTGACTTCCGTGGAAAGCATTAACTGATTTATTTTCCTGTGTGTGAAAGTTTGTGACTTCAGGATTTTCTCCAATCCCCTTCCCACTTTTTTTCCCAAGAAAACATTTCTGAAATACTGAGTTAAACAGAATTGTCAAATATCCTTTTTTATAATGTACCTATCAGAATATTTTTTTAAAAAAGTATAATAAAGGGGACCCCATCTCCCCCTCACTAAAAACTAATCGTGTAGGCCCTGGTGTGTTTGATTCCTTTCGTATATTTTCCTTAGAGTCTCTGTGATGGAGACAGGGCACCTTAAACTCTGCATGCCTAGAGGTCAGGGCTGTGCCATCCTGGGATCCCTGGAACATTTTGGGCAATAAGAAACTTAATAACATTGGCATCATCCCCTTAGCTCCATTAGGTGTCAAGGAGTTAATTCCTGACTGTTTGGATTGTAGGCATCTACAACTGAAATACAGTTAACCCTTGAACAACATGGGGGATTAGGGGTGCTCACCCCTTATGAGTGTATTTTTCTGCTATTTCTGCCTCAGAAACAAAGGAATTGATAAATGACAAGGGCAGGAAGATGAAACAGTTTGAAGAGAATCAGGGCTCAAACCCTAGTTCTTTTGATTCCACATATTGTGATCTCTAAATGAACACAAACTTTCCCCCGTACTTTTAGTTAGTATAAAGATCTGTGAAATGAGAATATTGGTACTACAATATTCCTTGGAAAAATATCCATGTGGAAGTGGATGCTCACAGTTTAAACTCGTGTTGTTCAAGAGTCAGCTGTATCAATAAACCAGACGATGACCCTGTTCTTAATGAGATTCAGCCAGAAAATCTGCCCAGATCAGTCTGTCTCTCTCTTCCTCCCATTCTTCTCTCCCCATAAGAAAGGAAACATGAGCATTTCTTAGATTCGTGGGACAGGAGCCGTTTGGTCGAGGGGCAGATTTAGTTCTGGAGTAGTTTCTTTATTGTCAGCGGTATTTTAATTGTAGATGCTACCATTGGTATCTCAATGGTGAGAAATTCCTCCTTTTTTTTTTTTTGGCCCTGAAGTTCCTGGCTAGGGTCCATTCTCTTGGCTCCTTCTCTCCTGGTAGTGCCTGAAATTCAGTTTTTAAGCTGCTTCACTCCTACATGCTGGAAGGCAGATGATCTCAGCCTGGCACGCACAGAAGCCTCTCTCCTCCCCCGGCCTAGCTCTTCCTTCCTCCAGGCGGGGCCAGGCCACAGATGTGCGCTAATGAGAGCTTCTCTTTGTTTACAGGGTTTGGGATGCTCTGACAGACAATTACATCCCTTCACTCTCAGAAGACTGGAGGGACCCAAACATGGAAGCTCTAAATGGCAACAACTCTGACACCGAGGTACCTCTGGGGCCCCTAACTCAACAGGGCTTGAGGAGCTGTGGATTCAAGTTAAAAAAAATTAAAAAAAAAAAAAGCATCCAGTAACTCAGCAGTCTTCCCCATTATGTAACGAAGCTCAACATCATTGCTGGGAAGGCAGGGATTGTGGAGGAAGTGAAAGTAAGATGAAGGAGGACATCCAGGGTATATGAGGTGAATGGAATGATTGTAAAATAGTGTAAATGCAGGTCACTTCTGTTGCTCATCTCTGTCCTACAATGTGCAGAATTAGGTGACCTGAAGTAAGACAGGAGGGTGAGTATCACAGGCTTCCTTTGTGTTCAAACAATGATGGTTAAAAATAAAAACAACCAGGGTTTTCCATCTAAAATGAACAGTTCAGTCCCATCAAAAAACGGCGTTGACAACATGCATGGCTGAATTCCTTTGCTGTCCACCTGAAATTGTCACAACATTGTTAATCGGCTATACTCCTATATAAAATAAAAAGTTAAAAAAGCAGTATTGACGGGCTTGTGATAAGCTCAGGGCCTGGCTAATGGCTGCAGTTGGGACCCAGATAATAAAGAGGTTGTCATGCAATAGAGAGCAATTCTTTTTTTTTCCCATATATTTTTTGTTGGCATATAATCACTTTACAATGTTGTGTTAATTTCTGCTGTACAGCAGAATGAATCAACTATATGTATATATATCCCTTCCCTCTTGGGCCTCCCTCCCACCCTCTAGGAGGAATTCTCTATGAAACTCAACCAACCAGGCATGCATATGACTGGACCTGAGTCATAGTCTGTGGTTACTGACACCAAAGAAGAAGGTAGCCTACTGGCTTCTGAAAAAAGCAGAAAAGGAAATGCTTGTTTTGAGTTATTTGCATAGGTTACAGGAGCTCCAAAATGCCTGAATATACGTGTAGTGAATATACACGTATATTAGCTGAATATACACGTAGAAAAGTATTACTAAATCATATAATTGCTCTGTCCTTGCTCAAAGCCCCATTCCACCCTGCTTAGTTTTCTAGTTTTAGCTGCAAAGCAGATCTGACAATTCCCTATCAAGAAGTGCTGTCACGATTCTGTGGGCTCAGCAAACGAGGGAGGGAGGTGGATCTGATCTTTCTAGGTGCTCCAAGATTGAGTCCAGGGAAGAGCAAGAACCAGATTTCCCTTACCAGGCAAATTTCTGTAGACCATGGCCCAAAATAGCACAGCAGAGAGATGAGCAATCAGTTGATTTGTTGAAAGGTGGCTCTATATAGCCTTTGTAACTTCTAACAATTAGCTATTCAAAATACCCAGAACCTTGAGGCTTCGTTTACTGGGCAAAATAGGCTTTGAATCTCAGAGATTTGCTACAACCCGACTTAGCATGGATATAGGATGTCTCAGGTCCTGTTTTGAACTCCTGAGTGCTTTTTTTTTTCTCTTGCAGTGTTTATTTGGTTAGTGTTGAGTCCTTACCCAAAATGCAAAGGAGAAGATAAGCAGTAATAGAGTAAATCTCATTACTGAAATGAAATCAGGCCTGCCGTGGTGCAAAAGGCAGATTTTGCTTTATTATCTCCTTTGTCACCTTTCTAACTCACTTTGTGGATTTAGCCAAAAATATATATAAGATGACCTCTCCTTCGAAAGGACTCTAATTTATCCTCAGTTGCAGATTTCTCTCAAGAGGGTTAATATTTCAGGGGAAACTGAATGACCTTGGGAAAGATGATCTTGATCTCCTCATAGAGTTTTCTCTATCTAACCCATGGAAAAGGACGGGGTAGCAATAATGGATGGATTAAAGCTGTTTTATTTCCGCCTCCTTTATTATCTGTATTCATTACAGTAGAAGCTTTTTTCACTGACCTCAGTTTAAATGACTTGCTATGTTACCAATGCTCTGTATTCCTTCTGTAAAACATGGTAACCAGACACCCTTGGCATGCAGTGTCCCCACGGCTGGTCGGCCTCTCTCTCTCTGGCAAGTCCTCTTATCTCCACTTCTACTGAATTCATTGCCAAGGATCAGTTATATTTGCTTTCAAACCTGTTCATGCTTGTCCTTGTGACGATAACCAATTTAATGAAATAGAAGCTGTAGGGTTATGACTGCAAAGAGAGTCATTTTTGCTTTTATAAAATTAAAGTAACACATGTACGTAATTTTAAAAGTCCAATCATGCTTTCAAAATAATAGGAGACAACAAAAAATAAGCCAGCAGCCCCTGACTTACCTTTCCCTGTTCCACAGAGGCAGCCACATCTACTGTTTTTAGTTATTTTTTTGGTCAGGCATCTACAGTTTCCTAAATAACACTTTTATATTGCTATTTCTTTGATTATTTAAAAAAGCAATTTTGTTTGTTATCCATTATGGACGAGAAGATTTAATTCTTTTGCATCACCTCAGATACTCCCATTTGGCCTTCCCTCTTGTCACCGATTTATGGTTAAATCAATCTTATGTTTACATACTGGGCTTCCTGGTGGTTCAACTGTGTCCAATGCGAGAGTGATGGGCTTGATCCCTGGGTCAGGAAGATCCCCTGAAAAAGGGAATGGCTACCCACTCCAGTATTCTTGCCTGGAGAATCCCATGGACAGAGGAACCTGGTGGGCTACAGTCCGTGGGGTCAGAAAGAGTCGGACAGGACTGAGCGAGACAGGGGAGGAGGACATATAAATACGAGTATAACTGAGTAAATACTCTTTGTTGCTGAATCATGTAGTTTTTAAAAAAAAATACTTCCTCTCTTAACTCAGAGTGAAAATTTGCCTTCGTTTTCATTTGCTTAGTTTCCTGTACGTCTATCATTAGTTCAACTCCAAATTCTGAGTGAACTCTAAATCTCATATATATTTTTTAAAATCAGATAGTCTTTTAATTTTTAAAATTAATTAAAAAAAAACTAGTACCCTCTATCTTTCTTCTATAAATGAATACGGTTGTATTCTACATCTAGTGTACAGCTCTTGTCTTGGGAATTCTTCTTGCCTCTCTCTCCTGTCCTGACTGCCATATTTTTATCTTCCTGGGTGTATTCTCTTGTTCTGGTGAAAATAAATTCAGTATATTCTTAAGAAAGGGTGGAAGGAATGTATTTGTTAGAATACATGAGAGTGTTTTTATTTTCCTGTCATACATGTGACTGAGAATTTGACTTGAGTTATTTTAGGTTGCAAAGGAATATTTACTTGGAATTGCATAGTGCCATTCTCTTATCTTTCAGCTTTCGTTACTATTGAGAAACCCCAAATCCATTCTGATTCTTTGTCTTTTATATGTGACTCTCTTTTGGTTCTCTTTAGAAGCTTTGAGGATATTCTCTTTTTCCTTTCTCATTTCTTTTACAGTAATGTGCCTTAGAGTGAGCTGTATTTTTTCATCCATTCTGCTTTATACTCCGTGGGCCCTTTCAACCTGGAAGTTCATGACTTTAAGTTATGGGATGCTTTCTTGTTATTTCTCTGAAGACAAATTGCTTCTGTTTTCTGCCTCTATTGAGATGATTATATGGTTTTCTCCTTTATTATGTCAATGTGATGAATTACATGAATTGATTTTCAAATGTGAAATCAACCTTGCACTCGTGAGATTAAACTCGCAGCTTTACTGAAGAATAATTGGCCTGCAGTGAACGGCACATGTTAAACTGTGCAGCTTGCTAGGTTTTGACTTATGTTTATGTCTGTGAGACCATCACCACAGATATTAAGCAAGATAGCAAGCATGTCTCCATGTCCATCTCTCTTCCTTTCACCCCTGCTTCAGGCAACCTGATTCTGTCACTGTAGATTAGTTTGCATTTTTTAGAATTTTGTATAAATAGAATCGTGAAGCATGCACTCTTTTTGTCTTCTTTTAAAATTCAGTATAATTATCTAGATATTCATTTTATTGCATGTATCTACATTCATTCATTTCTATTGCTGAGTAGTATTCCATTATATGGATATACCATAATTTTCTTATTCATTCACCTGTTAATGGGCATGTTGGTTGTTTCCAGCATTTGAATATTGCAAATAAAGCTATTATGAACATTCTGGTGTAAGTCTTTTTGTGGACATATGTCTCTGTTTTTCTTGGATGAAAACCTATGAGTGAAATGGTTGGGTCCTATTGTAAGTGTATGTTTCACTTTTTAAGGAACTGCCAAACTGTGTTCCAGTTTAGAACTCAAATTATCCCACCAACCCTTGGCGTGCACAGCCTTTTTGATTTTAGTCATTTGAGTGGGTATATAGCAGCATCTTTTTTGATTTTAATTTGCATTTCCCTGATAATATATGATGTTGAGCATCTTTTCATGTATATCGTCTTTGGTGAAGTGCCTATTTAAATCTTTTGCCCTTTTTCTTAGTGGGCTGTTTGTGTTATTATGGAGATGTTCGAGTTCCTCATATTAAAAGATAAAATGAAGCATATTAAATTTTTGACAGTTTATTTGAGCAAAGATCTGTTAAAATCTGACAGTGCCAAACCCAAAGTGGTTAAGAGTGCTCCGCCCACAGAAGTTAGAGGAAGGACTTTTACACAAAGGAAGGAAATAAGTTGATTGGCTCTAGTTTGAGAGGTTGTATTATTTGGGAAAATCTGATTGGCTGTTTGTGAGTGGTTGTCCTTTGGTTTGATTCTTAACTTTGAGGCATTAGAGGTTTTGGTTTTGCTTTGCTTAGGAACCTCCTGAAGCACTGAAGTCACCTTAGCCTAATGGTCTCTTTGTTTAATTAATTTAACACATACATTCTAGATATAGATCCTTTGTTGTATGTTTTGTGAATATTTTTTTCTTGTCTATGGATTTATTTTTCTTGTCTAAGAAAGTTAAAACTTTCTTAAAATTATCTTGTGAAGAGAAAATATTCTTTTATTTATTGTTTGTTTTTTAAATTTTTTTTTAATGTTTGTTTTGCTTTACAATACTGTATTCGTTTTGCTATACATTGACATGAATCAGCCACGAGTATACATGAACTCCCAATCCCGACCCCCACCTCCCCCCTCCCGCCCCACACCCTCTCTCTGGATTATCCCCGTGCATCAGTCCCAAGCATCCTGCATCCTGCATCAAACCTGGACTGGCGATTCGTTTCACTTATGATATCACACATGTTACACTGCCACTCTGCCAACCCATCCCACCCTCTCCCTCTCCCACAGAGTCCAAAAGGCCGTTCTATACAACTGTGTCTCTTTTGCTGTCTTGCGTACAGGTTTATCATTACCATCATTCTAAATTCCATATATATGTGTAAGTATACTGTATTGGTGTTTTCTTTCTGGCTTACTTCACTCTGTATAATCGGCTCCAGCGTCATCCACCTCATTAGAACTGATTCAAATGTATTCTTTTTAATAGCTGAGTAATACTCCATTGTGTATATGTACCACAGCTTTCTTATCCATTCATCTGCTGATGGACATCTAGGTTGCTTCCATGTCCTGGCTATTATAAACAGTGCCGCAATGAACATTGGGGTACACGTGTCTCTTTGAAAATATTCTTTTAAATGAGACAAAATCCAATTTATTCAGTTTTAAAAAACAGCTTGTGCTTCTCATGTAGTATTTAAGAAATTGCCAAGCCCAACATCACTAAGATTTTTTTCTTATCTCCTAGAAGTTGTGTAGTTTTAGCTTTTATATGATTTATGATCCATTTCAAGTTATGGTGTTAGGCTAGGCCAGGGTTCATTTTTTGTGCATGAGTATGGCTATCTAGTTGTTTCAATACAGTTCGTTGGAAATATTATCTTTTTCATATTTAATTGTCTTGGCATCTTTGTTGAAAATCAATTGACCTAAATGTGCTGACCTACTTCTGAATTCTCTATTATGTGTCTATCTGAATGCCATACTCTACTGTCTTTGTTACTATAGCTTTATGGTAATGTTTTGATAGAAAGCACATGTCTTTCCACTTTGTTCTGTTTTTTCAAAGTAGCTTTGGCTATTTTAGGTCCTTTGCATTTCCATATAAATTTTGGAATTACCTGATAAATTTGTACAAACAAACTTGCCAGAAGTCCAGCTGTGATTGTATTAAATCTATCGAACGATTTATGTGTATAGATCAATTTTTTATGTAATGTGATGAATTACTGCACTGGGTCTTCACTGCTGCGTGTGTGGGCTTTCTCTAGTTGTGAAGAGCAGGGGCTACCCTTTGTCGTGGTGTGCAGGCTTCTTATTGCGGTGGTTTCTCCTGTTGTGAAGCACAGGCTGTAGGTGCTCAGGCTCCATAGTTGCAGTCCATGGACATAGATGCTCCGCGGTGTGTGGGATTCTCCTGGACCAGGATCAAACCTGTGTTGCCTGCACTGGCAGGCAGACTTTTATCCACTGTGCCACCAGACAAGTCCCTTGTTAATATTTTAAGGATTTTTACATCTATGTTTATAGGACTCTTTTAGTTTTCGTCTCTTGTAATGTCATAAAATGAGTTAGAAATGTTTCTTCTATTTTCTGAAACAGTTTCTGTTATGCTGGTATTATTTCTTCCTTAAATGTTTGATTGACTACACCAGTGAAACCATTCTTCTCTGTGAAAGTTTTTGATTACCGATTTAATTTCTTCAATAGATATAAGGCTATTCAGATTTTCCATTTCTTGCTGATTTTCTTTAATTTTGGTAAATTGTGTTTTTCAAGGAATTTATTCATTTAATCTAAGACATTGAATGTACTGACCACAAAGTTGTTTCTGATATTCTCTTATTCTTTCAATGTTAATAAGAGCTAGAGTGATGTCCCCTTTTTTTATTACTGATATTGTTGATTTGTGTTTTCTCTCTCCTTCTGTCCCTTCCCCTCACCCCCACTGCATCAGTTTATTTATGAGTTTATCACTTTTATTAGTTTTTCCAGAGAACCACTTCTGGGTTTTTTTTTTTTTTCCTTTGTTGTGTTTTCATTTTCTGGTTTATTTCTTCCCTTAACTTTATTGTACCCTTCTTTGTACTTAAACTAGGGTTTTACTTCTCCGTTCATTTCTTTAAGCTTCTAAGATGGGAGCTTGTGGCTTCCTTGGTGGCTCAGCAGTAAAGAATCTGACTGCCAATGTAAGAGACTTGGGTTTGATTCCTAAGTCAGGAAAATACCTTGAGAAGGAAATGGCAACCCACTCCAGTGTTCTTGCCTGGGAAATTCCATGAGCAGAGGAGCCTGGTGGACTATAGTCCATGGAGTCACAAAGAGTCGGACACGACTTACTGACTAAAAGCAACAACAAAGGTGGGAGCTTAGATCCTATTTCAAACTTAGAAAAAATGATTTTGTTTCATTTGAGCTACAAAGTACCACAGGCTGGATGGCTTATAACAATAGAAATTTACTTCTCACAGTTAGGGAGGCTGGATATCCACAATCAGGGTGCCAGGTGGTTGGTTCTGTTAAAGGGCCTCTTCCAGCTTGAAGACTGCCAACTTCTCTGTGTCCTCACAGGACACATGGTGCAAGGGAGCTCTGGGAGCCTCTTTTATAGGAATACAGACACATTCATGAGGATCCCACCCTCCTCAGCATCTCCCCAAGGCCCTCCTTCCTAATGCCATCATACTGGGGGCTAGGATTTCAACATATGTGTTGGGAGGACACAAACATTCAGACCATAGTCATAACACAGCATCTTAAAACAGGAAAGTTTTAAGCATTGCCTCAACTGAATCCACAATTTTAATATGGTATGTCTTCATTATCATTCAGTTCACAATATTTTCCATTTTTCTCTTGTGCCTTCTTCCTTGGCCCATGGGTTACTTAGAAAAATGTTTATAGATATCATTTTGTCATTGATTTTTAGTTTAATAGTCAGAGAACAAAATCTATACAAATAAATCTTTTAAAATATATTGAGACTGATTTATGGCCAAGCATATGTTGTATGTTGGTGAATGTACTATGTGCCATTGAGAAAAATGCTTATTTTGCAGTTGTTGGTTGTGATGTTTTGTACAGGTCAACTAGATTGAGGTGGTTTATAGTACTGTTGGATTCTTCTGTATCCTGATTTTTTTTGTCTCCTTGTCTTATCAGTTATCAAGAAAGAAGTGTTAAAATCTCCAATTATTAATATTAAATCATGGATTTGTCTGTTTCTTTCTTTAGTTCTGTTAGTTTTTGTTGTACATAGTTTGAAGATCTGTTGTTAATTACCCACACTTTTATTATTGTTATGTATTCCTGATTGACCCTTTTATCATGATGATATGTCTTTTAATTTTATTTATTTACCGATTTTTGGCTGTGCTGGGTCCTCGTTGCTGTGCAGGTTTTTCTTTAGCTGCAGACAGCAGGGGCTATTCTCTGCATGTGGTGTGTGGGCTTCTCACTGCAGAGAAGCATAGGATCAATAGCTGTGGCGCACAGACTCAGTTGCTCTGCGGCGTGTGGGATCCTCCTGGACCAAGGATCAAACCTTCCTGTGTCTCCTGCAGTGGCAGGTAGAGTCTTTACTCCTGAGCCACTAGGAAGCCCTGAAATATCCTTCATCTCTGGTAATACTCCTTGTTTTGAAATCTACTTTGTCTGATATGAATTTAACCAGAAAAGCTTTCTTGTGCTGTTAGGTAAACATTTTTCAATCCTTTTACTTTTCACCTATCTGTGTCTTTAAAATATATCTTTTATAGATTATATGTAGTTTGCTCTTTTATATTTATCTGACCATGATGATCTATGCTTTTTAGTTTATTGTGTTTAGTTCATTTGCATAGTGTTTAATTCATTAACTTTTAATGTTAATAGTTTGTGTTTAGGCATACCATCTTGCGTTTCTATTTGTTCCACCTGGGTTTTTCTTTTATTGTTGGTGTTCCTCTGTTTCACCTTCTCTGCCTTCTTTTGGGTTAATCGAATACTTTCTGGTCTTCCATTTTATTTCTACCATTGGATTTTTAGTTATATCTCTTTTATGAATTTAAAAATATTTTTTAAATTATGAAAATATGATAACACTTTCATATTATCATATCATATGAAAGTATAATATGAAAGTTTACAGGAAAATTGAAAAATACAGAACAAGGTTACATATAGTCCCACTATATCTTAAATTATTTTTTAAGTAAATAAATTAAGATCTTTAATTGGAATTTCAATATCAAACTCTCAAAAATTAATCAAATAAATATAAGAGAAATAGAAGAATACAGTAGACCTGAAAAGCTCTGTGAACCAATTTGACATAAGTAAGATTTATTCAGTTTTCACACAATAAGGATACAAATTCTATTCAAGTTCCCATATAGTGTAAACTAGGAGACACTGGAACATATCCAGGGACATAAAACAAGCTGCAAAAATTTCATGGGATCTGAGGACTTATGAGTTAGGTATAGCTCCCATGTTACCAGGAACTCACAGAGCTTTCACACATGTCTGACTCTTTGTGACCCTGTGGACTGTAGCCCGCTAGGCTCCTCTGTCCATGGGATTATCCAGGCAAGAATACTAGAGTGGGTTGCTATCTCTCCTCCAGGAGATCTTCCTGACCCAAGGATCAAACCTGGGTTTCCAGCATTGCAGATGGATTCTTTTACTATCTGAGTCATCAAGGAAGCCCTCACAAGCTTACAATTCATTTCAAATCTTGTTTTGCCCACACCTGACAAATCAGACTAGTACACTGTGCATCAGAGAGAAAAGAGAAGGCTCTAATTAGGAGTCATCCATGCTGCTGCCCAGCTTCCATGCTTCCATAATGTCTGAATGGCAAGAAGGGTCAATGCCTAAAAACTCTCTCCCCACCTTCACCAGGAGCCCAGGGGGAGGACCTTGGGCAGGGGCTGGGGTAGTTGAAAGATGAAAGATGCAATATTAACAGTCAGTGAGGTAAACTTGCTAAAATTGGCCATATCTCAGAAAATGCAAATATTCCATTTAAAAAATAGACTTACTAGGGCAAAAATTCTGCTTAGAAACTGACTAACACTGGCTATCAGATACTTGTATATTATTATAAAAAATAATTCAAACAAGAAAATAAAACTTTCTGAGCAGGAGCCTAACTCCTACCACAGGACTTCCTAGCCCTAAAGAAAGTTCTACCATGAGAGAGTAGTTGTGAAGAAGCCGTGGCTGCAGGAGTTTCCTTCTGCACAGCTGGGAGCTGTGGGAAGCAGGCATGTACCATAGGTGGTGGACTTGGCAGAGAGAGGAACATATGGGTTTGACAGCAGAAATAGATGTCACCATCTGGCACAAAAGCCCCTCAGATAATCCCATTACCTTGCTGTCCTATCCCTTACCCAGGTTGAGAGCAGATGGCCTTTGAGATGTATTTGAGTTTTTTGTTTTTGTTTTTTTTATGACATAGTCCTGCTTTTAAGCAAAAGTAGATAGAAAGTGATACGTTGTTGGGGGTGCCTGCCAGGTAGAGTTTAAGGAATGGGGAGATGTTTCTGAGGATGGATTCCCTCTGACATGACTGCTTGGACTGGAACCGGGGTGTTTCCTGGGGGTGCTAATTGGAACAGGAAATGTGTAATCCCCAGTTGTCAGACAGACCAGCATGCCAGCTGTTGGTGTCCAAGTGAAATTGATTCTTGGATGCGAGGTGTCTGCAGAAAGATTTCCTGGAGGCACTTCTTGCCAGGCTGGAGATGACTTTCAAATGAGACTCCTGGACACAGACAGCTTGTTAATTTGTTTAGTGGCTTATTGTTCAGTCACTCAATCAGGTCCTACTCTTGTGACTCCACGGACTGCAGCACTCCAGACTTCCCTGTCCTTCACTATCTCCTGGAGTTTGCTCAAACTAATGTCCATCGAGCTGGTGATGCCATCCAATCATCTCGTCCTCTGTCTCCCCTCTTCTCCTCCTGCCTGCAGTCTTTCCCAGCTTTTTGCTTATTTTGTGCAGGATTTGACCATCAGTACCAGGCTATGGCCTCTTGGGACAAAGTCAAACACATTGTGAATACCTTGCTGGGCTTCAACATCTAGAACCTCGATGGTTGTCAACTTTCAGTCTTGCTTGGGATGGAATTTTGGAGACAGTGCAAATATTTCAGTATTTGCTCTTGCTGTTGGAGTTTGCTCTTTGGTTTGTGTGGTCAGGCTGTTCCATGGCATGTCCTGTGGAGCTCTGACACATCCTTCATCAGCTATGACACCGTGCCTAGATTCCAACAACATGATGACATTTTGTCAGATTTTAAAAGCGTGACTATTTGGGCTGGAACAACTCACCCTTTATAATATCTGCATGCTAAGTGGCTTCAGTTGTATCTGTCTCTGTGTGACCCTCTGGACTGTAGCCCACCAGGCTCCTCTGTCCATGGGATTCTCCAGGCAAGAATACTGGAGTGGATTGCCCTGCCCTCCTCCAGGGACTCTTCCCAACCCAGGGATCAAATCCATGTCTCCTCATTGGCAGGCAGGCTCTTTACCACTAAAGTGCCATCTAAGTAAAATCTGGAAACAGAGTCCCAGTTGAAACTCCTTAGATAAACAAATGTGCCTTTGCTGCAGGAGTTGGTTGCCATTATTATTCACCTTGAGAAGGTTCCTTGTTCACCTGAAGGTGACCTGTCTATGGGTTAAACAACTATGCTTCTCCCCTTGGGTGAGAATGGCGCTGGCTACACATGCCTTACTGTCTTTTCCTGACCATGTTGGACCCAGTGATGTATGCTGTACGGACAGAGTATTCTTGGAATTGAATGAAACTCTGCACACCTCTCAGATTCTCTCTTTACACAGTGGGTGGCCAGGGTGGTCTCTGTCAGTGCCATCTGTTCTAGAGACTGGAGAGAATCCTAGTTCTGCTGATGGTCAATCAGAATTCCATCCCCCCTCTTTCCCCCTTTCAGATCCATGAGAAAGAAGAGGAAGAGTTCAATGAGAAGAGTGAACACGATTCTGGAATCAATGAGGAGCCTCTACTCACAGCAGATCAGGTATGAATATGTCTTGGGACTTTTAGTACTTTTGATAGAGAAAAAGTTTGAGTACGCACTTGCCACATGGCTTTAAGGTGACAGAAAAATGTATGGTCTTGTGGTGGCTGTGTCATGGCTGAGACTGTGTTTGATAAGGGATTGCATGTCTCTTTAAGACTCAGTTTACCCACCTGCAGTAAATGGGAATGTAACTCCTGGCATGTGTGTCGGGTGGGGTCCGTGTTTGGTAACAGCCAGAGAGGAGCCCAGTGTTTACTGCCTTCATTTCCTGCTAAGCCTTTTTATTGCAACTCATTGTACTTGGTGTCAAGACACTTAAACAAGGGTCCCAAATCCTTGTTCTCACGAGAATAGAAATGACAGACGAGGCTTTCAAGTGATGGATACTTTCTCATATTTCATAAAACATTGAAAATGTTGAACCTTCCCAAAAGAGTCTTAGAAACACTCATTTGGTTAAAAAAAAAAAAAAGATATAATGCTTCACATTTGATTGACTTACTTACATTTTGGGTTTTGTAATTTGTACTTAGGGAGAATACTCCTGGGTCTCTGGATTCCTCATTCAACCTTTCAGTCAACAACTATTTATGGGCACTTGCTTTGAGCAGGCACCTTTCGAGCATTTTCACAGAGCGTTTCTGTAAAAGCTCTACCAGGAGTCTTTGGTGCCAGAAAGTGCTTTTCAGTAAAAGGAACTCTTTCATATCTGTAGTAAAGGGTGGGATATAAACAGATAAGGATGAAGAGATTAAAGGGAACTGGATTGAAAAGAAGAGGCGCTAGCATTTATTCTTGTGAATTTCGGGAGGAAATGCAGTTCAGTGATCTAAGTTCAAAGATAATGACTTCCAGGGAAAGAGGAACTCAGCCATAAAATTCCAAAGAGGAGTCATGTCATTTGCTTGTATTCCATGAATGGCTTAAGTATCCCCTACATTTGTGAGTGGAGATGGGGAAACTTTGGAATAAAATGGAAATTATTCCAAAAGAGGGAACTCTAAGCGTCTTCATCTTTGGTCCAGCCTAACATAAAGAAACCTACTTCAATGACCAGTGGCCTTGGAGCCGGAGCCCATCACAGCATCGAGAACAAATATACAGATGCTCTGTTCTGACCAGACTCATCAGTGGCTCCTTCCAAAGTAGTCTTTGCTCATTCCCTTTTCTTCATGTGTGAACAATTAGTGTCCAAAGTCTTGTGCATTGTTCAATAGTTCACCCTTTTCCCTTTTGGCAGTTATCTAATTTTACTCTCATCTTTAGAGCCAGTCCCCTACAATAGCCTAGATTATAGCTGAGTTTCTTACCTACTTTCTGCTGTCCAGACCCTACTCATTCTGTTATTATTTGTCTTGATTTGCACTTGTTGGCCAGCTTTAGTTCTTGTCCTGGTAAATTCTGGAGGTAGAGCTCTTTTCCTCTGTGAAAAGCAGTACATGAGTTTGAGCTGTCCTAGGAACACGGTCATTTCTGGTCATAAGCATCATCACAATGAATGGACTGGACTTTGTGTTTGAGTTGGGTGGATGAAATATTCTCCCACTCGGAAGAAAGTGCTCAGCAAATTGAAGTAAATGTTCCCTTCCAGGCATCTCTGCTTTGTTTCCTGAAAGAGCAGTTTATTTCCAATAAAGCACTCATCTAAATGGTGTTCTTGGAAGAGGTTTGACGTTAAAGAGGGGTTTGCGTTAAAGGGAGAATGTTTGCAAGCCTTCGGTCAGATCTATTTTTATTATTATTCAATATTTATTAAGTAACAATATTGCTATAGGAATTTTACAAAGACAGCAAATTAGGCACATCCTTCATTGATCATCCTTCACGCTGAGATATTCCTGCAGCAGAGAAAGTGAGCACTCTCTTGTGTACCTTCTTCAGGTGATTGAAGAGATTGAGGAAATGATGCAGAATTCCCCCGACCCTGAAGAGGAAGAGGAGGTCCTGGAAGAGGAGGATGGGGGAGAAACCTCCTCCCAGGCGGACTCGGTCCTCCTGCAGGAGATGCAGGCCTTGACCCAGACCTTCAACAACAACTGGTCCTACGAAGGTGAGGGTCCTGGGGGTGGACTCGCGAAGGATGAACTTGGCTCTGCTGAGTCGGGCATGTGCTTCAGATGCCACTAATGGAGCCTCGGGATCTAGGGAGATGACATCACTGTTCCTACTGTGTATCAGTAGAGAAGTTCGCATCACAGAGGGTGGGGAGGAGGCAATCGACCAAAATTAAAGTGGTAAAATGAACCAAAGCACAAGTAGAGGAAATCTGAGTTCACTATTCCAAATGATGCTTCCCTGGTGCGCTCCCCTGGCAGTTCAGTGGTTAAGACTCTGCCTTTCCAAGACAAGGGGTGCGGGTTCAATTCCTGGTTGGGGTACTAAGATCCCACATGCTGCACAGAGCACCCCCCGAAAACCCCGCATGATGCTACCATAAAGTCAATGAAAACAGTCTACAAACAGTGATGACAATAATAGCACATATATTTAGAGAGCTTTGGAGTGCCAAAGCCTGTTCTAAAACTTTGTACGTATAATCTCATTTCATGCCTGTGGCAACCCCATTAGGATGAGCTAACTGAGTTTCTGGACGAGTAAGTGACTTGTTCGAGGCCATTGTCGGGGAAATATGATTTAAAAATAATATCTCCTCCCTACCCGAGAAACCTTCTCACAGTAAGGGAGAAAGGAAATAATTTTATTATCAAATAAGCATTAAGCCAGAATATGGTGCATATCACAGTTCAGTCAGTTCAGTTCAGTCACTCAGTTGTGTCCAGCTTTTTGCAACATGAACTGCAGTCTGCCAGGCTTTGCTGTCCATCACCAACTCCTGGAGCTTGCTCAGACTCATGTCCACTGAGTTGGTGATGGCTTCCAGCCATCTCATCCTCTGTCATCCCTTTCTCCTCCTGCCTTCAATCTTTCCCAGCATCAGGGTCTTTTCTAGTGAGTCAGTTCTTCACATCAGGTGGCCAAAGTATTGGAGCTTCAGCTTCAGCATCAGTCCTTCCAGTGGATGTTCAGGACTGATTTCCTCTAGAATTGACTGGTTTGATCTCCTTAGCACAGTCATTGACTAACGGGCTTGCAAAACCAGAAAGAAATCTCACCTTTACCTCCAGGCAACTGGACACAACCCATTACATTGAAAGTTTTGCAGTTTGGAGTCAGGTGGTGAGTGAGGCCCCTGTTTTGTTCCTTGGTGATGACTTTTCAAAGCAGTGGCTCCCAGATCCTTGAGGAAACATTCCTGAGTCCTGAGACTGGCAGGAGGTGTATTTAGCCATGAAAATGAATGACACACATTGGAAAAGGACAGAGAAAGAGATTCTGGAAGAAAAGGGAAGGAAGGGAGAGGGGGAGTCTCTTCCCTTATTTTCAACAGGGAGAATCAAGCCTCTTTTTTTTTTTTTTTTTGCCCCATGTGGCACGTGGGATCTTAGTTCCCCAACCAGGGATTGAATCACACCCCCAACAATGGAGGCATGGAGTTTTAACTGCTGAACCACCAACGAAGCCCCGAGCCTCTTATTTTTAATGCATATTTGCCCCTACACCACCTTCAGGTCATAAGGGGTGGAGCCAAAATTTGAAGGCAGTCAGGTTAGCGGCAGAGTCCACACTCTTAATCTGCATATCATATTAACTCTGTTTGTAGTAATTATGATCCTGCAAACAAAGAGGCAGATGAAGCGTGAAATTAAAAGATGTAACACCAGTGGCAAAAACGGGTATAAACTTATCGATCTGTAGGGATAATGGTAACCATGCTGCCAGAAGGGCCACGTTCCCTGGGAGTGGATTTGCATGGACGGAGGAGCCTAGAAGGCTGCAGTCCATGGGGTCGCTGAGGGTCGGACACGACTGAGCGACTTCACTTTCGCTTTTCACTTTCATGCATTGGAGAAGGAGATGGCAACCCACTCCAGTGTTCTTGCCTGGAGAATCCCAGGGATGGGGGAGCCTAGTGGGCTGCCGTCTATGGGGTCACACAGAGTCGGACACGACTGAAGCGACTTAGCAGCAGCAGCAGCAGTGGGACTTAACAAGTGACAGAGAGGGAAGGTGGGATGGTCAGGGTATAAAAGTCCAAACTCTGATTAGAATAGTGGCGAAAACAGAGGCGTGACCTCAAGGACCGAGTCCTGTGAGTAAGACTGTGGCTCCAGAGTGGAAGCAGGGTGATGTTGGCGGAAAGAATCTGTTGGGAGCCATGGATTTGGCCCCAGCACTGCATTCACAGCGGCTCCAATCAGGCCATTCTCTGCCACACAAAGGTCCCATACACAGAACTGCTCAGTGAAAGACTGGGGAAAACAGCTGAGACGCAGAGTGAAATGGCAAAAACAGAAGGAGGAGGACGACTCCAAAGAGTGAATTGAAGGAGAAGGTTGAAGGAAGTCAGCAAATACCCCGGGCAGAGCAGGGAACACAAAGAGAGAGGAGAATGGATTCTGATGTAGAAAAAACAAAAGATGCCGTTAGAAAGGAGCGCATTCGAAAAGATGCCCCCAAATCTACTTTAAGTGAAGAAGTCTGAGGGGACAAGAATTTAAAATAAAGTGATCTGTGTTCTGTTCTCCCAGGTTCCCTTTTCTTTTCTCTAACAGTAGCAGAAGACTCCGTGCCAGCAGGCCAGGTTTCATTTTTCCACGTGTGTTGCCTGTCTTTACATGTCTCACGTATTTTTGGACACGTACGCTGTGACACAGGACAGTCTGTGTAGAGAGGCCTCAGATCACTGCCTGCTTTGCTGTTGGCTCTCAGGTCTTGGGAATAGACACCACCTCTCTATTGCTCTTCGACACAGATGTCGAAATCTTCTTTATGTTCCCCTCTCCCAATTCTTGACCCATTTCACGTGAAAAATATTATATGTGCTCAGTCACTCAGTCGTGTCCGACTTTCTATGGCCCCATAGACAGTAGGCCAGCAGACTCCTCTATCCATGGAATTTTCCAGGCAAGAATACCAGAGTGGGTTGTTGCCATTTCCTACTCCAGGGGATCTTCCTCACCCAAGGGTCAAACCAGCCTCTCATGTCTCCTGCATTGGCAGGTGGATTCTTTACCACTGGCACCATCTAGGAAGCCTGAGGAATATTATAGAGACAGAGGAAACCTAGGGAGACCGATCAAGCGATCAAACACCTGCATTTTTGTGGACAGAGTCCACAGGTCTCCCCAGGGGTTGGTTTTTCTCTCCCTTTTGTTTTCCTGAGATGATGTTTTCTTTCACAGTCCATAACTGGTCCTGCCTTCTGGCATGCGCCTGAATCGTGCAGGTCCTTCTGGGCCCCAGGAGCCTCTCCCGTGGGCTGGAGGCAGTGACCCTGCAGGACTGTCTTCCCCTGTAGGCTTGAGGCACATGTCTGGGTCTGAGCTGATGGAGCTCCTGGACCAAGTAGAGGGAGCCATCCGAGACTTCTCAGAGGAGCTGGTGCAGCAGCTGGCCCGCCGGGACGAGCTGGAGTTCGAGAAGGAAGTGAAGAACTCCTTCATCACGGTGCTCATTGAGGTGCAGAACAAGCAGAAGGAGCAGCGAGAACTGATGAAGAAGAGACGGAAAGAGAAAGGGCTGAGCCTGCAGAGCAGCCGGATAGACAAGGGAAGCCAAATGCCTCTCAAGGTAAGAGGACAGCCCGGCACGAGGACCAGGGGTGTCCAGCTTCTGGGGTCCCCATTGTGGGTCCCGGGACCAGACCAGCTGTGGCCCCAGACAGACCTGTCCTGAGCCATGACTGGGCAGGAACCCCTGGCTGACAATGGGGCCACAAGAGGGAGAAGAGCCCACCCATCTCCTCTGCACCCCCAGAGGAACCTGGTTTTATTGAAGGAGACAGGATGTACCTCTAGAAGAGAAATGAGTACAGCTATGTGCTTTAATAGGCAAGACTCTAGGAAGTGAGGTGAAGGTATTTAAGGCTGAGTGGAGCTGTGCCCTGGGACTCTGGGTTCAGAGACCCTGTTACCAGTAGTTTATAGTTCTGACTCATCTCTTTAGGAAGTCATTAGGGTGTTTCCGGATTGAAAATTATGACACCTTGTTATAGTGACCGGATTCTTCCAACCAGTGATTCTCAATCAGGGAGGCTCAGCAGAATCATCTAAGGAGATTTCTCAAACCACCTATTCCTGAGTTCTCTCCAAGAGCTACTGAATGGGGCCTCAGGCATGTGCATTTTGGAAAAAGCTTCCTAAATGAGGACAAGTGCTTCACATCCATCCTTCCCAATGACTGGGCATTTTGTTTTCTTCCCTGAGACATTTTCATCGTCATCTGTCCAAGTTTCCCTGTGCTGCTTTATTTTTCTATTTACATAACAGAGGCTGAAATGAGGAAACCCAGGAGTGCCTGGGAGAGGTGGGGGGCTTGGGTCTTATCACCCGAGGGACTTACTCAGATAAGAGACTTTGAGATGCTGCTATTTCTTCTTGCAAAGCACAGGCTGAAATTTTGGTCTGTCTCGTAGCCCAGATCTTTACTTTCTAGTTATAAAACCTGGGGCCCTGATCTGGGATGGTGTAGAAGCTGACAGGTCTGGGTAGCTTAGGGAGGACTTGCCCTTCTGAGGGAAGTACTTGCCCTTCTGAGTCTCGCTCCCCTCCCCCAGCGCTTCAGCATGGAAGGCATCTCCAACATCCTGCAGAGTGGCATCCGCCAGACTTTCGGCCCCTCGGGAAGTGACAAGCAGGTACGGCCTGTCTCTCTGCTCCCAGTCTCCTTCCCAGACTCCTGCTACTCGGTCCCCTCAACAGAGTGGGGGATGGGGATACACTAGAATTATCCCAGCATGGGGGGAAAATTGGGGGGTGGTGGAGGACTTACTCAGATAAGAGACTTTGAGATGCTGCTATTTCTTCTTGCAAAGCACAGGCTGAAATTTTGGTCTGTCTCGTAGCCCAGATCTTTACTTTCTAGTTATAAAACCTGGGGCCCTGATCTGGGATGGTGTAGAAGCTGACAGGTCTGGGTAGCTTAGGGAGGACTTGCCCTTCTGAGGGAAGTACTTGCCCTTCTGAGTCTCGCTCCCCTCCCCCAGCGCTTCAGCATGGAAGGTATCTCCAACATCCTGCAGAGTGGCATCCGCCAGACTTTCGGCCCCTCGGGAAGTGACAAGCAGGTACGGCCTGTCTCTCTGCTCCCAGTCTCCTTCCCAGACTCCTGCTACTCGGTCCCCTCAACAGAGTGGGGGATGGGGATACACTAGAATTATCCCAGCATGGGGGGAAAATTGGGGGGTGGTGGGTGGGAGGATGTCCTAACAATTTCTTCCATTCGAAGGAGAAGCAGAATGTGTCTTTTTAAAGGCAAATGGTTTTTTGAACTTTTGTATTAGAGGCCATGGTGAAAACTCAACACTCCTTGTAGACCTGTGAGTTCAGTTGCTTTCAGAACAAAATGCGTTAAAGGAGAACCCGCTTCATGAAAGATGCTGTACAAGAGCTTAATTAGCTTTACCACACTGGCTTCCCTGGTGGCTCAGTAAAGAATCTTCCTGCAATGCAGGAGTCACAAGAGATCAAGAGATGCAGGTTTGATCCCTGTGTTGGGAAGATCCCCTGGAGGAGAACATGGCAACCTACTCCAGTATTCTTGCTTGGGAAATCCCATGGACCGAGGAGCCTAGTGGGCTAAAGTCTACAGGGTTGCAGAGAGTCAGACACGACTGAAGCAACTTAGCAAGCACACTGGGGTCCTAGCGGAGCCAGTCCCACCGAGACTGCCTCCTCAGCTGCCTTGCTGACGGTCACCCACACTGCGGGTCTCCAGTTTGGCTTCGCTTAATCAATTGCTTCCCTGGAAGTGGTTTGCGTTTCTGGCTATCTGGTGCCTGCCCTGTGCTGAGCTCTGCTGCTAGGCCCCCAGGCAGCACATAGAAGAGTGAGTCCTGGTCCTGCCCTCATGGAGTGCATAGTCTCAGAAAGTCGGTGTCTCCAAAGACACCTTTGAGAGTGTGCACAAAAGCTGTATGTTTTAGGCCGATTTGTGACTGCATCCTAGGTCTTAGAATTCTGGAGCTACAGACTGGCAAGAGATTGTGGTTGCTGTTGTTCAGTCGCTCAGTCGTGTCTGACTCTTCGCAACCCCGTGCACTGCAGCACACCCGTCTTGCCTGCCCTGCACCGTCTCCTGGAGCTCATGTACCGGGAAGAGATTTTATGAACATGTACCCTGGTCCCCTGAGTTCACAGAGGTAGAACGAAGGCCCAGAGAGATTAGGCAGTTTCCCCCCAGGCCACGCTGCTAGTGGCAAGGCCACGTCTAAAACACAGGCCTCGTGGTTTAGAGCTTTTCTCAATCGTGATGTCAGGCTCCCTCAGCACCTTCCAGGTCGCTCTGGCCAGTGTTTCTGGATAGCCCACTGGACACGAAGATGATTTTGTTGTAGGAGCATCTCATCTCCACCAGAGGGAGCAAACCCAACATCCCAGACCCTGGGCGGAGTTGAGGTTTTCTCACTGGTCATTTCGACAAAAGAAAAAGCATTCATTCTCTAGTTGCACTGCAGAGGAGAAGAAAATATCATACGCCAGTAGAATGTTCTCTGCTTCTAGCCTGGAGGACCAAAAGCTCACCAGTCTTCCTGAATAATCAAAAGTTTCTAGTGTCAGAAGACTTTAGTATTTGGAGTGGAGGGACCCTTTTCCTGGCTAATATGATCAAGTCTTACTTTTGGTGGGAGGGAATTTTACTTTCTTTTTAATTTTTTTAAATTATGAAAGTATGGTAACATATTTACAGGAGACCTGGAAAATACAGAACAAAGTTACATATAGTTCCATATATATTATAATTATTTTTTAAGTAGATAAGATTTTTACTTGGAGTTTCAATATCAAACTCTCAAAAATTAATAGAATAAGTAGACAGAAAAGTAGAAGGATATAGTAGACCTGAAAAGCACTATGAACCAAAATATGGGGGGTATTTTCAAATATCTTTTGATATTGATTTCTAACATAATTCCATGATGATAGAGTAGACTCTGTTGATTTCAATACCTTTAGACTATGGCATTTTTGCACTCTGCTTTATGTCCCTAGATATGTTCCATTGTCTCCTGGTTCATAGTCTATGGGAACTCAGAGAGAATTTGTATCCTACTGTTTTGTGAGAATTGTATAAATCTTAATTATGATAAAGTCTTCCTTTAAAAGAGACATTTTCCAAAGATGGGAAATCCTGAAACAGTGGTGTGCACATTGTCATGTGTGTTGTTGAGAACATCAAATTTGATGGAGTGCATGTTTTTTAGAGGAAATCCCAGTTCCCACGCAAGCTGTCAACCCATATCTCGGCCCCAGGAATGGGGCTTCTGTCTCACGTGCAGCATGCCCTGTTTGTCTCCTAGTACCTGAACACAGTCATCCCTTACGAGAAGAAGGCCTCGCCCCCATCAGTGGAAGACCTCCAGATGCTGACTAACAGTGAGTTCCTCCCATTCTCAGCCAGAGCAACTGCTCATTTCTGTCCCTCTTGCCCTTGGTGTCTCGGGCCTGAGGTTTCCTCAGGGCAATTTCTTTTTTATTTTTGTTACTATTTTTATTATTTTTAATTGGAGGATAATTGCTTTAAAATGTGTTGGTTTCTACCGTGCAACAATGTGAATAACTCATAACTATATATATATATATATCTCCTCCTTCCTGAGTTTCCTGCCCACCCCCACCTTTAACTTTTTGTTTTATATTGGAATACAGTTGATTAACAATATTGTGTTAATTTCAGATATATAACAGAGTGATTCAGTTATTCATACACATGCATCTGTTCTTTCTCAAATTCTTTTCCCAATTAGGTTGTACAGAATATTGAGCAGAGTTTCCTGTGCTATACAATAGGACCTTGTTGGTTATCTATTTTAAATATAGCAGTGCAGTTTCAATGGATCAAAATGTGCTCCACACCATTGCAGCATGTCCCCTCCATGGGGCAGAATTAAAGAGCTCTTCAGTGATACTAGGAGCTGCTTTGTCTTTTTCTAGTTCCTGGAAGGGAAGAGACTTGCCAGAAAAACAAGCTGATGGAGGAGGCTGAGCAGGGGAACTTTCTGTGGTTCACCCACAGGTCTCAAAGGCTGTGTGCTCTCCGCCTTGCCTGCAGTTTGAGGTCGCCTTGTGTTCCCAAAGCAGGGAGCTCCTTCTAAGGGACTGACTGTATTTAATGAGAAGCAAGGTTTCTTGGGTGGGGTAAGGCTGAAGGGAGAGAATAGATTCTGGTTTTCCTCCCAGGCCCTGACTCTATTGTCAAGTAATATTAGCAAGCATTCAGAGCAGTTGGGGAAAACAGCCTGTGATCGAGAGCCTTTTTAGGCAAAGTCTCGATACCCATCAGACACTACAGCCCGCAAAGGGCTGGGGGCACAGGGTGTTAGCCATCAGTGTCAGCTTGATTTTTTAGGAAGAGAAAAATCCTAGGCTGAGATGTGAGGAAGGGCTCAGTAAATCACAAGGCCATCCATCACCCTGGCAACCGTGCTCTGCATTGAGTAGAACACTGACAGGATGCCCGCCCTTGCTGCGCTGCCTCAGAGGGAATGGACCGCCGTAGGGTCTAAGGGGAGGAAGGGGGACTTCATCTATTTGGCTGAAGAAGATAGATACCTCCTGGGCCCATTGCTTAAGGTGTCCAAAGATTTCATTTTTATCATTTTGGAGAACGAAAGAAAAAGTTTCTGATAAATGCAAATCTTGCCTCCATCAATAGACACCACGTCCTTGAGAACCTGGAAGTTTAAATTCAAAGTGCATCAGCTTCCTCTTAACTCATCTGAAGCTCTTTTATTTGCATAAATATGCACTAAGATTTTTTTTTAATGGGAGCAGTAGAAATGAGCTGACATTTATAGGTGTTTGTGTTTTCATAAGCAGCAAGCATTTGGAAAATAATTTGGACAAATTATGAAGGTTGATATATGTAGAGCACTCTATCATGCTTTTTTTTTTAAAATAAAGAGCTATAAATTTATTACAGATACCCATTCAGGAATTTAGTGTGAAATCGTTTCATTTTAATTGAGAAACAGTGGTTTGTGTACACTTTTGAAGTTCATTTAAAAAATGAGGGCTAGAGTATATCCATCATTTAGAATACTTTGGAAACATAGAAATGTGAATAAAGGAAAATAAACAGCTTCTTCCTCCCTTCACTGTGGTTACTATATGGTGTTTTTCAGGCATAGTATTTTATGTCTTTCCCATATAGTTGGGATTACACAGGCTATTAAATTTCATATCATGATTTTAGTCACATCAGTTAACATTTGGTTAACATTCTTTTTATGGCTCTCTCTTCTGTCGTATAGACATACCACATTCCAATATTTTATTCCTTTAAAAAAACTGCCAACTTCCATGAATACCAACTTTCCTGTATGTTATGAGAGCTCTCTCTTTTGGCACATCCGTGTATGGGTTTGTGAACAGTAATTCCTCTTTTCCCAACTCCTGAGTCAAGAACATAGGCCCAAGACTGGCCCTGGGGACTGGACAATTCTTGTACATTTTGGATTTTGGAGACCACCTTAGTCACGTGTTGGCTGGGCTGAGTGCAGTTATTGTATTTTTATTGCTATCTTCTTGGTGGGCAGCATTTATTTTAGTCTTCGCATGCCCAGCTGCCACGCATTTTCAGCCTGTTATGTTGAAATGAATCCATGTCTAAAAATACAGAAGAAAGGAAACAAACCGTTGCCTGAGTGGCCTGAGGTCCAGTCTTTTTCTGTGCCTGGCCGTGGGCTCATGCCAACCTGAGCCTCTGTTTCCTACCCCCCTCCTGAGGTTTGGAGTCAAGAGGGCTTCCCTGGTGGCTCAGATGGTGGAGAATCCGCCTTCAGTGCCAGAACCCTGGTTCGATCCCTGGGCTGGAAAGATCCCCTGGAAAATAGAGCGGCTACCCACTCCAGTATTCTGGCCTAGAAAATTCCATGGACAGAGGAGCCTGGCAGGCTACAGTCCATGGGGTCGCAGAGTCGACTGAGCAACTTTCACTTTCCATGACCCTGATTTGCAGCTTGTAAGACAATGGCACCCCACTCCAGTACTCTTGCCTGGAAAATCCCATGGATGGAGGAGCCTGGAAGGCTGCAGTCCATGGGATTGCTAAGAGTTGGACACGACTGAGCGGCTTCACTTCCACTTTTCACTTTCCTACATTGGAGAAGGAAATGGCAACCCACTCCAGTGTTCTTGCCTGGAGAATCCCAGGGGTGGGAGAGCCTGGCGGGCTGCCGTCTATGGGGTGGCACAGAGTCAGACACGACTGAAGTGACTTAGCAAGGTAATCAATGGAGAACAGGACCTGGGAATGGACTGGGGAGTCTCTCCATTGTCAAGTTGCCTCCTGACCTCAGTCATCAGGGCCAGTTGATCTTCAGTGTTTTCTTCACTTGCAAAAAGCAATACATGGACACACTGCTGTATTTAAAATGGATAACTAACAAGGACCTACAGTACAGCCCAAGGAACTCTGCTCAATGTTTTGTGGCAGCCTGGATGGGATGGGAGTTTGGGGGAGAATGGATACATGTATATATATGGCTGAATCCCTTTGCTATCCATCTGAAACTATCACATTACATTGATAACTGGCTATACTCTAATATAAAATTAAAAAGTTTAAAAAATGAAATTAAGTGCAAAGATTATTGTATCCAGTGGAAAAAAGAGTAATACATGTTCATGGAAAAAATCTGGCCCTTATAGCAGTATGATGCTGAAGAGAACATCACCTGGGGCCTCATACTCAGAGGTAACTGCTTTTTAGTTTCATGCACATTCTTCCAGATTTTTTTCTATGAATATTAACATTTATTATTTACTCTTTTAAAATTAATATATTAAGTTCCACAACCTCCTTTCTTCATTGATAGTATGTCTTATATACATACTCATCTATCTTTTTTTATGAAGCTGTTTGAGATGGCATAGAAAGCATATACCAGAGTTTACTTAAGGCATCTATTGATGATGAAATCTCTTGTTGGATACTCCCATCCCTTCCCTCATTTTTTGATAGTATAAACAAAGTCCAGATATTAATACTTTTTGAAGGATTTTTTTTAACAGAGCTGACTTCTGCATCATGAATAATAAATATGAGAAGGTACTTCTTAGTTTAATAACAGAAAAATCTGTTCTATAAAAAAACCTTAAGTTTTAATCACTTTCCTATTGTTTGCTTCATATGTAGTTCATATCCCTTTTCAACAAAAGGTCTGTAAGCTCCTTGAAGGTCATCAGTACTTTTGCATTTCCACAAATTCTAGCACGGTACTGGGCATAAAGGATAAGATATTTGTTGAATTAAATTCATTTGCTCTTAATAAACTGGAGATGAGAACTTTTCTAATAATATCTGTATGAGTAGGATGTCTTTAAAGACAGATTTATCAGAGTTTCGGCAGTGTGACAGCTGTTATTCTCAACATTTGGATTGCATCTGAAAGTTGATTCCTTTTTAAAATTGCTTTATTTATTATGATCATTAAAGACACATAATTCATAGGTGATGGGGAAATTACAGATGAGCACATGTATACAGAAAGGAAAGACTAAAAGAGAAAGAGAGAAAAGAGGAAAGAGGGTGTCAACTCATCAGTAGGGCTGATCCTTTTGATGGCTTCTCCTTCACCAGCAGGTGAATGCTGGCTCTTGACAGAGGCTTCTAGACTTCGCTCAACACTCAGCAAGTGTCTGATTTCCTTGACTCCTCTTTCACTGTCTTTGGGTTGGTGGACTGTCTGGCCCAGAAGTGAGCTGTGTGCCCTGATTCGTCTTGACTCTTCTCTCTCCCCTCCCTCCAGTTCTCTTTGCCATGAAGGAGGATAATGAGAAGGTTCCCACTTTGCTGACAGACTACATTTTAAAAGGTAAGAGCAGCCCAGGTCTCTGGAGCAGAAGTGACCTCCGGGGCTTCCCCTTCCCCAGGACTCTTGTCAGCTGGACGCACAGAGCCCGCGCTGTGGGCCTCCCAGAGTCTCCGCACTGGGCCAGACCAGGCAGGGCCGGGGAGCTCCGTGGACAACTGTGAGCGGGCCCTTGCCTTTGGATGTTGCTAGGAGGCCTGAGGAGGACATTCCATCACCCCCGAGTCAGCAGAGCGACTCCACACAAAGAGCAGCCAACCGGTACAAAAGGCTTATTGTTAAAGTTCCGTGGAGCTTGGGCTGTTTAGTTGGCAAAAACAAAGCCTCAGGATACCTTTAGCAATCTCGACTACGTGAAAGGCAGCAAACCAGGGACATGATTAGCTACATCCTTTTATAGCTGTTTTTTGTTTCATCTTTCATTATGGATCATAATTTTTTGTTTCATCTTTCATTTAACATATGCAAAAGTAGAGCGAATGGTGTAGCGCAGCAGTACCCAGTGTTTTTGGCACCAGGGACCAGTTTTGGGGAAGACAGTCTTTCCAGGGGGAGGGGAAGGGGATGGCTTGGGGATGATTCAGGGGCATTACATTTATTGCACACATTATCTCTATTATTATTACATGAGCTCCACCTCAGATCATCAGGCATTAGGTCCTGGAGGTTGGAGACACCCGGATAGTGAACTGTCACGTGCTTAGCATTTGGCTTTAAAAATTAACTCCTGGCTGATCTAGATTGATTTATAACCACAACCAGCTTCTCCCCTCCATATTGTTTTGAAGCAAATACCAACCGTTGTATCTTTTTTCATCCATAAGTATTTCAGTATGCATTTCTAAAACATAATCACAAGATCATGATCACAGCTAGAAAAATAAAACATTTTAAAGTATCTTAGAGGGACTTCCCTGGTCATTCAGTGGTTAAGACTCCACACTTCCACTGCAGGGGGCAAGAATTCAATCTCTGGTTGGGGAACTAAGATCCCTCATGCCATGTGCATCAGCCCCCGCAACCCCCGCCATCCCAAAGTATCTTTGATCTTCAACCAGTGTTCAGATTTCCTTGTAAAATTTTTTCAGTGTATTTCTTTGAATTAGGACCCAAAGAAGTTCCATACATTACAATTTCATGTTTCTCTTAAATCTCTTCATTTTATTTATTTGACTGCACCATGTTTCAGTTGCAGAATGTGGAATCTTTAGTTCCTGCATGTGGGATCTAGTTCCCTGACCAGGGATGGAACCTGGGCCCCCTGCATCTGGAGTGCAGAGCCTTAGCCACTGGACCACCAAGGATGTCTTTTAAATCTCTGTTAATATATATATACAGTTTCCCCTTTCCTTCATCTCTCACATTCTTTGAATTTTATTTCATAAAGAAACCAAGTGATTTGATCCATAGAATTTCCTTATTATGGCTTTTACTTGTTAGTTTCATCCTCATGGTTTCATTTAATATGTTCTTCCACCTTTTGCATTTCCTGTTGTCCAGTGGAGCCAGAGGGCTGAACACATTCAGAGCATCCACACCAGACAGGACTGGGCAGGGCCAGAGGACTCAGTACACGAGCATCCACAGTTTTTTGGAAAGCATTAGTTTATCAGTGGTTGGGAACTTCCATTAAGAGACACCTACCATCTGGTTGTCTTTCTTTTGGGGGATGTTAATATCTATATTAGTGTGCTTGGGCTGATAGAATACCACTGAGTGGCTTAAACATCAGAAATTAATTTTCTCACGGTTCTGGAGAATAGAAGTCCATGATTAAGGGGCCAGTAAACTGGGTTTCCAGTGAGGGTTCTCTTCTCAGCTTGTAAGCAGCTACCTTCTTGCTGTGTCCTCACATGGCCTTTCTTCTGTTGATGAGAGAGTGCCAGAGCCTCTGTGCTGCTTCTTACAAGGACACTAATCCTAGCAGATCAGCACCCCACCCACATGACCTCATTTTAACCCTTCTTTCTAAGAGGCTCCATCTCCAAGTATAGCTGAGGGTTAGGGCTTCACCATGAACTCTTGAGTGGGGGACACAAACATCGACTCTGGAACACTTTCCACTGATATCATGCGTGGTCCAGATACTTTTTCTTGTTAGATTTTGCTCCACAGGCGCAGACAACCTTGCGTGCAGTTTCTGAAGGCTTGTGGACCTCAGTTTAGAACCTCTGAGCTGTACTGTTCTGTAAGGATCAGAAAGATGAATCTTAAATTTCTCCAGAATGGATTTAGGCTCAACATTAGGAAGAACTTCTGGCTCTTAAAGATTTTAAAAGAGCATCCCGTTTCTCAGAGGAGGTTTATGGAAGTGAGTTCTATAAGTCTGGGAGCCCAAGGGCTAGACTTTACCCTTCACAATCAGCTGAAATGTCAGTGAATGTATAAAACTAGTTAACATTTATGAGCACTTTCTGTTTGCCTCTGAGCAACGCTGTGGGCTGGGCAGAGGCACAGGCTACTGTATACATGAAGAAAAACAGACACAGGTTATTTCCCGAAGGTTGTGGTTAATAACAACCAGACCCAGGATTTGAACCAAGGCGGCTGGACAACAGAGAAGACCCACTTCTTCACTGCACTGAACCACCACCCATCAGTTGCTCATTCTCCTTCTGGAAGGAAGACACATGATTGCCATCCTTCCCTGGTTCTCAGGGGGCGGGTGGTTCTCTGCTCAGGACACTGGCGAGAGGTCAGGGCCACTCCGGGCCGGGAGGTCCGGCCCCACACTTGCTCTGACATGCCCTCTCTCTGCTTCTCTTGGGAGGTCCAGCCCCACACTTGCTCTGACATGCCCTCTCTCTCCTTCTCCTTCCAGTGCTCTGCCCCACCTAACCTCGCCCTTGGGAGCAGCCTTGCTGCGGAGGTCACGGAGCAAGAGTCATCCCACCGCAGGGACTGCATGACACCACGTAGCCTCCGCCGTGTATTTAAACGTGTATAGCTTAACCTGGATTAAACATGAGCAGACGCGCGGGGTCCTTTGCTGTTGGCTTCTAGTCCTAGTAACCATTGGATGCATGACTGTCGGGCAGGGCTGGTGATGTCGCCTCTTCTCCGCCCGTGTTGGAGGGAGGCAGATGCTGTCCCGCTCATGATGTAGTCTGGCTCCAGCCCTCAAAAACAGCTTCCACTCTAAGACTAATTTTGAAATAAACCTTCATTTAATTAGTATGCTGCATGTGCTTTGGCGTGTGGTGTCCCTCGGCGCTCTGGTGCAAACCTTCAGAGAAAGGACACGTCGCTGCCTCCACGCGAGGCTCCTGGCCACGGCAGCGGTGGGGTGTTAGGGGATGCGGCGGTACCTGTTGTGACCTTTGGTGGGTTGTGGTGGCGCTGCCATTGTCCAGACAGGGAGGAGGCCGTCCACAGACTCCTAAGGTCTTGTTGCTTGAAGTTCCAGACGGGGCCACACAAGGTGTTGTAGGAAGTGCTGGCTGGGAGGAGACTGGGAAGTTAGCAGATGGAAAGTGAGGCTTAGGGGGAAGCAGGGCGACTCTAGTGCCTCCTGGTGGGATGGCCGGCTGGACACCCTGAGGTCTGAGGGCTGGACGGCGTGAGCTCCGCTGGGCTCTCTCAGTGTGGGGGCTGCGGCTGCTTTCCTGACCGCCCCTTCTGAGCCCTGGTAGCCTCTGGCTGTCTGTGTCCTCCCCACCTCCCCGCAGCCCTCGCTTCCCACGTGCTGTCCCCGGCATCGGAGACAGGCAGCTGCGACCAGCCAGCAGGTAAAAGCTGTCCTTGTGTCTGTAAGGGGCTTCGCTTCGGCACAACCTGAACTGCCTCGGCTTCTATCTTCTGGCTTGAATGGCATTCATTCTGCAGATTCCTCAAGTCCTGTCTTTAAAAAAAAAATCTTTTTTTTATTGTGGTGAAAGTTGTGTCATATAAAACCTGCTATTTCAACCGTATTGAACTTACAGTTCAGTGGCACTAAGTACATTCACCTTGCTGTACGACTGTCACCACCATCATCCAACTCCCCAGTGTTTTCACCTCCCTAAACTGAAATTGTCCCCATTAAACACGAACTCCTCATCCCCTTCCTCCTTCCCAACCCCTGCCTCCTGGCTTCTACCAGTGTACTTTCTGACTCCATGAATTTGACTATTCAGGTACTTTGTATAAGTGGAATCAAACAGTGTTTGCACCTAATATATATTGGAATGCATTTTTAAGGTTAACTTAATATATGTGCTACAAACAGGACTTTTACCCCACATGCTGTACAGTAGGTCCTTACCAGCCATCCACTTCATACATAGCAGCGTATATATGTCAATCCCAACCTCCCAGTCCATCCCAACCCTTCCCCCCGTTGGTGTCCATACATTTGTTCTCTACATCTGTGTCTCTGTTTCTGCTTTGCAATGGATAGGTTCATCTGCACCATTTTTTCTAGATTCCACATGTATGCGTTAATGTAAGATACTTGTTTTCTTTTTCTGACTTACTTGTCTCTGTATGATAGTCTCTAGGTCCATCCACCTCTCTGCAAATTGCACAGTTTTGTTTCTGTCTTAAAAACTTTTCTTAAGTACTTGCTATGTACCTGCCACTGGCATCATTACCCTGACAAGTTATCTTGCATCTCAGCTTTGCCCTGATAGACGGATGAGGACACCGAGAAGCAGAGACGCTTGAAGTGGTGGAGTCAGCTGGGCACTTTGGCCTCTTATGCGTCTAGATCTCCACCCCTCCTTAGGAGTTTGGCATTTGTGTGCCACACAGAAAGCTGTGCTTCGTCACACGGGCAGCTCCATAGAAGGTCACAGATGGATGCAGGTGACAATAGAAGGCATCCTTGGCACTCTCTCACTCCCTGGGCCTCTGCTTTTCTGGGAGCTCTGCTACAGAGCAGTAGCAATCTCCCCTTGGGGGCAGGGGGGACCCACCGGGGAAACCGCCTCACTGCCGGCAGCTCTCCAATGCAAGCATCCACACAGAGCAGGGCTTCCATGTGGACAGCACCCTGGCCACTCCAGGAAAACGGGAAACAGCACGAGGTAGTTGAACAGATGCTCAGGCTCGGCTCGTGGACCTGAATACCTGAGCTCTGACGAAAGGGACACCTGCAGCTCTGTGTTTCCTGGTGCCACGGTCACGGGGCAGAGGGCCATCGGCAGGGTGAGGCCTTAGCACAGTTCACGCTTTGCCAGCTCTCGGGGAGCAGTGAATCCCCCAGGAGCCTGCCTTCCTGCCTGGGGTTTGTCGTATCTGGGTCAGCCGCTCCTTTCCCCCAATTTATCCTGCCAGCAGGTGTCTGAAGCAGCAGTGACAAGCTAATCAAAGCTGCCGGCAGTTAAAAATAAATCTCAGGTGTCAAGGAGATGCTCCATCTCCGAGGAGGTGAGTCCCAGAGGAGGGGTGGGAGCAGTGGCTGCCGTTTCTCGCCTGTGGTCCACATCAGGAGCTGAGCGGGAAGGTAGATCCATGGCCTCTGGTTTTGCATGGCCCTTTCGTCTGTCCTTGCTCTCAACACATGGGGCCCAGCCCAGCAGCAGAGACAAAACATCTAGAAATTTATTACAAATGTAAAGAACTCAGATCGCAATCCTCCGCCCACCCATCCTCTACCCCAGTCAGAAGCTACAGGTTTTTTCCTTTTTGCCATGCCATGCAGCACACAGGGTCTTAATTTCCCTGACCAGAGATTGAACCCACCCCCTTGGCTGTGGAAGCCTGGAGTCTTAACCCCTGGACTGCCAGGAAAGTCCCTGGAAGCTGCATTTTAATGCGATTTTCAGGCAGTTGCTGTTTGTGTTAAGTTCAGAGGCACTTTGAGAGTTGCTGGAGCCCTGACTCTCGAAGACTGAATCTGGAAAGCATGGATGGTGTGATTAACACCTGACTGCACCTCTCCTCTCCTCATCTTTCAGGAGGAGTCCCAGGGCAGATGATTCTTCAGGCCCTAGTCAGTTTGGACGGCAAAACTCACGTCCACCCAGGGTGTCCACTCTCAGCCAGGGCACTGGGGACCCAAGTCCCGCAGGTGCCCTCCTGGGCAGGTGGGACTTGGTCTGGCCAGTGGGCTCCTTTACTGAGGCTTGTCTCCATCAACTAAAGGCCTCCATGTGGGTCTGCGAAGCCTAATCTGATCCAGCCCTTGTGAGGAAATGTCCCTGTAGGGCCTGACGCCAGCCTTCAGTTTGTGTAGGTTGAAACAAATGACCCTGTGAAAGTGAAAGGTGCTTAGTCGTGTCCAACTCTTTGCGACCCCATGGACTATAGAGTCCGTGGAATGCTCCAGGCCAGAATACCGGAGTGGGTAGCCTTTCCCTTCTCCAGAGGATCTTCCCAACCCAGGGATCGAACCTAGGTCTCCCGCATCGCAGGCAGATTCTTTACCAGCTGAGCCACAATGACCCTGTGGGGACAAGCTATTGTCCACATGGAATGTCCACACATTCCCTAATCTGTATCTCTGAGGCAGATGGGGTATCTCAGAAAGAAAACCCAAAGGGAAGGGTGTTGGGGCAATATGTTTTATGGGATAAATTGGATTTTTTTAAAATGAAATAAACCTTTTGCATGGCACTGGAGTATTATCTGGACTAGAACTGTCTTCACTTAGAGGTCAGGCAAGAGATGCGAAAAACCCAAGAAGGTGTGCTCCTCTGGATGTCTTAGGATGCATGATGAGCCAAGTCCTAATGGACGTGATGCGTCTGTTCTGTGGGTTTTGAACACCACCGTGTCCTAGGGACTCCTCGCATGGCCCTGTTATGCAGAGCACTTCGTCTCACCAAAGGCCAGGAGCAAGGGGCACCAGGAGCCACCCCTCCTCCGCAGAAGCCTGAATCGGAGATGGGGGGCCGGCCTCCATGATTAGTATGCGTGGAGGGGAGAGTAATTAGATGCCGCTCTTGGAGAAGAGACACTCGCATTCTTGTTGGGGCCTGATTATTTATTTTCTTGGGAGGATGAGAGGAGAGTCCTTAGGTTTTCTGTCTGAGCCTCAGCTTTGCTCTCTTCCTCTCTTCACCAGAGAGGCGGACGCAGAGGCCACTCTGCTGACCAGGAAGGTGCTTGGCTTCATATTAATGCCTTTCTTTAAAAAGAACAATGAGCCACCTTAGCCCCACAGCCCTGCAGCTCCACACCCCCACCCAGGCCCTCATGCATATTCATCCTGCTTCAAAGAGCACAGCATGGAATATGCAAATCGGCCAGGCAGGACTGGTTGGCATTTTGATAATAGCTTTGTCTGAAAAACCCCAGAGACACAAGCACATTTAGTCCCTCTCTCTCTCCCCTTCTCTCCCTCTCTCTTCTTCCTCTACCCTAAGTCCCCGTCTTGGTTCTCTCTTCACTCTCCAACTGCCAGAGAACAGGAAAATGAATCACAGAACCAGAGAAGGCAGTCAGTGAAAGGCCAAGGGTCTGTCCTCCAGTCCTATGTATTTCCACTTCTCTCTCCGCTACTCCTCCTTGAACAGAACCATTTTGGTTTTCCCATGAAAGCGTTCCCGACCTGACCATGCTGGGGTCCCTGGGCCTGCCCTCTGCTCTCAGCAGCCTCCCCCACTTCATCTAGGCTCCATGCTCCATTCTCTCTCCCAGAGATGAGCGCCCTTCTCTTTGTCCTTCTTCCATCTTTCAACCTGGTTTTACTCTCAGTGCGTGCATGCTCGATCCCTCGGTTGTGTCTGACTCTTTGCAACGCCATGGACTGTAGCCCACCAGGCTCCTCTGTTCATGGGATTTCCCAGGCAAGAATACTGGAGTGGACTGCCATTTCTTCCTTCAGAGGATCTTCTAGATTCAGGGATTGTACCTGGGTCTCCTGCATTGCAGGTGGATTCTTGACTGTTGAGCCAGCAGAGAAGCCCTTGGTATTCTAGCCTAAAAAAAACAGGAATCTGGCCTTGCCCTCTGAACAGAACGGAGGGCATCATCTACAGAGGCCAGAAGCGAGGAAGGGACGTCTGCTGTCATCACTCAGATCACTGACCTCACGCATCCGTCTCTACTAGAAAAGGACGCAGAGAAATTTCTTAAGGGCTTACGTCCTGCCCCTCCTCCCAAATGTAAATGGTTCCAGTGGGAGCTAGTGGACTAGAGGGCAGATGACCTGTTGTGGGAGAAGCAGCTAAGGTCTGGATCCTACTCCTTTAAACTTTTTTGGCTGCACTGTGCACTGTGTGAAATCTTAGTTCCCCAACCAGGGATTGAACCAGCACCTCCTGCATTGGAAGCACGAGTCTTAACCACTGGACCACCAGGGAAGTCCTGGACCCCATGTCTTTGAAGGCTGTTTCATCTCAGAAACTAAGAGGAGGAAACCAAAGGCAGATGCAGGGATGCATGGACCTCCGAGGAATTCAGGGACCAGAGGAGTCTCTTCCCTTGGCCTTGAAGCTCAGCCCTGGTGAGGCCAAAGCTCAGGAGGCAAATTATCTCAATCAAGGAATGTGGGTTTGAGGCTTGGGTCAAATCCCAGCTCTACTACATATTCGCTGAATAATTTTTGAGAAATTTAGTTTCTTTATCTCCTTATTTTGGGTCTTCCCAGGTGGTGCTAGTGGTAAAGAACCTGCCTGCCAATGCAGGAGACATAAGAGACACGGGTTTGATCCTTGGGTCAGGAAGATCCCCTAGCGGAGGGCATGGCAACCCACTCCAGTACACTTGCCTGGAGAATCCCACGGACAGAGGAGCCTGGTGGGCTACAGTCCATGGAGTTGCAATGAGTCAGACATGACTGAAGTGATTTAGCATGCACACATCTCCTTATTTTAGAGATGGGAGTATTAATATTAGCAATAATACTAGTAATTCTCTTAGGGTTGTTTTGAATCATTTATAGTATCTAGCATACAGGCAAAGTGTTAGATAAGTTGTGACTTTATTTTTGCTGGTAAACTTCAAGGAACATAAGAGAAAGAACTGAGCCCTGGGGCTTCTTGGGCCTCATCATTTTTTCCAACCCAGTGGTCACAGAAGATCTGAAAACAAGGCCAAAACAAGACAGGGTGTGGCCTGTTCCCCTAAAATCAGCCCCACCTCACCCTTTATGCTTTCTAAATGCTGCTTCGTGGTGGCCCATCTGATTCTAGAGCCCACGGCCTCCAGGCTCTCCTGCATAAGGAGACGAGCAAAGAGCTGGGTCATGTTCCGATTTCTCAGCAGCTTCACTCAAGGCAGGCAGTGGAGGAGGGGCGGTGCAAAGTCACATTTATTTTTGCACTTAGAGAAAAGATTCTGTTTTCACTGGCAAGGAACAGGTGGAGTGACAGCAGAGGAATGACACAGACCACCCCAGACACACTCTGAGAAGCCTCGCATGCTTTGTGATTAGGCCACACAGGTGGGGACTAAGGAGCTTCCGGGTAAATCAGCTGGTAAAGAATCTGCCTGCAATGCAGGAGACACTGGTTCAATCCCTGGGTGGGGAGGATCTGCTGGAAAACGGATAAGCTACCCACCCCAGCATTCTTGGGCTTCCCTGGTGGCTCAGCTGGTAAAGAATCGCCTGCAATGAGGGAGACCTGGATTCGATCTTGGGTTGGGAAGATCCCCTGGAGAAGGGAATGGCAACTCACTCCAGTATTCTTGCCTGGAGAATTCCAAGGACTGTATAGTCCACGGGGTCGCAAAGAGTCCAACATGACTTTCACTCTAGAGGTTGGGGAAAGGTGTTGCAATCTCTCGCATAGGCGCTAAGCCTGGAAGACTGCAGCTTCCTGCCCCGCCGCCAGAGGGCAGCTCTCAGCTCGCAGGGTGGAGGTTGGCGGGATCACTGGGAGACCCTGGGTTCCCTCGCTGGACGTGGATGGTAAAGGTGGATAACAATTTACAATGCTGTGGATGGGGTTCACACAAAGGGTGAGAAAGTTGGGTTTAATGACCTTTAGTTCCCTTTCCGGGACTGAGAAACGATTGTTTTCACTCTAGGCTTGGATCCTTCTCACCTGCAAAGACCCCTGGAGAGGGCGGTACTGAGGGCCACAAGGCTCTTTCAGCTCAGAGCAACTGGCCGCAGAGCTTTTTCCGAAATCAGGCTTGGGTGAGACAGTGATTCGGCATCTCTGGGTTGCTATTCAAAATGCACTGACCTCAGCCCCACCGTTGGAGGGTCTGCTCTAGCAGATCAAGAATAGAACCTGGGTGCCTGCACCTCCAAAAGCCTGCTCAGCGATTCTAAGGTGCCCTCAGCAGAGTAGTCCAAGGGTAGGAGTTGGGCGTGTCATAGGTGAAGATGGCCTTGGACCGGGAGGTGCTGGGGGATTTCATCACAAAAGTCTGGGTTATTTCATCTCCTTCCAAAATGTTGAGGGACTTCCCTGGTAGCTCAGACAGGGAAGGTCCTCTGGAGAAGGAAATGGCAACCCACTCCAGTACTCTTGCCTGGAAAATCCTGTGGATGGAGGGGCCTGGTAGGCTACAATCCATGGGGTCGCAAAGAGTCGGACACGACTGAGCGACTACACTTCCCAAAATGTTGACCCCATGTGGATACCGAGTACCATACAGTCAAAAGGGCAGCAGGAAGTGTGGAGAAGCCTGGCTGCTGGGGGCCTGGGCGGTGATGTGGTTTCAGCTTCTCCGGCAGGGTGGGGGCTCCCGACAAAGGAGCAGCACTCGCAGGAGATGCTGGGGACCCGCGGTACTGTCATCTGTAGGACAACACAGAAGATCCCTCGAAGGTGGACTTAGCAACCATCCCTTCTCGCTTTCTCACTGTACAAGGGAGGAAGTAAATTTAGATGGTCCCTGTGTGTGAGGGGCTGTATTGCCAGAGTCTCCCCAAATCCAGGGGAATCCAGTGTTCTTCCTTTCGCTGCAGAGGAGCCATAGGAGGCCCGCGGGTGGGCAAAGCTGGCCTGCCATGAGTCTGATGTCATAAAAATGTAGCAGTACTGCTGGGGGAGCAACCATCCAGAAATGCACGAAAGAACAGGTGGATGAGAAAACTACACACCTGATGTGAGTGCTCTGGATAATGCTTGGGTGTCATAAGAAGAAAAAAAAATCCGAAAATGAAAAGGTATAATGAGATGTACACAACTGAAGGGAATTGTCTTAAATGGCTGATTGTAATGAGATGTACATAAATTGTCAGGCTTGTAATGAAATGAAAAAAAAAATTCTTGCCTGATAATGCTGGGTGTAATGTCTACACCCGAAATAAGTCGTCTCAGTGCACTGAGTAATGAGATGCACATAATTTTAAAGAGTGTAATGAGATGAAAAATAAATCAAACACTTGTCTTAAAATGAAAGATGTAGTGAGATGCACACACCTGAAGGGCATTGTCCTAAATGGTTTGGTTTAATGAGATGCATTTAATTTGCGAAGGGGCTAAATGAGATTGGCCCAGAGAGAGGCTGAGAAATATAAAACTGTAAGGTACACTTGACAGGGGTATAATAAAATTTGCCTGGGGCCTTCCCTGGCCATCCAGTGGTTAAGACTCCATGCTTCCCCTGCAGGGGACTCTGATCCCTGAAAGAGGTACTGAGATTCCCAAGCTTCCTGGTGCAGCCAAAAAAAAAAAAAAAATCTGCCTGGTCTGAGGGATGAAAATAAGACACCACCATAGAAACATGTGAGGCTTCCCAGGTGGCTCAGTGGTTAAGAATCCGCCTGCCAATGCAGAAGATGCAAGTTCGATCCCTGGGTGGGGAAGATGCCCTGGAGAAGGGAATGGCATCCCACTCCAATATTCTTGCCTGGGACATCCCAGGGACAGAGGAGCCTAGTGGGCTACAGTCCGTGGGATTGCAAAGAATCGGATGTGACTGAGCGATTGAGCACATGAGCACATAAAAACGTGTGGAGTATGATGCTATTGGCATTCTTTCTGCCAGTCCTCTGTGACCCTTGCCCTGGGATGCTCTGCAAACTTGAATCATCCTCTGTCCCTCATCCAATGCTAGGCACATAGTAGGCATCCGTGGATGCTCACTGAATGATGAGCAGGTTCAGGGGGTTGTAGTGTGTTTAGCAGAAGGAAGTTCATGGGAGCAACTGTAAAGCAAGGAACTTCTAAAAGGCAACTGAGAGCGATTTTCTGAGAGTGGTGTTTCTCAGTCTTCAGCATCTTGATCAGAATCTGGGAACGATCTAGTCGTCATGCGACCTGATCTGTGTATAGCACAAGCAACCCTGGTGGCTTTTATGCCCCAAAGCTCACGACCCCCTCTGGAGGTAGGCAGGCCTGTAACACAGGACTGAAGGCGTCTGGTTATAAGACACAGGTACCTCTGCAATTAAAGGTGGGAGAGTCTTCTCTTCCATAGGCAAATATATTCTTCCCATTTTTTTTGGTTTTTTAATGCACAGCCTCTTGGATTATCTTGTTTTCTTACTCTGGATGGAGCAATGGGTATAAAGATATGTTTTCCTTTTTATTTTTTTTTAATGAAAAAATTTATTATTGTTATTTTTGTGGCTGCATGTCATGTGAGATCTTAGTTCCCCGACCAGGGATGGAACATATACCCACTGCATTGGAAGCTCAGAGTCTTAACCACTGGACCACCAGGGAAGCCCCGAGTTTCCTTTTTAAAGACAACTGCTCAAATATTGGAGGGAAAGGCAAAAAAAGGAAAAGGAAGAAAGAAAGGAGAAAACATAATTAGCCAGTGAGCCAGCCAAAGAATAGCAGCCCAGTAACAAATGGCAGCTGACCCTCAGGCTCCGTGTTGGGAGACCATGTGAGTGGCCAGTGTCACGACAGCCTGGAGGCCACACTGTCAGGGGCTGCAGTGACTCAGCTACCCTCTGCTGTGGCTGGGTGGGAACCACCCAGGTCCTAGGTTGCCTGTTTGCTCGATTTTTCGAGAGAAATCAGGAATCTGCATTTTATGTGCAAACTTCTGACTTAAATGTTGGCCCGCATATTTTCCAAAACAAAGTATGGTCCAACAAAACATGACTGTAAGCTGGATCTGACCTCAGTGTCTCCTGCTCGCAACTCTGAATGATCAAGTTGGAGGTTATTGTCTAGGATGTGGTCATAGCTCAACCATTTTGCGAATATGATGAGTTCTCTTTCAGTCTCAATCTTCCCCTAGAGTGTGAATTCCTTGAAGGCAAGAACTGTGTCTTCTTTGATCACAGCTGTAGTCTCAGTATCTGAAGCTGCCTGGGGCAGAGTGTTGCTCAGTGCTTGAATGAATGAGTCTGTGCTGGCTGTGTTGCCATGGTCACTGCCCTCATCTGGGCATGTGCAAGGCAGCAGAGAGGTCACATGGTCCAGGAAGTTGAGCTCTACTCAAGAACCTCCTTGGGCAGGAATCTCCAATCAGGTCATCCTTGATGGGTTTAGGGGGTTGGGGCCAGAAGTCAGTCCGAAGGTTCCCGGGTCTGGATATCACAGCTCCGTCTTGAGGATGAAGGAGATCTTCCTCATCCCCACTCCACGTTGTCCTACCTCTCTTCTTTCCACTGCAGACATCTCTGCGGGTTGGATAGGGTCGGGGTCTAACGCAGACAGAGGTTGCTGCCTTCTCACAACACAACCACCCACCCACATCTCAGATGATTTAGGAGACCACTTTTTAGTTAGCTGCTTTGTATACAAGATGGCAGAACTTGAGAGAAAAACTTAGGAAGGGGTGAGAGAGGCTGGGCTCAGACTATTACATAATTTCTCAGGGGTTTGTTTCCTAAAATGCGTTTTGTGCAATGCTAGTACGATTGATTAGCTATTATCTGAAAACAAAAGATAAATACATTTGGGGAACACGTTAAACAGGTTTCTTTCCTGTAGGATCTTTCAGAGGCTTTTATATACTAATTCATATTATGAAACCCCTTTAACAAAGTATAATATGCAGTTCATCCTAGACTAAGCCGGCTATCTCTTAAGAGTGTGTTCCTTAACTCCAACTAAAAAAATCTTAATTTATCACCTTCAAAAAATAATTGTCACATATAGTGGAATGATATGTAACTTTGCTCTGTATTTTCCAAGTCTCCTATAAATGTGTTATCATACTTTCATAATTTAAAAAATTAACAAGAAAGAGGAAAAAAGTTTGTTCCTTGGAAATCACTGCTTTGAAAGTCGTCTTCTTGGCTCTCGGGGCTGAGGTTCCAGCTGTCATCTTGCCGTGACTTTGGAGGCTTTTTCTGCTGCCCAGAGGTGGGGTCTCTGCCAAATTTTCCAGATGTGGCCAGGGTTTGGGTTCTGGGAGGGTGGGGACCCAAGGGACTGCTATCCACTTTTCACCTCCAGAATCCCTCCCTTTCCCATCCTCATCCTAGCCAGAGGTGTCCACAGTTAAGCATAAGCTCACCAGCCCTTGCCAATGGGAATGAAGAATTCTAAACCCATGCCGGGACATCTCAGCACATGGCCCAAGTAAGGAAACCTCTAGGAGAAAGTAACAAGGCTGCCTCTCACTTAGTTGGGGAGATGAGCTGTCTCTCAAATTCATCCTGCCCCAGAGAATATAGTGCTGAACTCTGGGGTTCAAAGGGCAGGCTCCCCTCTGAACACAGTTCCTGGATTCAATGTGGCAGTCAAGACTGCCCATCCTTCCTGATTTCTGGGACCTTTCACAAGAGGCATAGGGTGAGGGGGGCATGTGAGGTTGGGGGATGGGCAGTGGTGGCACCAGCTTGGATGGAGGTGGGATAAGCAAGGGTCTTTGAGGTGAAGAGGGGACCGAGTTCTGAGCTGCCCTATGACAGCAGACCACCAGGAGAGGGCAGTGCAGAGCCTTTGCCTGACTTTCTTGCTGTCTTAGAGAAGATACCTGTGCTGTGATTGTGCCAAACTTGGCCATCTTCCTCCCTAGACTGGCAAACTGAGGACACCCAGAAAGCCCTCTTCCTAGGTCCCTTTCATGGGTAGTCGAATGAACAAGGATTATGGCGAGGCCTCCAAATTTCCTCTGGTCCAGGGTCCCCCTAACCCTTAACCACATGAAAAGAGAATCACGCACCAGAATTATGGTAGGTAATACGGTTTACTGAAAACTCGGCCACATTCAGTACTGGTTTGGTGGATACATCAGAAGAGGTTGCATAACATTAGGCAGGTGGAGGGGGGCTGGGAGGAGGATGTGTGGGCACGTGTGTGCAAGTGTGTGGGGTGGGATGCCTGTCCAAAGTGATAAGTGGAAGGGTGTATGTGTGTGTGTGCATGTGCGCGCATGTGTGTATGAACAAGAGAAATGAAGCAGAACAGGAAATTATTTATCCCACTGCACGTTGCAAAAGTCTCACGCCAAAAAAGCTAGACTTTCTTCTACCTATGGCATCAAAAGGGAGTAAAAAAATGATTGGATCACCCAGATTATAAATAAGGTTATTTGTTTCTCAAAAATCCCTATTAAAACATTAAATATCAGCTCTTTTGGGGGAAGAAATACATTCATTTCAGGGAGACCTCAGGAAGCCACCATCCTTTTGCTCCACCTTACAGGGCCCTGGCAGGGGGCCCTCGAGTTGAGCCCAGCAGCCAACTCACATCCTGCTACTGCCGGAGATGGCCAACACACAACTGACAAATGAAGCTGCAAGTCCATTAAATTAAATTCAATGGAAAACACACGTGTGATCAGTCCTGTGGTTCACAGCCGTAGGGGTGGGAGGGAACAGGAGGGCCAG